>BCGF01000005.1:4642162-5060876 GCA_001599175.1 Pestalotiopsis sp. JCM 9685 | reverse complement strand
GGGGGGGGGACATGGAGTCGGCCGCTAGTTCGGCCTGCCGGGTGTGGTGTCTTGTTCTCTGCTTGAATGACAAAGACAGGCGCCGCTGTATGTATTACAAAGCAGCACAGCAACCCGACTCATCCGGCCGAGTCAGGTGTGGAAAGCTCCCCTAGGCCAGAGCGTCGATCTCGATACCATGATCGACACATAGGGCGTAGCTCGACAGATGCCTAGTCTAGGTACATACGTAGTTTATATGGTAGCATCGTGGTGGTGTAGGTCGTGGTCAATAGTAAGTAGATGAAGGGTACGTGGTAGATGGCAGCAGTGCCGGATAGGAAAGGGGTCGCTCCCTTTCCCAAAGACGCCGGCGCTCTTCTGGCGCGACCCGACGACTGCCGTACTTAGTCTGTGTCTTGGTCATTCAAGTGTTAAGTGGGCAAAATTCTTTGAGCACATTATGCTGCTTTAAGGTCTCTTCGTAGACACGTTGCCATCTGGGTAGGTCAGTCGTAGCCAGTTATCCGAATCTCAAGTTGAATCATGGCAATCCCAGGTGGCATTTTGCCGAAATGACGTCTAATTGCTGGCCCTAAACAAACCACTACAGTCTAGCTCACTGTGAACGTCCTCATATGGAAGAGTCACTGCGACCCTTACTAGAGGTGGTTCCCCAGACAAAAGAAAAGCCGGCTTGCTCAGTACTGACCCAGTGCCGGAGAGTTATGTCGCAGTCCCATTCCCATATCGTGTCGGCTCCGTTTCGGCACCGTCCACTCCCATTTACGCCAGTAGCTGTAGAAAACCAAGCTACTCATCCGTGTGCGACCCATTTCAGTGGAAGAAGTAGGTAGATAGCGAATGATATTTGTACATGACCGTCTAATACGTTGACGCAAAAGATATAACTGTCGAATAAAATAAAAATGCCAGGCGCCTGAGAACTGTGATATCATAAAGCAGTCGAATAGATCTTAGCTCTTGGGAGCATTGAATCTCCAAGGACTTCCAACGCCGAAATTAGGAAAAAGAATAGAGCCAGTACGACAATGATTGTGATCCGCATCAATAGCAATCATGACTAGCCGTCATAGTATCTCGGGAACTGTCCAATCTGTCACGTCGTGTGGAGACTTTTTTGATTTAGGTCGAGGCGTTGCGTCTTCTAGTCGAGCTTCTCATGATGATTCCGAAGCCGACGAAACGGAAAACTGCTCCGAGTCGCTGGTGAATCCACCATCTTGTTCAGCTTCCGACTCGCTCATGCTTCCATACCCAGTGTCGGTGTCAATGTCCATGCCGACCATGTCACGGGTGACGGCCAGGCACCGTTGCACCATCTCCTGCTTGACCTCCGAGTCCAACCAGCTGTCCTTGCCGATCCATATCCGCAGGTTGCCCGAAAGTTTCTCGAGGGCGCGGCTGCACGTTTCTGCGGCGAACTCATGGCCAGCCAGGCGGTTCATCAGAGTGAAAGCGGCAGTGTAGCCAAGCAACGATAGCTCGTTTGTGACACTGATTTCATTCTCAATGATTGGGTACACACTAGTGGGCTCCTCAGGCGGGCCGTATCGCTGCAGATGGGCAATCGCCTTGGCACATTGGAGAGACATGTAAATCTCGGCCTGAGATGACATGGAGTCAGGGATGTCGATATTGGGAGTCTCGGGTGTATCTTCTTCATCGTGGTCACCACAGCAGTCCTGAGACGCCGTGTAAGGGCCGATGGCCTGAATGACGGCGGCGATGTTGGCACCACGCTTTTCGTTGAAGAGAACGGCACGAGCGACGAGTGCACGGTTCTGCGCAATGGAACCAACCGGGGCAGCTCTGATGGCGAGCATGACACCGTCTTCGACGGTCTGTGTGATCTCGCCATTGTCGTCGTCTCTTACCAACAGGCTGTTTGTGAGGGCGCTCTGGAGAGTCAGGCTTGACCACCAGGCTGCAATGGCATCCATCGGCGAACGAATAGCTGCGTCCTCAACGACGGCATCCATCCCATCGGTAGCACCTATGGCATTGAGCTCAGTGGGTCGGTTCCAGGCCAGGTTGTGAGCACGTTGGACAACGCTCGGGTTGAACACCTCATCAGCATCTTGCTCCAGCAAGACTGCCAGGTGGTCGGGAAGATCGTCCTCGTATTGCTCCTTACCTCCGCGGCGGAGCTGCTTCGAAAGTCGGTGGAGATCACGAGCCTCGTTCCACTTGGCTCGGGCCATCTTGGAGGCAATAGTATTGAAAACGCCAAGCTGCACACCGGTCAAGCCCACTTCCCACAGCAAAATACGGATGTGGAGAGCTTTGAGCATAAGCCTCAAGGGAGTGTCAGGCAGAGTACCAGATGCGACAAGAGTAAGAGTCAGGCGGCTCTTGTTGATCTCCACATCGCCACCGGCCAGCTGAGCATCAAGGGCGATTGACCAAGCCTTGATGCGGGCTGCTTCCTGCTCTTCGGTGAGACCAGTCAACATCTGATATCCGCTCACGCCGATCAGATTCCTCAGACTGAGCTTCATCGTCTTGAGACCGAGTGCTGCAGCCTCGAGGAAGAAGTTGTGTCGCGGGATCCAGACACTCTGGATCGCGGTGAGCCAGGCTTGGCGGCGTACATGGATGGGCGATGCCAAAGAAGGAGCCTCCACCAAAGAGCTTGTGCCCTGCTTGGCGGTCTTTGGCTTGGGGGAGGGCTTCTTCATCAATGACGGAACAATCGCCCACCACAGACAGCAAAGCACCAAGACGTATTTGAGAGAGGTGAGGATTTCTCCGGCGGCTAGATGGTAGCCCATGAAGTCGACGTTTAGGGATGACAAAAGCGAGCCAATGAGCTGGAGTGGCAAAGCAAACAGGCCTCGGCCGGTCGTTTCGTCATTGCTCTGTTCATTCTCACGAACAGCCTCTAGTATCATCAACCCGGCCAGAGAGCCAACCATCAGCTTGCCAAAGTAAGGGCCGGCATTTTGCCAGCCTCCAGCTTGCATCTGCTGCTGCTGCTGCTGATGGATTTGTTGCTGCCGAACCATGGCGGGGTTCGGTCTCCTGAAGGGCTGATGCTGTGGCACTGGGTATGGCTGGCCCACAGCCATCTGAGCGGCAAGAATGCGCTTCATTTCATCGGGCACGGCAATCATGCCCTGGGCTTCCGTGTGAGGGCCCGAGGTCGCGGGCATGGGTGGCGATCGGTTCATTCTGGCCGCGTCACGTGGGTAGTGACCGGGAGTGGGTGACTGCTGGATTGGGCTGATTCCGCCGTTCATGGCGCCGGACAAGAACAATTTCTCAAAAGCAGCAATTCGTGCTTGCATTTGGTTGTTATCCTCCATCAAGCGATTGTTACGCTTCTCCAGATGGCGAATATACTCAGTCGCCTTGCTCAGAACCTGTGGGGCATGTTAGGAATACATGTTCGCACACAATTCAGCCTTTCCGAAGAGGGACTTACTGTGGCCTTGTTGAGTTTGTGAGCCGGGGTCAAACCGTGGAGTTCTTCTCTGTCGGCTGTGGTGTCTTCGCCACGAGAACTCTTGGACATGATACGCAGGCTCGGTACACTATCGCGAAGCGCGGCGATCTTGTCGTTCAGGTTTGTACGATACCTCTTCTCGATCATGTTATGTGCCGTCTTCTTCACGGGATGGGCACCGTCCTCGTCGTCGTCGTCTTCGTCGTCGTCGTCTTCCGAAGACTTGCGCTTTCGACAATTTGATTTGGACCCAGCGTCGCTCGGTGACATGGAAGCCGACTTGGAGGCCGAATCTGGACTGGACTCGCTCTTTGGAGACTGGTACTGAAGGTGCGCGGGCATAGCAATGCTCTGCAGCGTACGTCGTTGGGACTCGGTCAAGGTGTTCATGGCCATCGCAGGGACGGCTGGCTGAGTCTGCAAAGGGTACGGGTGTCCATTGATGGCCGGAGGCACGAAGTCGCTTGTCGCCGGCGGCGTGATGCTCGACTGCGACGGCTGCTCCTTGATGGGCAGCTCGACTGAGTCGGGAAGTTGTGGCTCTGGCTGGATCTGCTTCCAGTCCTCTTGGAAGAGGGCGGAGGAGTCGTAGGTGGAAAACGGAGTTTCCTCGTATTGGTTGAAGTCCCAGGAAGGATCAGCGAAGAATTGCTCGCCGCCCGTCACTGGGACGTTGGCGTTATTGCCGTCGAAGTAAGCCATGCTGGAACTGGCTTTTTTGGAACCACCATGAACTGCGAGAGTGGCCCGACACTCACCGCAGCCTAGGGTCTGGTGCGTTCCCTGGGCAGGGCAACAGTCGTGTGTGGTTTACCGACTGAGGGCAGAAGGGCGGGAACCAGGAGTGCTGATCTGGGCGTGGGCGCAGAGTGGGCTGATGATCAGGCCAGGACGACGGAGATAAATCAATCAATGGGCTGCCCGTCGGGGGGTCTCGTCAATAGGACGGTGGGAGTCGCAATTAGAAGACGGCCGGCAGACGGGATGAATGGAAGCAGAAAATAAGGAAAACCGGGGGACGGCGGAGTTGGACGATTTGACTATTATGATAATATGGCTGCTCTTGGTAGGTAGGAGCAAGAGCGAAGAAGAGCAGCAAGATGGAGCACAGCGGGCGGAACGGGCTCGGTGACTCTCTACCCGCAGGTGTTCTCTCAACGGTGATACAGAGTGTTTCAGCTCTCTCTCATGGATTGACTGACGGCTTTTTCCTGGGACTCGATTGCGCTGCTGCTGCTGGCTGCTGCTGCTGCTGCTGGCTGCGGGATGGGGACAGAGGAATTGGGGAGAACAGAAACATGCAACTCGCTTTTGCTGGGCCAGCCAGTTTGCGCGGGCCGTACGATGCGACTCCAGCGGGAAGGAGGCGTCGAGGACATCGTTCGATTTTCGAGGCGCTAAGACTAAGCGGCCCCTCAGATTTGGTCGATCCACGGCCAGAACCTTGCTTGCTTTCGACCATTGACAGCACGTTAGCGCACTACTTCCGCCGCCGGTATCCTCTGGGAGCACTGAAGTCGTTCTGAACCACCTAAATTCCAGGGTCAGAGGCCCCCGGAAGAACCCGAGACTCAGGTACTCTCCAATCTCTGCCCGCCCGCCAAGCCAAACACACGAGGCCCTGAACGCTGCCCTTTGCACCCATCAAGCCAGCGAGAAGGGCTGATGATGGTGGGGCCCTTCTTTTCGCTCCCTCCCAAGCAAGCACCTTGACTTGAGCCCCGTCACATCCATCTACAACCGTCGAGCCGGTTTCCCTCATGGCTCGATCATAATGGCACGATTCGCCAGCTGAGCACCCTGAGGCGTAAAATGAACACTGACGTTTTTAATAAAAATACGCTGGGATATTCGCAGTCTTTTCTTTTCATGCACAAATCGTTCCTTTTTTCGTCTTCATTTCTTTTTCCTCGAGAACCCCAGGAAATCTTGGCCACCTGCGCCCAAGCACTTCTGCTGCATAAATGCACCACCGGATCTTTTCCATGGGGAACGTGCGACTCGTTACTGTTCCATCCGTCTGCTCCCGATTCGTTCTGCCTGCTGCTCAAAGGTGCAACATCCATGCAGCAATAAGTGTATTTTGCACAAGGTAGTCAAACTCACAACGGCACATACTGTTTGTTATTATGAATGAATACCAACGGTACTGTACAATTGTACGTATCAGACACAAGCGCACATTTACAGCCTGCAAACCTTGGTGTTCACCTCAAGAAAATATATTATATAGAATCTGCTGTAGGTGCAGTCTTCAACATTATTATCATCGTATCCAGTTCCCATCTCTAAGGAAAATAATACGTCCCCCAAAAGTCTAGGTTGCCCGTCTGAACTCGCAGTGCTCCTCTGTCTTCGAAAAAACGCCGGCCTCGACTCTCCTTCTCCTTCTCTTTCTGCTTCCGCTTCGTCTTGTGCCTCGGCTTGCCACTGCTATTAATACATACATACATTGCTGACCCTTTGCTACACAAGAATCGTTTCGCATACCATGTTGTTTGCTTGCTATGCCATGCTTCCGAAAGTCTGATATGGTCGGAAATTTTGTCAGAAAAAAAAACACAAAACACGTTATTCAATGGGTTGCACTGTTTCCCCATGCTGCTGTTGCGAGCCTTGGTGCATGACTTGATCTCCATCTCGGAGAAAACTACGACAGGCAAAAGCTCATAGCCGCAGTTCCTTGAGAATCTGATCCGCCATATTCTTGAACTGCCACGTGTTGCCCTCCATGCGCTTGAATTGCAGTCCATGCAGAGACAGCAGAGGCACCTTGACAATAAAGATTTCAAACTCCAGTGTCATACTGCCGCCCAGATCACTTTGCACGTGTGTGGTAGTTTCGCCGGGCACTCTGCGGGATGAGCCCCCGGCGTCGCGAAGGCTGCCGTTCTCCGAAAGCTCCGAATTAGAGGCGCTTCTGTCGGTTTGGCCCTTGCCCGGGGTTCGCGGTGTTCCAGGGACTCTGTCCATATCTCGAAGTTCGTCCCGGTCCTTCTCATTACGAAGACCGAAGCTAAACCTCCGTCTGTGGCCAGGTGTGGCCAGTGGGCTACCAGGGCCGTCTGCCACCTTGTGAAGATCGATGCTCGGCCGGTGGCGGCAGCTGAATCCGCCACGAATTTCCGTGTAGTCCACGCCGAGTTGCTTCAGCACTCGCTTGACATCTGTACGAATCTGGGGTACAGACTTTGTCGAAGTCGTAGAAACACTAAAGAGGCCCTTGAGGAACACAGGTTTCGCCAGCTCTGAGTCGTCGAGTCGCTCGGCCGAGCCCCCGCTCGCTTCGCCCAACTCTGCATCCGTTTCCTCGGGTACATCAGCCGCCCGGGCACCTTCTCTCTTCAGTCGTCTTGCTTGAATGCTTTCCCTGCGTGCGTGACCCAGGGACTTAGCCCGCATCGAGGCCGAGCGAGTGCTCAGGGTCTCCTTCTGCTGCTCACCTCCCGACTTCTCAGTGACCGAGTGATCTGAGCCGCTCGTAGGAGGAGGGTCCCTGGCGACTCGGTTGGCTGATTTGATCTGCCGCCTTCTGTGATCTGCCGAGTTGACGCTAGTGGAACGTCCGAGTCCTTTCTTACTGGAACTACTGTTATCGCCAGATGCCAGGGGCAAGCTCAATAGATCCCGATGTTGTGGCTGGCTGCTACCAGAACGAATGCGAGCTCCGTCCTCGTCTCGGTCGCGCCGCGACCTCCTGATGCTGAAGCTTTTTCTGGGCGCAACTGTATGTTCGGGTGAGTGTACGTGAACCACGGGCGGATGCGATCGATCCTTCTCCACTCTTTCTGGTTCCTTGCGACGTCTGGTGCTAAAGCGCCGAAGCAGGCCAGCCGCCGCGCTCTCCTTCTTGTGAGGCACGTCCAGCCCTCCCTCGGGTGCCTTGGGAGGCGGTGGCGACGCCTGTGCCTTCTTGACCTCCTCTGGAGCATCATCCTCCCCGTGCGTTCGTGCCCTAGGACGAGACCGCCCACCAGTAGGCTTTTCTCCGGGCATCTCGTAAGCAGCAGTGTTGGTGTGCGCCTCTTGTGGAGGTGCAATCTCTGGCATCGGCGAGTCGGCAGCGTTCTTGGGAGCATGGTGCTTGGGCTGGATGTCGACTGTGTCCCGGCCCTGTTTCTCCCTGACTAGGTAGTAGATGGATATGAGGGGACTGAAAGCATTTAGTGGATCGCTACCAAGAGCGAGGGCTTCTGTACTGGGGGCAGTCAGATTGTCGCGACTGTTAGCCGAGTTCCTCCTCTTGTAGAAGTCAAATCCAAAGCCCCTCTTCTTTTCGACGTCCTTTGTCGGTACGGGTATGTCCTTCTCCTTCTGCCACATGGAGACGGCTCTCTTGTAGTCGTCAGACTCGATAAGTCTGGTCAGTTGTGCTTTGATGACCTCGGGCGGTCCAAAGTTGAAGCCTGTCATGGCATTGATGACTTCTTGATCCAGGGGCAATGTCAGCGGCTCACGTGCAGGCAAGTGGTTCTCCGGCGGTCCTCCGTAGCCTTTTGTCATCCATGGGTGATTCAACACTTCGTGCATGGTGGCGCGCGCCTTTGGGTCAGTGACGAGCATCCGAGAGAGGAGGTGACGGCATTCTGGAGTAGAGAGTTTAGCTTGGACTGGTAACTGAAAAGTCGAAAGTGACAGAGGGGAATCTTACCGGTGCTGAGCCAGCTGGGGTAGTCTACCAGACCTTTCTTGATCTTTGCGTGCAGAGCTGGCATACTCTGGTCATCGAACGGAACTTTACCGCAGACCAGGACATACAGCACAATACCAAAACTCCAAACATCTACTTCGGGGCCAGTGTACGCGCGAGCTTGTAGCAGTTCAGGAGCGGCAAAGTAGAGACTGCCGCAGAAGGTCTTCAGGTGACCTCGTGGGGCAAACAGGTTACTCAGGCCAAAATCGATAATCTTGATATCTCCAGTCTTGGCGATGAGAATGTTCTCAATCTTCAGGTCGCGGTGCACGATGCTGTTGCGATGGCAATAGTCGAGGGCGCTCGCAATCTGTCTGCTGAACTTTCTCGCTTGCTTGTCCTTTAATTTGCCATGGGAGATGATATAGTCGAGCATCTGTCCGCCGTTGACATACTCAAAGAGCATATACCAGTGGTGGTTCGTGCGCACCACATCATGAAGTCCGCAGACATTAGGGTGATCAAGCAGGGTGACGATCGCAGCCTCTCGAGCCGTGCGGATTTCTTTGGATTGGTCTGCTCGTTCCTTGTCGGCGCGGCTGTGATGGTTTTCCTCTGTAGAGCCTCGTGGGATGATCTTGCAGGCGACCTGAGAGAGGGATTATTTAGCAAAGGGGAAACGGGGAAATATGAAGAACAGCATTGCTGGGCCGGCATACCGATTCTGAGCCGTCTTCCTTCTTGGCAAGCTTGACTTTGCCCATACTACCAGCACCAATCGTCTTGCCCAAGATCCATTTTCCAGACTGGGTTGGAATCGACGTCCGCGTGGTTCTTGTCTTGGCGCCCGTGGCGCGGGCGTCGGCTGCTGCTTGCATCACGGGCGGCACTGCTTCAGGATTGTTCGCATTGGCGACGAGGGTCGGATCAGCTCTTTCACCTGGAGGGTGGCCGGCAGCTCGGTTGCTTGAACGCCGGTGGACGCCTTTGGAGTCGGCGGCGGCGGCGGCGGCGGTCCCTCGCGACGCGGGCGGGGCGTGACGGTCTCTACTGGAACTTCGCTTTGAGGCTAGGTTGCTCGCCTCATAGTCTCGCTGGGGTAGGACGTCCTGCACCGGGCGGCTCGAGGTTGAGGATTGGCGGGAGTGGCCGTGGTGAGTAGAGTGCGAGACGGAGCGGTGGGGAGTGCCTGCGGTCGAGGTGTTGGGGCGGGACCGCGTCGAGTGAGATCTCGAAGGTTGGCCGTGAGGGTGGTGCGAATGGCTCCCCTGATGGTGAGAGTGGTGATAGTCGGAAGTTGCAGGTGTCGACATTGTGGCAGCGAGCAAGGACCAGCAGTCCCAAACTCAAATGGCAGTTCCAAGAGAGGCCCCAGAGTGGAATACTTGACGTGGAGTAACTACTCCTTGGTGCCTCTTTTACTGGTTGCGAGACACTGCTGTAGCGGATACTGGGCGTAATACACTGGAGTCACCGCCAGACCAGACTTGAGCAGGTATGTAACCTGGGTGGGAGGTACCAGGTAGGTATGGATGTTGTTACGTGGTCGGGCGCAAATGAATTCGTGACGAAGATGGCTGCCCATGGAACGGCAGAAAGCAACTTCGATCGCCGGACCTTGCTGTTTCGTATGTGTGTGAAGCAGAGAAACGGCCTCTGATTCCCTGCCTCTCGCGGACTATTGTTTTCTCGCAGAGTTCGTTCAATCGATCGAGCCCGCGGCCGTTCAAAGTCGCTCAGTCAGTGCCTTGCGTTTGCGTCGCCTACAGCACTAAAGTTGGGTAGACGGAGAACTACCTGGGTACCTAATGTCGTAAGGGGGGCGACCAATTACAGCAGTCAAAGCTCACTGTCGGGATTCCCTCAATGCAATGAGGGTCGAGACCAAGGACTGTCCGCCGCAACCTTTTTGGGGGGGGGGGGGGAAGCTCGTCGGGCCCTGCCCCTTAAAAGCCCACCTAATCTGTCGGCTAGGCTGGGTAGTCGGAATTGCCAATCCAATCGAGCGCCGACTTGGAGCGCAACGGTGATCGTAGTGCGATATGGTCCGGCAAAGCGAATCTCCACGTGCTGTAGTTTAGATCCAGTCCTTGGAGGCACTAATAAGTCGCACATATGATTGAGGACGATATTGGGGATTGAGCCGTTGCAATGGTTGATGCGACGAAGCCGTTTCTTTCTCCTTGCTGATGTGGACGTTGAACCCTGTGGCTGGCAACTAATAACTGCACGGATTCGATGTGTGTGTTTCAAGGTTCCCGTGGATTGGCACCGCGGGGTAGGTATCGTACCGGTAAACTTGATTTCGCAGTACTTTCGGAATGTACCTTGAGGTGGGTAGCGGGCGAGTTCACGCTGCGCCCAGGCGGATGGATAGTTCAAGACGAGGACGATGGAAAATAATGCAATGAGTTTTCTCTCCTTCCTCTCGCTGCAAACCCCTTCTTGTTCTGGTCACTTCACTGACGGATATCAAATTCTTCTGTCCGTAGACAAACAGACAGGCGAATGGGCAGTGAGTCTCTCTTGCTCCCTTGTTGCAGCGGAGCGGGCTTGCGAGGTTGGGCTGGTGGAAAGGCTGGGGCTCAAAGGCCGCAAACAGGAAATATGACGTTTTACGAGTTACCTAGAACAGATGCCCCACAACCGTTGCGGACGGTAGAGGTAAAGGTAATAAGTAATCTGCAGCCACAGCGTTAAATCAACCCGCCAAACAGCTTTTTTCTTCCTGGCAAGACGATGATTTTCAGAGCATATAGTTGTAGAGATGAGCAGACATGATGGCTTATCATGGTGAGCGTAGAAAAATGGAAGGAATCTGCCAGCGCTGTGCCCAAGTGCCTACATGCAACACGTTGTAACAAAGCCGCATTCTTGGAGTTACACGAAACCTGCAATTTCACGATGCCTGAGATGGGCGACCCCCTGTCATTTTGGGCGGAGGTCCTATGACGACGCTACTTGGCAAGTGACAGTTCGTTCTTCTGAGCCGGAAGCACATGCAGTCAGTCACACACTCGACACCCGTCCTTCTCGCGCTTTCGAGAAACGGCTCAGAAGTGATCGAGAAACATGTGTGTATTACCGAGTGCTGGCCCATGCAACAATAAAACATCACATCTGATCAACGCGTGGGCATTTTGACAGGTCGCAGATTGATATTGTCATTTCAACGTTCGGAAAATTTGACCGATCTAATCTACAACTTTTAAGCGGTCCCAGTGTTTTGGGTCTGGGACTGGAGATGCTTATGGGGTACCCGCAACCGTATAGAAATGGAGGTGGTAGTAATCAACGCCTTGCTGATACGGCTAGATACTACAAAACCATAATCATGTGACCTCTTTTGTCTTTGTTCTCCAATATCGTTCTCTCTCTACCTGCCTGTCGTGTCTCAACAGGGACTTGTGACTTTCTGGCAATGGGTCTTCAACTGAAATTTGGCATGATATACTCGTAAATACCTAGGATTTGGCTTATGCAAGTGATCGCTCCAGGGATACTCCCATCGAGTCAGCACTTTTGGCGATAATGCAAATATCAAAGCACGGCCGAGAAGTATTTATGCAAGATGTCAAGCTTTATCATTGGAGCATCACCAAAATGACGTTCACTATCTTTAGCATTTGCTGTAATGATATATAGTCACGAATGCCCACCTTTGATTATAGTCCTCCATGCCATAGCCCAAAATGCATCCAATCAAAGTCTTACTTATTTGATATTGGGAAACACGTGAATGTATTATGTCTTGACTTCTCGCTGATTCTTTTTCCCCGGCTGGCTAGCTGGAGTCGAGCGATCAGGTGTTGGACTTCGAAGCCCGGCAGTTAACACACATAAAACTATCGTAATTGCCATTAACAGGCTCTTGTGTATCTACCACAAGGTTCATACTCTGCGCAGTCATTAAGGGCATTTGATCCAGATTAGCACGCGAATTGGTCCTTTCCAGCCATCCTCTATAACCTCATCCAAACGAGATAGCAGGAGACGTTCAGAATGGCTCGCTCCCGCTCCTGCCATTATTACGGAATACAACGGCTCAGTATACTAACAAAGCCTTTCTGGGAACAAGAGGACCGGAAAGGATCGACCGGCGCTGAAGTGAGTTGGTACCAGTCGAGCCGGTTTTCCAAACCTATCGCGTACGTCTCTGGCTTGAACTCACCGATGGTCTCCAATGACAGCATTATTGGTACACCCAACTAACAATCTCCGCTGAGGGAACATTCACTCTACACAGTTGAAGTCGCCATGGAATTTGGCACCTCAAGACGCAGGCCGTGACACAGGTTGATGCCTGTCGGGTGCGTACTATGACGGATACACTATATCTCTAGACTGTGTTTGATCCATTGGCAATAGTCACCATGTCAGGCAGGTTCCGTTGCTTTGCAGATATGCAGGTCAAGCAAGAGACAATACTATTTCTTTTACTGAAAGACGCCTATACTAGCAGACTTGCTACCAGCGGCCTTCCACTCTATCTAATGGGGGATATCTCGAGGAAAGCTCGGGAAATACACAAAAACAGAACGCCATAGCAATGCTTAAGTCAGTCATCCGGTTACAGTCATCAAAGTCGCCAATCTTTCCGTCGTTACCCCCTAGACACTCTGACTCGCAGGTCTGGTGTTGTCGAAATAGAAGGACCAAAACAATGACCAAAAGTGACTTTTTTCGTAGTGTACATGGATATTTGGTTTCAACGGCCTCCTCGCTTGAACCCCTGACACCTTCCGTTATGCCCCTTTCCTTTGGTGGAAATGAGAAAGAGAACGCCGTTGTTTTGTGCAAGAAATGACCAGAACGCAGATGAGCTGTGACCAAACTCAACCGCTCAGAAAAAGAAGAACCGGGGGTATAAACTTCGTTCCCGCAAGAAAGGCCACGACGCGGAACCACAGAACCGAATGGTATAGCCAGGTGGTGATAGCCTCGAGTGAACGTCGTGACCTATCAGACCACCACGGCAGAGCAGCATCCGGTGGGGATGAGGTCGAGCAACCACTTGTCACCTGTACTTAGGTGGCGCATGGTCTCACAGACCAGGATGGCTGTTCGAGGCGTCGACCACAGTATCAGACAGATTGATCAATAACTGCGTGAGGCATCTCTTAGTAGCAGCGTCGTCACGTAGTACCGATGAAAAGGTTGCGTCGCGGAGCGGTTCCGGCAGACATTGGCGAAGTGCTTCTCTTGCGCGTGCATTGTCGCTGAGGCGCAAGAAACAGCGTACCACGTGCTTAAGAAGTCGTGCCGTCTGCTGTTCGACGAGCTGGACTACCATGTTACTGAGCACCGTTCCCACTGCGTAGAATCGTTCGTACGTGGCGCAGATGTAGTTGAGACCGCTGTCGTCGAGCAGGATCTTCTGAACAATGAAGATGGCGACTGTCTTGCTAAGTTCGGATCCAGTCTCCATGATTCTCAAACACAAGGGGATAATCTCCGTCGTCAAGAGGAAGTTGATGACTTCGGTCGAGTCGTTCTTCACCAGAGCGCCGATGACACCCAGCGAGGTGAGGCGAAGGTACTCGAAGGGTCGAGATTTGGAGGTCGTGTTCAAAAAGGGGTACAGGTACAATGGGATATGTGCTGCATTGCGATTGCAGTATCAGCAACTGACCTTGCATCTAGTTCAGAGCCACCACCAGGACAACGTACCTTTCAAGAATAGCGTCCTCGTCTCGTTATGCGAGGCCACGCATTGCAGCAAAGCCAGAGCATTGCAAACCCTGTTGGAGGCCGCGGCGGTAAGCTGGGAAGGGTTCAAAAGCGTATAGACGGAGATGATCTCTTGCGTGAGACAAGTCATAACACCTGAGGAAGCCAAAGGTCAGCAGCTGCCAAGCCGAAATACCAGAAGGGCGAGTAGTCAGGACATACCGTATGAGTGCCAAAGGATAAGGGCGAGCTCCGGGACCTGCTCTCGCTTCTTGCTGAGCTCCAGGAGCGCGGCCTCGCGTGTGCTCTCCTTCAGCAGGTCGGCCACGTAGGCAAGGGTTCTGCGGTTGTCCTCCGATACGCCGTTCTCGATGCCGCCTTCGTGGAGCTGCACGGATGAGTTCATGCCGGCAGCGGCAGCATTGTTGTGAGCGCCGGCAAGGCGATTGTAGTGCTGCTGGTGCTGAGCGGCGACGGCGGCAGCGGCTTGCTGCTGAGCTTGGTGCTGCGAGTGGTGCGAGGACTGCTGCTGGTGCATCCAGGCGGCGCCGTGGGGCTCATAGTTGTGGTTGCCATACATGTTGGGGTTTTGAAACATAGCCATGGGCAGAGGCGCTTGTTGTAGTGGTCCTTCCGGAAGAGATCTCGTCGTCGCGGTGGGCTGGGTTCTGTGGACAGCTTTGAGTCTTCCGAGTTCGTCGGTGTCGCGCAATGGCTGCGGGGCGCCGATGCGATGGGTTCGTCGGGTAGAGAAATCAATCTGGTTTGGTATGGACAAGAGCAGCGTGGGTATGTGCGTGTGCCGTCTAGGAATGAATGGTCTAAATTGCTGTGATCGAGTCTCGCGCGTGCTGCGGAGGATGCTGGTGGGATGTCGCTGGTGATGTTGGATAACGATGGTGTGGCGTGTGGTCGAGATCTTTGGGGGGGCCTCACCGAGTCTTGCTTGGGTTGTGGCCGATGTGAAGCGAAGCACAATTGCGAAAGCTTCGATACACAACCTAGCAGAGGCGCTTCCTTCCTAGTAGCGGCTGTAGGTCGAGGCTGGGGTCGGGTCTGGTGGCCTGCGTGACCGAGACCTTTCAACTAACCTAGGCTTTATGTTGTACCGGGTCCGCGATTCAAGCTGCTGGGGAAGGCGCACATTAACCTGAGGTACCTGGCAACCTGGTAAAGGACACCACACCTTCAGTCCAGCCAATTGATGTCCACAGCGGCAGAACAATCCAGTCGCTGCTCATGTGGAGTCCTGCCGTACCTTATCAGAGCACCTCAGGGAGCGACACCTGAGCTGTATCAATGGGTTATCGCTGCCCCCAGGAATCAAATACCTGCAGAGCAGGGGTCGAAGTCAGGTATGTCGAGGTCCGTGCGCAAGCAGCAGAAGTTGAGTATAACAGACTTACTTCCAGTTCAATTTCCAGGTGCGTATGTATGTACAACATGATCAAAGGTTACAAAGTTCAAGCTTCGATTGGATTTAAAAAAAAAATCGAGTCTTCCTCTATCCTGGTTTCAAATGACTACGAGCCAGTGAATCACAAGGCATTCAACAACGGCCGCAGACCAGAAGTTAAACCATCCAAAGTTCGCGTGATTCTAAATCTGAAGTCGCATGAGTCGATGCGAGGATTAATGATTCAGACAATGAGAATTGACGGATATTCACTACGAAGGGGATATAATTATGGTGAATTTTTAGAATGGCCAGGTACTTGCCAGAACCTATGTACATGTATGCATACAATGTATCAATCCTCGCAACAAGGGCAAATCAAACGACAATTTTGCAGTCGTTGCATACCCGTGCCACGCCACCCACTAAGAACGCCTTGCAGACTCACCAACCCGGGGACATGGCACAGGTATAATGATGCATTTGACGAACAACGATCGCGCGTAGTTCTTCTCGTTCCTTTGCTGAGAGTGTACATTGAAGAGAGAAAATAAGGGTAGTGATGGTTATTGAATGCTTACCAGGCATGAATCTCTACCATCGCGAATTCAAAAGAGTGGCAATTGAAAAGAAAGGCACTCGAGGATCAACAACATGTCTCGAAAGAAGTCTATAGGCAGACATTGTACGCATAAGAAGTGGTCAAAACATAAACCACCTTGGTTGGCTATTTGTTCAAAAGTCCTATAGACTGATTACAACAGACCCAGCTATAATAACAACGCCCATCCGGGCCCTAGAATGCCAATTCATAAAATCATAAATAGTGTTTCTTCAAAAGGTATCTTCCATCTCGTCTAACCCCTAATTGACAATCACATCTTGGTATTGTCAACAGCCAATACTCTCAGCGTGAGCTTGCTTTCTTCACCATTGCTATGCTTCAATCACCAAATATCATCTTCGCTCTTGACCATCTGCAGTGTTGGCGTCTTTGGTTGCAGTTGCTTCATCCTCTTTCTGTCAGCCTTGGTGACCAATGACGGCGTCATGGGAACCACAGGTGTGTATGGCTGATAGGGCGAGTAAGGCACGGCAGCGCCAGTAAAGGGAGTTCTCAAACCCGACGGTGACAGCGGCGCTCTTTCAAACGTAGTCTGCTTGGTCGTCTGGATGGAAGGAGAAGCCAGCGAGGGCTCGTATGCACGTAGAGGCAGGGAGCCCCCGGTTCGCACCGCCGATGGAGCATTGGCCCTCGAGAATGTTGCTCCAGGCTTGGGAGATGAAGGCAGAGATGGGAATTGTGTTACACTGGGCTTGGGCGATGATGGCAAGCCTACGAGGGGTGTAGTAGATGTTGCAGAATAAGGGTTGTCTTCATTTGCCGATACATTACGGCTGTGGCCATATTCGGACCCGAGCCTCTCATCGATGCTCATGGTACTCTCAGGTGACATGTCAGGCGGAGTGAGAGGCTCTGCCTGGCGTGTCATTCTTTGTGACACAAAGGGGTACTGGTCTGAAGGGACTGGCGGAGGCGGTGCTGGTGCGTAGTGGCGGGGAGGAATCGATTCCATCTCTTCGCCCTGCTCCCGGGGAAAGGTGCCAGACATGGGCGTCATGATGGGCGACGATATACTAATGGCCCTGACCGAAGACTTCTTTCCTCGGGGAGACTTGAGGGCCGAGAGGATGGACGAGGTGCGCGATTGTGGCTTTTCCGTCTCTGCGCCGTTGAGCTCCAAATTTGCCGGCTTGTTCTTTCCCTTGCGCAAGAACCCAGACTTCTGCGAAGACGGAGTCGGGGGCGACTTCAGGATGGGAGCCGGAGGAGCCTGGAGAACGACGCCGGCCTGCTTTGCTTCGTCCTGCTCCATGACATATTTGTACATCTCTTCCAACTGTGATTGCGCCATCATGCGATCTGCAGCTACCACGTTCTGGTCCACGAGGGGATTGACGCCGAGAGCTACGGTTGAGGAGACAGGGGATGGAAAGACGTATGGAGTCGGGTCCTGCTGTTCAGCGGTTGCTGGGTAGGAGAAATTTCTGATTGGCGACCTTGGGCTAATGGGTGTAAAGTCCAAGGACTGTTGAGGTGGTCCGACTGGCAGTCCGTCCGGAAAGGCCAACTCGTACTTTAATTCTTCCAAGTCCTCGTCGGCAGCCTGAAGATGCTCGCGGCGCTTCTTGGCAAGCAGTAGGAGAGTCGCGGCGACAACGACGAGGGAGAAGGCGTATGCTCCGACTATACCACCAATCTGGGCAGGCAGGTAGGCGTTGTTTCGAATTGCGCCGGCCGATAGAGCAGGTCCGTCCTCGGGAGATGGCGCGGGGTCCCAGTCAATGTTCAATGGGTTGTTGTCTCTCTCAGAGATGACAACAGAAGAAGTATCAGAGGGAGCCGAGAGACAGGAAGGAATGAACGCTGAGGTCAGGAAGACGACTCCAGCAAGACGAAGTGAAGCGGTGGAGGCACTATAAAGCCAAGGCTGCATGGTGCCAGGCGTGGAAATCCACTCCTTACATATAGCAAATATCAGAGCATGAAGCTAGACCTCCTGAACGAATAAGTCGAAACGCATGTTGATCGAGAATCGACCAGGTCCGAGTAGCATTTGGGAGGACAAAAGGGTATATAGCGGCTGGTGATGTTCGGTAGTGTGTCGGAGTGGACCAGCAGCGACGGTACTAACACATCAATCCGGGCGCTTGCAGTGTGCTGTGAGATCTGACTTGTTGGGCCGGCTTGAACCCTTTGTGCCACATGCACGCTGGGGCCAAGATGGGCGGCCATTGGGACGGCCGGATGGCATCTTGCTCGACTGTGTGGACGGGAATTGCTACGAACTGGCGATGTTCTGGTTGGACGGCGAATATAGATGGCAGGGAGGTTAAGCGCCGACGTGACAGGCAACTTTCCTGATTGGTGCCGGGGGCTGCTCACCCTCAMCCCCGCCTCTCGTTTGTCCATGACCAATCCCTGCCAAATATCAACTTCCTCTTCCCGATTGGCAAGTCCCCTGCGAGCGACAGATGAAATCCTGCCAGGGTCAGCTGAGTTGCGCCCTTCTCTTGGTCGACCGCATCTTCAGCAACCCCATAAGCGAGAGCCAGACGCGGAATAGCAGCAACCGGCCTAAGAGAAAAATCAGTCTTATCACGCCCGTATCTTCCTTCACTCATCCAATGCCCGTCACATCACTAGAATGTGATCCAAAGATTCACTTGTGATGTGATGGTGGATGACTGGCTGGAATCCTTGGCTGGGGGCAAGACGGCAGCACGCTAGAAAGCATTGAAGGTGCAATGCCGGATACCACCTTGGTGTGATAAGATCAGCGAATTTCTGCAATGAGCCTGGGGTCCTTTGGGGGATCATCGGCATCTATGGGATGTTTCTCGATGCGACCCTGGGACAGAGGTGCTTGGGAGCAGTTCGTGTGCGACGTGCAAATCTGTGCCTGACGTTCAGACATTTCCGGTGGAAACTGCGAGGAATTCCAAAACATGAAGGTCCACAGTCAAGTTCGTTCTTCAATGCTTACAGACAGGCAGGTGCTATCGACAAGACGTCCCTTCTGGCCACAATGCATGTGCATGCTCATGACTCTCGGGTCAATTCGAATTTGGGGGCTTCTTGAGCTCAGATACATAGCAAGGACCCCAACAGCGATGGCTGCTTCTGCATTACATACGAGTTACCTTGACCGCAGCTTGCAACTTGCAGTTGTGTGGCAGGCCCAAAGCACCCCAAGTTTCTTTTTAGTAGGGTCACCTGACCTCGTGCCCCTCGCACCACAGGCAGCGCGTCGGGCACCATGTGTCACAAGTGCGAGACGCGTCTCGATTTCATTGCACAATAATCATCAGCCACTTGCAACAGAAATTCTCCCTTCCTCGAGCTGGATTGCTTACATGCACACAATCAAGTCTTGGCACACAACTGCTCCAGTGTCTCCCCCTTCTCATGATTGAGCCAACTTCAAAGCACCGATGAGCCACAGTTGCCAGTCATGTCTCCCGCCATGGGCCAGAGCATCTTCGATTCGCTCAACCAGGCCCAGCGTCGAGCTGTCACGTCAAATTCTCCCACTGTAGCCATCTTGGCTGGACCTGGCAGCGGCAAAACCCATACCCTGACCTCTCGGGTGGTGTGGCTCGTGGACCACGTCAAATACGAGCCATGCGATGTTCTCGTCGCGACTTTTACCGTCAAAGCTGCTCGCGAGATGAAGGAGCGCATTGGAAAGGCCCTGGGCAACGGAAGAGAGAAAAAGATCGTTCTTGGTACTTTTCACAGCATTGCTCGCCGCTATCTGGCTGCATACGGCCAGGCTATAGGCCTGAACCCTAAATTTGGCATCGCCGACGATTCCGACTCCCGTGGTATCGTCACCAGAATCTGCAAGAGATTAGATGTGCAACTGGAGGTACCGAAAGCTCGCGCCTATATCAGCAGAAAGAAGGCTGGGGGTTCGTCGATTAATCCACCCACCAAGACCAACAAAAAGGACAAGTCTGTCGAATCAAAAGCCTACGAAAGCTGCTATCAGGAATACCAGAGTCAACTTGCACGCTCCAACTTGCTCGACTACGACGACCTCCTCGTTTGTTGTGTTGAGCTTCTCCGTAAACACCCGTCATGTGTTTCAAATATCCAAACTGTCTTGATCGACGAGTACCAGGACACGAATGGTATCCAGTTTGAGCTGATGAAACTGTTCGCCCAGTACCACAAACGTGTCACTATCGTCGGCGACCCGGATCAGAGCATCTACGGATGGCGATCAGCAGAGATAAGAAATCTGCATCGCTTTCTCAGAGACTTCCCGGGGACCGATGAGGTGTCTTTAGAAGAGAACTACAGATCGTCAAGCTCAATTCTGGACATCTCCTTGAAGGTCATCCAACAGGACAAGGAGCGTTATCAAAAAGCCCTTGTACCGGTGCACGAGAGGGCCACCAGGCCAGTCCTCCGAAAACTCAAGAACCAGATAGATGAGGCAGACTGGATTGTGTCAGAGATCAAACGCGTGAAACTCATGTCGGGAAACATGATCACGGCGGATGACGTTGCAATCCTTCTCAGGTCGGCTTCGCTCTCTCGCCACATTGAGAGCGCTCTAGGCAAAGCAGGTCTAGCCTACCGCATGGTCGGCGGTTTCAAGTTTTACGAGAGAACTGAGATCAAGATCATCCTTGACTATTTGCGCCTCATCTATCACCCTGATAACAACGACGCAGTGGCAAGAGTAATCAACGTGCCAAAACGCGGGATTGGTCCTGATACCATCAAAGCCTTGATTGAGGAAGCCGAGCGAAACTCAATGAGCGTGTGGAATCTTCTCGTGAAGCACTGCCGTGGCGATCGTGCGGCCAGAACAAATATCAGGAAGCAGACGGAACAGAAGATCAGTGGCGACTTCTTCAAGATCATCAATGGTGTGCGAGCACGGCTCCAGGATTCCGACGAAGAAAAGTCACTCAACCTTGTCGAGGCAATTGAGCAATTGATCCGCGATTTGCAGTTCCAAAAATACTTGGAAGACACATGCCCGCATGACCATGAGACTCGGTGGGCGAACGTTCAAGAATTTGTGGGGTTGGCTGGAGAATTCATGAAAGACCAGAATCTTGCTGAGGAAGATATGCTACCTGAAATCGACGGGGTCAATCAGTTCCAGACCAACGACGTACTGGGCCGATTCCTCGCCAACGTGTCGCTTGCGTCCGACAAGCAGACCAATGATACAGACGAGGAAGGAAAGCCACTAATCACTGTTTCAACAATACACGCAGCCAAGGGGTTGGAGTGGCCGATTGTCTTCGTGCCCGGCGTGTACAGCGGCTCAATACCTCATTCAAGATCCGACGACGAAGCTGAAGAACGCCGGCTGCTATATGTGGCAATGACCCGAGCTCAAGCCCTCTTATATCTGAGCCATCCTCTCCACAGCTCGAATGGTGAGAATACAAGCCTAGAGATGTCTCCTTTTATCGAAGCCCTCTCATCTTCGCACTTCCTTCCCCAGGGCCCGTCTCTTGATAGACGTATCATGGAGCAGATTGCCAAAATCTTGAGGCGTCAGCTACCCTCCGAGGAAGCCATATACAAGACCATGCCCATCTTCACTTCAGTCGAGGACAACCTTTTCCCGGCAGATCCCAACGATGCACAAAACTCTGGTCGTTCCAGGGGCGAAGGAGGGCATGACCAAAATGGCTTCAAGAGGCGCAAGACTCAGCACACCAGCAGCAGCGCTCAAGTGGTTCTTCCCGATTCAGTCGAAGGATGGAATGCTCCATATTCCACAACGATGCAGAGCAACAGGGCATTCACGCTCCCTGGGTTTACGTCGGCGACGGCCCAACGAGTGACAGAAGTGGCAGAAGAGCTCAGCTTGTCGTCAAAGCCCACGACACCAGCGGCCAGGCCAGGTACGAACCGTCGTCCTCCAGGACAGAGGAGTCTTCTAGGCTACGTTGTGAAGGAGCACGACCAATCAAAGGCCATTGCTCCTGAACCAGTGGCATTGCCACCGCATCCAAGACCACGGAACAACTTCCAGAGGAATAAGTCGATGGCAACATCCCAACAGATGGCACAAAGTACTTCGGGGATCAACCCAGAGTTCTCCAGCCATAAGTTAGGGTCCTCCAAAATTACGAGCAAACCCCTCCCAGCAAAGCTTGAGGAGCGGCAAGCAGCTAAACCTTACGCGTGCTTTTCAAGCTCGCCTACGAAGCCACCTCCTGACGAGGACGTGGAGATGGCCGGACCAGAAGAGCACACACGACCTGCCGCCTCGTTTCATGCTACGACCGTCAATGTGCCTCAAACCATGAGGGGGTTTAAGAGACCTGCAGGCTTGAGCAGAGATGGTATGGCGCCTTTAGATCGGCTTAGAAAGCCGTTCAAGCCATTGACGATCAACCGCGGGCTTAAGAAATGAGCCCGAATGATATAGACTTGAATGTGGTACGACTTTACGATAATCTACAAAGTGTGCATTGCTACTACCCAGTCTATCCGAGCTGTGACGACTGTCATATAATGTGTCTACTTCTACTGTACCTAACCTTGGGTGTTTATCTACTAACTGAAGATCTTTGTACCGAATTTCCATACCTCATCGACAACAAGCTCGACTCCGCCATCGGTTCGCTGCTCGGTCAAAACCACCAAGTCAGCGTCGGCTCCATCCTCGAGGCAGCCCTTTGAGCCCTGAAGACCCAACATGGCGGCCGGCGTAGATGTGACTGCCTGCAGTGCACTCGGCACATTCTCGCCAGACCAGCTAAGGAAGTTGTTGACGCATTCTATCAAAGTGATGGAGCTGATCATGCACGGTTAGTACTCATATCTTTCACCGTGTTGTTTCTGTACTTACCTGCCAGCAATCCTGTCTGAGCCCTCCAGGAGCAATTTGGAACCCTTCTTCACGATGTTCTCGGTGCAGTCCCCATTGGTCCAGGAGTAGGCGCCGTCGGGTAGTCCGACAAGATGCATGGCGTCCGTGACGAGGATGAAACCGTCCGGGTGGGCGTTGTAGGCGATCTTGATCGTGGTGGGGTGCAAGTGCTCGCCGTCGGCGATGATGCCGAAGTACGGGCGTGGCAGGCTCTCGGCCTCGCCCAGGACGCCGAAGATGCCCGGGTTCCGGTGGTGCAGCGGCCGCATGGCGTTGAAGAGGTGGGTGATCATGGTGGCTCCCGCGCCCACCGCATGCGAGGCTTCCTCGTACGTTGCCTCCGAGTGGCCGATGGAGAAGACGATGCCCCGGTCGGTCAGCTCCGGGATGAGGCTCGCCATGCTGCCGACCTCGGGCGCCGCCGTGATCATCCGGATGATCGGCGCGCTGCCGTCCTCGCCCCGGCTGAGGTTGGAGGCACCATAGCAGTCCTCCAGATCGGCCATTGAGTCTGCCCGCAGAAGGACGTCTACGTTGTGGATGCCGTTCTTGGTTGGGTTCAAGAAGGGGCCCTCGACATGCGCCCCCAGGGACTCGGCACCGTCTTGGGCAACCTGAACATCGCCGGAGGGCGCCAGACAGGGCAGTGCCCTCTTGTACAGCTCGCTGGTCTGGGATGTGATGGTCGGCACATAACTGGTGACGCCAGTCTGCACCAGGCGCTTGTTCAGATCTCTCACTTTCTTGGCATACTCTGCAGGCTCCGACAAGGTCGAGAAGTTGAAGCCAAAGGCGCCGTTGAGCTGGCACTCGATGAAGCCCGGCGAGATGATGCGGCCTCCCAGGTTGACGGTCTGGTCTGGGAGGTTCAGGTCGTCGTAGAAGGCGGCCTGGCTACGGACGATCTTTCCCGTGACCGAGTTCACCCAGAGATCCTCTTCGACGAGACGATCGCCCTTGAGTATGCGGCAGTTGGTGAACTTGGTGATGCCATTGTGACCGGTCCTGGGCGTCGACTTGGGCGACGAAGGGAGGGAGTGAGGCATGATGTGATGTGTGATAGGGCAAAGGGGTATCTTTCTACTGCAGATATATGTTCAAGTGGCGTCGAGCAGGACAATGATAGCCCCTTGGGCGATAGTTCTGGGCTCCATAGGACGACCAAGTGCGCAGGAGAGCGGCTCACCTTACAACTAAGTACCCAAGGTTACAACGATATCAGGTATCCGCTGTCAGACAACGAGGTAGACAGACTGCGTAGTCATCAGTCCCTCCGATGACGCTTAGCCCCGGCTCATGGAATGCACGAGATGCGTGCGACTCTCCAAAGTTCTGGATCCGATGCTGCCGCCCTGATAGGGAAGCAGGCGAGCAGTGGAGCCTTTGAGGTCATATCTCTCGCTTGCTGCAGGTGGCACTTTGCCATGAATGATAGCTCTTCTAGAAGGGAAAGGCAAAAGGATTCGCCCTTGGATGCCCCAATCAGCAGAGGTCCGACGGATGTGTGCGCCACGGGTTGGCTTTCGACTCGACTCGATGCTGTATCTGTCCTAGAGCAGCCGAGAGAGAGACACACAACCTAGTAACAGCTACTGCTACCATGCTATCAAGACGAGGCGTTACACACGCACAATGTGATCCATCTGCTCTTGACTGATCGGCGATGTTGTTTCAGAGGGATTATTTCTTTACTGCTTCTTCTGGACTCATCGCCCGTGGAACCATGACACATCTTTTTTTACCCAGCCCCGGACAAGGCCGAAATCTGCCATGAGGTTGCGTTGTGACTTGTCTCTGATAGCGATCATAGTACGGACGGTACCTAGTGTGAGGCAACGACTGGGTCAGGTGTTGTAACGTTGCGATAGGAAAGATTGAAGCTTGTGTAAGAGGTCCCACAGAAGAGGTGGGCTCCAGACAGGACTGGTACCTTATGGTCCGGGGGTTGGCGGGAAGTCCATTCTAGCGCCGATGCTGGGGGAGGGGCCTTAATGTTCTGTTTGGCATTTGCTAGCATTCGCTCATAGGGTCATCAGCCACTAGAAATGTCAGATCAAAGGCAGTCACAGCGCTGTGGAAAGGCCCAATCAGTTATCAAGGTACAGGTAAGGCGGCGCGCCGGGGGCCCAAGGTTTAACCGGTGTTCAATGCGTTCTGCCAATTCCGGGGCCCCGTAAGCAAACTGGTAGCTTGTACGACGGACACCTCGTCGGTCGGGGGTGCAAGCTTCATCTCTCTTGTCAGATGATATGAAGGCTGGTAGCATTTGTTACAAGATTACCTTGCCATTCGTCGATTGATGCGCCAGGACCATATTCTTCCTCCCTGCCTACCGACCTCTATACCTAGTTGGCGCGAGAGACCGACAATATTATCGAAATCTATCTAACCTAGGCCAATCTGGAGATCTGCCCTGCGACCAGGGGACGATGAATCGCGTGGCTCCCGTTCCCACACCTGGCATTGTTACACGCCCGGCAGAGTGAACCATCCTCCCTCCACCAATTCGGCTTCGGCGGCCCCTCCATTTCAAGCAGCGAGCACCACAAAGGCGACCGGCGCAAGCTCGCTTCAACGTAACACCGGTGATCCGGAGACGAGCTCGACCATGGCCAAGATAGACGGCGAGTCTGACCCACTATGGGAGGATATGGACTGGTACGTAACAACTATGGAGCTCTCCCACTGCTCTCAACTGCTGCCGGGCACTGGCATAGGCGTGACATGACAATGGATAGTGCTCCATCTCTGTCTGTCTACGCCCCGTGTCTCACGATGAGAGGCCGGAGCCGAACATGAAGACCGCTCAGTCTACTGACCGAAATGCTGGGACAGGGCCATTGGCCAGATGCTGATTATGGGATGGGATGGTACCGAAATCACACCTCAGATCAAGAACCTCATCGAAAAGCATCATCTAGGCTCCATCCTACTGACCGCCAAGAACCTTCAATGTAAAATTCCCCTGATTTCATGAGCATGCCTCGTCTCTCCGTCTGTCACGAGATCAATATCCTACATGGGAACAAGTGAATACTGATGAAAAATGAATCGCGATATTAGCTGCCGAACAGACGACTGAGCTAGTTCGGGAACTCCAGACTATAGCACACAATGCCGGGCACCCGTACCCTCTCCTAATCGCCCTCGACCAGGAGAATGGCGGTGTCAACAGCCTCTTTGACGAGGACTACATTTGCCAGTTTCCTAGTGCCATGGGAATAGCGGCGACTGGCAATCCGAAGCTGGCATACGAGGCAGCAAAGGCCACAGCCACCGAGATTGGTGCCGTCGGCGTCAACGTCGTCCTCGGCCCGGTGCTCGACGTTCTCACCAACGCGAGGCATCAGCCCCTGGGCGTCAGGGCCGTCGGCGATGACCCTCAGGAAGCATCGCAGTATGGCATTGCAGCGCTGAATGGCTACAAGGACGCCGGCCTGGCGACCTGTGGCAAGCACTTCCCGTCGTATGGAAACCTCAACTTCATGGGCTCCAGTTTGGATATGCCCATTATCACACAAACCCTGGAGGAGCTCAGTTTAAGTGCTCTGGTACCTTTCCGGAACGCCATTGCTACTGGCCGTCTTGATGCCATGTTCATTGGAGGCTGCGGCATACAGAATGCTGGCATGAATGTCATGCACGCCTGCCTGTCGGATCAGGTTGTAGATGATCTCCTCCGGAACGACCTCGGCTTTGATGGCGTCGCTATCTCGGAATGCCTTGAAATGGAATCGCTCATCCAAGAATATGGAGTCAAGGGTGGCACCGTCAATGCTGTCACGGCAGGTAATGATCTAATTCTCTTGTGCCGGGCTCACGATGTCCAGCTCGAGGCCATCTCGGGTCTCAAACTTGGCCTCGAAGATGGCATGATCACCAAGGAACGAGTATATACATCTCTGAGGCGCGTTCTACGGATGAAAAGAGGTTGTACTTCGTGGCAGACTGCATTGAATCCAGGCGGCCTGCCATTACTTTCCCAAATTCATCCGGTACACCTAGACTTGTCCCGGCAGGCCTACGATCTTTCAATCACCGTCGTTCGAGATAATGATAACCTTCTACCGTTGACGCAGAGTCTTCTGCAGGAAGAGGAAATGCTTCTGCTGACGCCACTTGTGAAGCCACTGCCGGCGTCAAAGGCCACCAAGGGAATGATGGAGAAGGGCAGTGCAAAAACTGGCGCTGGCGGTCTTCATGGCCAGTTTGTTCACCAAGAAAGGGGTGCCATCATGAGCGGCGAAGGCGTGTTTAGAGAACTGGGGAGAACGCTGGCCCGCATTCGACACGGCAAGCTCTTGCATACTTCATACACTGCAAATGGGCTGAGACCTGGTAAGCACTATTGTCTGTGAACTTGTATCATCTGCTGACTTGGGGAAAATTGCAGTACATGAGAATCTGATACATCGGGCTTCAGCAATTGTTATCGTCACGGCAGATGCCCACAGGAACGGGTACCAATCTGGTTTCACAAAGCATGTTGCCATGATGTGCCAATTGCTTCGCGCATCAGGCCAGAAGAAGTCTCTCGTTGTCATCGCCGTGAGTTCACCCTATGACTTTGCCATGGACAAGAGCATCGGTACCTACTTGTGCACATTTGATTTTACGGAAACGGCCATGGCCTCGCTTGTCCGTGTCCTCTACGGCGAGTTCGTCCCGACGGGCTCCATGCCAGGCACGATGCGGAAGAGCAAAAAGGTTGTCAAGAACAGGAGACAATGGCTTGTGGAGAATTATGACCGCGAGCGCGACGAGCAAGCCCTCGACGACCTCCTCAAGGCCCTTGCGCGAACGAGCACACCGAGCTTGCCGTATTCTGCATGTCGAGCTCTTGCCTTTAACCTGTCCAACCCGAATGTGGAGGAGGCGCATTTTGTCGTTCGCAACAGCAGCACGCAAGCGCTCTACGGCTTCGCGTCCACCTACTTTTCCGACGGGCAGGGAGCCATTGGTGCCATTTTCGTTGACCCAGCCAAGCGCAACATCTTTATCGGTACATCACTGCACCGCAGGGCGATGAAGGCATTACTGTCCAAAAAGGGGCTCAAAAAGGTCCAGCTCGGCGTCTCCTTTCCAGGAGTGTTCCCTGGGATACCCATCGAGGAGAGTGGAGGTGCAAAAGGCTGGTTTGCCAGTGTCGGATGGGATGTGCAATTTCCTCGTCGGATTTCCAATCTCGCCATCGAACATCTCTCCTCGTGGTCGGCGCCCGAGGGCCTCCCTCAGAGCCTGCAGCGGAATCAAATCACGTTCGATCTCATCGCTGGCCTCGACAACGGAGAGAGCGTGCTGAACCACGTCGCGGCGTACGCCCAGCCAGACGTCGTGGAGCTCTACAGATATGCACTCCAGGCCAACAACAACAATTGCGGCATCGTGCGAGCCAAAAGCACCGAGGGTCTGTTGGGTACAGTCATCGTGACCAAGCCCGGCAGCAGCCTCGCGGCATTTGCTCCGCTGCTCAACACAGCCGCCGAAGGCAGTTTCGGAGGAATCATTGCTCCCGTTGTTCCTCCCACGTCTCACTCGGCCTTGCTGCTCCAGGGGCTGGTGTTCATGGGCGTCCGTCAGAATAAGGGCCACAAGTCGGCCAAGAGTATACTCTGCTGGGTAAGTCATCAGGCGCATACACCTTAGAGGGTCGAGCTTGGTGTTGATTGCTAATTGTTGTGCAGGTGCTGGACGATGCGCCCGAAACGCTCGCCACCATGGGGTTTGACGTGCAACAAGCATTCGACGAGATCACGAATTCTCCAGAACATGTGAGTCCAAATGATCCGTGACCTGGGTTTACCCGATACTGATAGATTTATAGTGGTCGGATCTGGCCTAAGTGGACGTTGTGTATGAAGAGATAAGGCGTTGATAATCATTCCAGTGTATGGGGATAGCCTCATATTGGGAACATCACACAATGGGAAAGTCGAGCAGAGTACAATAAGCCTTGACAGAATCTTCTTTTACCACCATACCGTGTGTCCATGTATACTAGAATGGTGCATATGACATCCATCGGATACTATAGCGTTTGGCATATATGTGCCTAGCATCAAATCCTCTCGAAGAGACTCGGACATGAGGTCAAGAGAGCCTTTACAAAAATAGACGTCAGAACTCGGGAAGTCAAAAAGGTCCCAAGCATCTGCTGCGAGGGGCGGGCGGATTCGTCCGAGGCTACCTATGCAGTGCATCAAGGTACAGAAACCAATACCGATACAGCAAATGGTAGTCCGAGTGGCCAAGCTGACACTTTCTGACCGGACAAATCCAGGCGTTCAGGGTCCAACCTTATTGAAGAGAGGATGTATGAGGAAGGCTTTCGGGTCTCGGGGAATTTCCGTCAATCAGTTTGCCAGTCTTGACAGTCCGCATGTAGATTCCTTGGCTGGAGTAAGGGAGGTTCAGAGTTTGAGGAGGTACGCTGAATTGCCATTGTGGATGAGCAGACATGGAGGAACTTCTAACAATCTCGAATACAACCTGCAATTTGTTTTCAATGAAGGATCGCATTGATAATTGTAGATTTGATCTTGATCTTCCCGGGGTGTTAGATTGTAATTGCTGATCATTCCGACTTCCAGGTGTACACTGAAGAAGAGCGCAGCGGTGCCACTGTGACAGATCCATAGGGCCAATTAGCGCTATCGCAATAGCACACCCGGCCGAGGCAGGTCTCTGTCGAACGTTCGCTGCCGGGCCAATGATGATAGTGGAAAGTGCGGCTGATAGCGAATGTATGGACTGGGCGATGTATTCTATTCGCCTTCCCTCAAAGTTCCCGCCGCCTGTGCCCTTGCCTCTTTCTCTGTCCTCGGCCTCTCTCTGCTTTGCCCCTCTTGTGCTGGGCTTGGCTCTGTCTAGATTCGCATCGAATTGCTAATTGACAAGCAGACGGGTAGAGCCTGACGACAAGTCTGGGGATGTCTCCGTAGTAATAGTGCTACAGTGGTCCTTTTCCACTCCGCATCCCAAGCCAAGACAGATCCTAGACGGAGGCCAGTGCCAAAGCCGCTAACCTAGCGTTGACAAGCGGCCCAGCTTCCCCATTTTCCACAGCTCTTCAATCCCACCCACCAGAGCCTAGGACATGGACCCTCCGCCCAGCGACACTCACTCAATCATCGGGAGTCGCCAGCTTAGTAGCTTTAACCTACCTAACCTAGGATCTACCACCACCACCACTACCGTCTTCCAGATACCTTACCAGCCTGCCTACATTACATTACCTTGCCTTACCTTAATTGCCTGGACCTACCATTACAACGCGACAGTCCGTCCGTCCACTACCGGGAGCCATTTCCTCTTCGTCTTCCCGAGCACCGGACTGGAGAGCTCTCTACCGCTTCCCATTGCTTCTTGTCGCCCCAAAATTATAGCACAAACCCAAGAAAGCGCATGACCCGAATGGAAACTGCTGCCGTTAAGTGAGCGGCGTCATTCCCCGATTAACCCGCCTCCGAAACACACCCACACGGCGACAAAAGCACGGCGGCGCTGTTAAATAAGATGCAATGGCTACTTACAATATGCCGGCGCTCTCGTCTGGCACCAACCCCAACGACGCCCTGGGGCTGAACCAGGTAGCCATGGGGAATGGAGGAGGACCAGCCGTCGGCCAAGGACTCGGTATCGACGGCTTTGACCAGGACATGAACTTTGACGAATCCATCCTGTAAGTCGCAGGCGACCCTTTTGTCTTCTCAGTGCGACTCGCCATGTCGTGGTTTCCGAAAGCAATGCGTAATAGAAAAGAAGAACTACTTTTCTGTGCCATGTCTTGCCCGCCGCCCGCTCTGAGACCGAGTAAGTGAACACCGAAGACTAATAGCCTCTCCGCGCGCAGGGACAATGTAAACGGCGGCTTGCCCGCCTTTCCTTTCAATCCCTCTTCTTATGACATCGAGCCATTTACGACGACATTTGAGGACCCCTTCAACTACTCTAGGCCGTACGATGCCGCGCCTGACCCGGAGACGTACCATGACGAGGAGTCGTCGCCGCCGCAGCTCGACGACAACAAGCTGCTGAGCTTCTCCGCCCCCAGCTTCAAGGCGACGCCCGTGGACGACTCCACCGCCGCCTTCTCAGAGGTCAACATGAGCGCCGAGCTGTACGGCATGTTCTTCGTGGCCGAGGACGTCTTTGGCGGTGAGAACACGGGGCCGCGCCCTCTGGAACTTACCTGCTATCGGCGCAACCTCTGGCAGTGCTCGGGCCAGGTTGTCATGCCGAAACACTGCACGCAGGTCGTGAACGAGCAGGGCCGGGCTATACCTATAGTCGAATTCTACGCCTCCATCACGGCGTCTGAGTCGATTGACAACAAGGCGACTGAGATCATCTCCATTCCCTGGAAGAGCGGTAACTCTGCCATGGGTGAAGGCCAGGAGACCAAGACGGCTGGCCCGCCGCCCAAGGTGGCTCTCGATCTCGGCAGCGCTCAAGAGGTAGATGCCCATCGTGTGAGCCTGCCCGTGTCATGGAAGCGCTTGCAGTTCAAGTCCGCCACCGCCAACAACGGGCGACGCAAGGGATTGCAACAGCACTACGTTGTCCAGATCAACCTCCTCGGCAAGATGAAGACCGGAGGGGAGCTCATGAAGATTGCCGAGATCAGGAGCGGCCCCGTCATCGTAAGGGGCCGCAGCCCGCGAAACTTTGACAGCAGAAAGGACGTCCAGCTGTCGGGCGAGAAGAAGCCCGTCTACATCGAGAAGCCGCGGGCGCAGAGCGAAGCTGTGTCGACGCCTATACTCAAGCAGGAGAGATCCGACATGACCGCGAGCCTACACCGCTACAGCTCTTCCGGCTCATCGTATACAAACGACTGGAGCAATGGAAATAATCTATCTTATGATGGCGGACATCAAATACCCCAGCAGCAGCAGCAGCAGCAACAACACCGACAGCCTCAACCTCCGCATAAGAGACTGGCCCTCTCGCCCAACCCGAACCGGCCACCCGTACCCGCGTGGAGCGCAGACTCATCCGCCAACAAGATGTCATCCAACTTTGCGGTGTCGTCCAAGAACAACAACTCGTCCTCGATCCCTATAAATCTGTCTCTGTCAGAAGACGAACGGAGCCCCAACAACCGGGCCAACTCGGACGCGCTGCAGAGCCCCCAACTACACAGGTCGAGCACGAGCGTCGGCCTCGCGAGTCCGTCGGAAGAGACCGAGGAGCTCTACGAATATTTCCCACTAAGCGTGGACGACTGGTAAGTTTTTCTTCCAAGCCCGCGAAACGTCTCACATGATGTACACGACAGATGAGCATGGGCACTAACCAGAGACCCCGATGACGCAAACAGGACTCCCCTCGTAGATACTATATACCGACCCCACATTGTCCACCACATCGCCGTGCCCCAGGAGATCAAAGCACAAAAGGTCCGGAGCAAGGCCAAGAGATACTTTTCGGCAGAGTAGGACTTCAGAGATGGAAGATGACTTGTCGAGGCAGGCGGTGTGTCTCACACATCAAAAAAATGTTGTTGCGCCCTCTTTTGCTAGTAGATGAATCGATGATGTGGGCATCTTTTTGGGGAAACTGATTCTTCTTTCTTCTTTTTTTGTGGCGTTTTCGAACAATACCTAGGTACAATCAAGGCGAATTGGATATAACTTTTTTATCATCACGTCCCTCTCGGCCCTTTCAGCAAGAGATGATATCCAGATATTTGGTTTGGGAGACTTTTTTGGTTCGTTTATTTCATGATTGCTTTTTCAATTTTCTTTCAGATATTCATGGATATGGATGGCTCAGCTGAGAAAAATAAATACCCTCTCTTATATGCAAAAACAAAAAGCACCTGGATATCCATCCAGCCATCCGTCCGTTTCCCAATGATGTGAACCGTTTCCAAAGTGAACCGCCCGAATTCGCTGACTATATCCGCTGTGGATTGTATTGTGAAAACGCCGAGTATATGTATATTTCCACCACTGAAATAAAGGGTATTATTTACCAAAAGAAAAGTACTCCCATAATCTTGTATGGACTTTTGCTTTAGTTTCTTAAAGCTTTTGCGAGTGAACACACCTGATTGTCGTCTTCTCTTTCTGGACTCGTCGACTTTACTGCTCCGTCGCGCAGGCCAGCGCAACTGCGGCACCGAGGATGGAGCTCTCCAAGGCTGGCACGAGCTTGATCTCGCCAACGAATGCGCTCGAGGAGGCCAGGTCGTCGAGACGAGCCTGACAACTGTCACGGTAGCCGGGGTATCGCTCGATGACGGAGCCATTGAAGCCAACGGTGGTTTGAGGCAGCTTCACCTCGGCGCGGGCTTCGGCCACAAAGGACGGCTTGCGCGGCGTTGGCGCTTTGGCATCTACTGTTGCCGGCGGTGTCTGCGTCCCGAGGTATTCTGCCTCGGTCTCGTGTCGCAGCTCCCACAGTCCGAAGACGCACGCCGCGAGCAGAGCCGCTGATCGCTTGGTTGTGCAAGACGCAAGGGTGCGAATTGCGACCAGATCAGCGGATGTGGGCGGGACACTGCTTGGATGTGTCTCCGCAAAGTATGGGAGCGCAGTCTCAAAGTCCTCGCTTGTGTCAGCTTCTATCCTCGACAGGGTTTCTGTGTCGAGGGAGTATGACTTTTGCAAGGACGGTGGGACCACGCCGCCTAGAATCCCGGTGGTCTCAATGGCTTCGACGAGAGCAATTCTCACGACCTCGCCCAGATAATAACCGCCGAGTAGGTGCTCGAGAGGCTGGAAGTCTGGGCGAGGGTGGTCCGCCTTGAGCTGGTCATCCCACCGCGTGAGAGGCAGGATGCCGTGTCCGTACATGCCCAACTCTGTGTTGACAATAACGTGACTAGCCTCCTGAAACCACGACTCGGACCGGTTGCCGAATTTGGAGCGGTGGAATGCAGACACGGGCAGGTGGACTGCAATATTGACTCCAGTGCCCAAGATGAGACCGAATCTCGTCTGCCCGTGGATATAGGCCTGCGACAAAAGTGTCGCCGAGCCGTCATTGACAAGAGCAGCCAGCTCCACGTTGAGACCTTCCCTTGCACAAGCTTGCTGGATAATCTCGCCTAGATCTTGGCCGAGGAGGCTGTCCGTAGCTACGAACCCCTTTCCCATTCCAAGCAGCAGCCCGCCTCCTAACGAAGTTTGTCTGTATTTGCAGTCAGTATGATGTGTCATCATGGGTCTAGATGTATGCTGCTTACTCGACCGGAAAGCTCCAGGCCAGGCCCATGGGCACTGGATCAGCTGTGCCAGTAGCATCGTCGCCAATCACCTCGCGAATGTGCTTGGCCATCCAGTCGAAGAACCCTGTCCCCACGAGACCCTTGATCTCGGGTGAGATTTTGAAGCTCTGCATCCGAAGAATCTCGCTCTCGCGCCCTGCTGACGTCCGGCCCCTCAGAGCCACGAGGGCGACGCGCAGCGTGGACCCGCCGACATCAAGAGCAATGTAGTTGCCCTCTTCCTTGCCGGTGGGGAGGAGGTGGTTGAACGACGGAAGCATGGACTCATTGTGGCACTGCAACCGCTCTTCGAACTGGACTTTCAGATTTCGGGAAAGCTCTAGCAGCTGGCCATCTTCGATCGGCCCCAGCAGCCTCTGCTCCGCCTCCTTCAGAAAGTCCTCGATGGTCCTGCGTGGCAACGCCGTCTTCACGTTGTGCTCCTTGATGACGGCCGGGCTGATCCAAAAGGTGAAGAGGGCCTGCAGAAAAGAGCGACCTCGGAGCAGTGAGCTGAGTGCTGCCAACAGTACTTGCTTCAGCCTCGTCATTGCAGAAGCGAACGGCTGCAATGGCATGTGATATCGGGGGATGAAAATGGTGGTTGCAGGATATCAAGTCATGGGTGTGGCATGAAGCTTCTTCCTTTTCTATCCAAACAAGTGGAAGCAGGATGGAAAAAGAGGAGAGACGTGGGTTGCAGATGATCAATCCTTTTTCCGTCCAAGCATTTATTTACCCAACCCACCCGAAGGCCCGAGGATGGAGATCAACTGGGAGTGCCCCTAGGTCGTCGAGTCCAGGGCAAGGGGATGGATGCGGTGGACTGGCTGAACAAACGGCCGCGTCAGGGCAGGATGGGATGCTCGTATAAGCGGTCGGGCAAAGAGGCTGGACCGGGAAAAATGAGACCTGCCGGTGAACCAGAGAATAGAGCGACGGGTACGAAATGCACAGCCAGCCAATGGTGGTGGTCTACAGCAACGTCCGAACAGCCGATGTAGATGGGAGTTTGGACGGGGGGCGAGCGGCAGCCTATAAACGACGAGAGAAATAGATATGATGGAGGAGAGGTAGCAGTAGAAGTAGCAGCCAGCAGCAGCAGCAGAAAATAGAAGAAATCGCCGAAGAGACGACGACCCGACAGACGGACAGTGCCTTTTTGCGTTGCTTTCTGTCCCGTTTCGTTTCGGGGGTCCTGACACGGGATTGCAACGACGCTTGACTAAAAAGATGCAAAATGCAATAACGACAGTGTGTATGGTCTGGTCTGTATGCTTGGTTACCTTCGGATCCAGTCCAGTGGGTGTCTGGGGCGGGTTCCCAGCAAGTCAGTACCCGCACGCCAACTGCGGCAGATCGTCGTCGACCGGGCAGGAAGAAGTCTGTCACAAGTGTTTTCCAAGCGGGCGGTCTCCTCTTTCGAGATCCAACGTGAAAGACCCTCGGCCCCACTGAAGAGAGGATCTGAGAGGATCTGGGCCCGGATGGCAAGGTGGGTTAATAATGTAGTATGCGGTATGGTTATGTGGTATGTAGTGTATGTAGGTAGTGAGCGCCGGCCGTGGTGTAGTGTACCTAGGTAACGGGAGCAAGGGCAGGGAGAGTAGGTAGTAAACAGGGAGGGGATGGACTGGATTCTATCGGTCCATTGACCCCACGGCCTCTACCACCGCGATTAAGTGACGGGCAGCTTCAAGAGCGCGAGCAGGCGGGGAAGCAGGAGATTGACTCGCTGGACAAGAGATTCGCACAAAAGGTCGGTCAGTAACTCGATGCAGGCGCCCAACCGGGAAGAAGAACAGGCCGGCAGCAAACAGTAGCGAGTGCTGGCAGCATCACATGAAGCAGTAGGTAGTATGTGGTAGTAGTGCAGTAAAGGCAAAGGTACAGGTGTAGTGTAGCAACAAGCAACAAGTAGGTAATAGCAGCGATAGCCCCTCTCTTCTTCTTTTTTTTTTTTTTTTTTCGAAACGGACTCGGCAGGCATGGAAATCAGTGAGGGGAGCCAACCAGCCTATCGTCTCACTGACCAGACACTGCGATCGCTCTTTCTCGTTCTTTCGCCGCTTGCTTCACAGGGGAATGTAACGTAACGTTGTGCCTCAAAAAGAAGTTTTCCTCTGCCTCTCAATACGGAGGCTAAACTTGTTCCTGCCAACTGGAACCCATTTCCGTGAGAACGCGAATCCTAAATGGGAAGGATCTCCCCTGGGACACAAGCCACAGGAAGGCGCCACAGGTCACAACTGCCTTGGATTCTTGCTTTGCCTTCCCTGAACTTTTCCCGTCTCTTTGAGTTTGCTGATGTGAGCACTGGAATTATATCCGAGTCTCGACTTCTCGTACGAGATATAACAATTACGAACATGAACCCACGAACCCTCCATCAGCCAGCTGACCTACATTACCTACCTAGAGATTATCAAGTCTAGTGCTCTGATCTGCTCTAGTGTATCACTGTTCTACCCAGACTTCCCCGTGGAAAATCACCAATAAAATATGGTACATACATCGTACCTACCGACAAAATCCGCGCGGCGCAATTCCGGTCCAAGGTGGATATACCTGGTATACTCTCGAGCCTTCGCGGCGCAAATATTTCTCCTCAAGTTCCATGCCTTGTTATTTCACTAATAACGGGAGATCCACTATCTCGATCCATATCGACATTCAACGTTACCAGCGTGAAGGAGCCAGCCGCAACTAGCTTCCTACCTCAAATTTGACAGCACCACAAGAGAATCAATGTGACCTGGCATCGAAGCCCGGCCTGGGGTAGGTCAGCAAGCCGTCCGCAACCGGACTCTTTTCTTAGCTTTGTCAGCAGGCCTATCATGATCATGATGCATCAATATGCATGGTGGCTGTCAACGGCCACGGCCTTGCTATTACTATACTACTCGCTTGAAGCAGGCTGGTCCTCGCTCGTGGCATGGTTTCATCCATCCGCCCATCCACAAAGCCAATCAGAGGCGGACGCCCAAAAAGCCCAAGGCATAAGAACGCTTTCCACAAACGGTTATCTTGGTTCCCCAAGATCTCAGATCCATGGGAGCCCAAGGGAGCCAACCAGGCGTGTCCTGAGACACTGGTCATGGCACGTGTTATTGGCAGTGGCCGCGCTCTAAAGTCTGGGGGTGGGAGCAACTACAACGTTTGCCGGACCGGGCTGCCCATCGCCATTCGGGCCACACGGCCGAGTACATGTGTGATCTCATCCAACACAAGTTGGTGGGGAAGCAGGTCAAACGTTCCATCTTATCTCGACGTCGCCCATCATGGCCTCCACCAGAAACTTCTGTGCTGCGTCAAACGGCTGCTTCGGGGCGAACAGTCATCCACATGATCCCTGGCGGCTCTCGCCTAGGAGCAAAGTGCTGCTGCCATGCCGGTGATACGTCAGAGACTTGATGTCCATGGCTGGTATCGAGTGAGCCTCTTAATATGGTCAACGGCATGTCCTCTGTCTATCTGACCTCTCTCATTTCCCCGTGTACTTACTGCAAAAGAGTCAACGCAAGCACTACTTTTTACCATTGTCCACTCCTATATCGCATCATCTTATCAGTTCCCATCTCCCCCATCCCACCATGAGACTCATTGTTAGAGACGACCCGGAAACCGCTAGCTACTATGTGGCCAACTATATAATCCAGAGAATCAAGCACTTCAACCCTACCCCGTCCCACCCTTTCGTCCTCGGTCTGCCTACCGGGTCTAGTCCTCTGGCGGTGTATAGAATATTGGTGGAGAAGTATAAGGCTGGAGAGGTTAGCTCTTACTCGTCAATGGACGCTACCAGTATATCATACATCAGGCTAACATAGTCTACTCTAGATATCCTTCGAAAATGTGGTCACCTTTAACATGGTTCGTGATAGACCCTGGGGCGTATACGTGTGGTGTATACGCATGCCAATGTGTTCGTGAATGCATCATGTCTAACCGTGTTCACTCCTGCAGGACGAGTACATTGGGATCCCCAGAGACCATCCCGAGTCGTACCATTCGTTCATGTGGAAGAACTTCTTCTCGCACGTCAACGTCAAGCCCAGCAACGTCAACATCCTGAACGGCAACGCGCCCAACCTCGAGGCCGAGTGCGTCGAGTACGAGGCCAAGATCAAGCGGGCCGGCGGCATCGACCTGTTCCTGGGCGGCATCGGCGAGGACGGCCACATCGCCTTCAACGAGCCCGGGTCGAGCCTGGCGAGCCGGACGCGCGTCAAGACGCTGGCCTACGACACCATCATCGCCAACTCGCGCTTCTTCGGCAACGACCTCGACAGCGTCCCGCGCATGGCCCTGACCGTCGGCGTCCAGACCGTCCTCGAGGCCCGCGAGGTCGTCGTCATCATCTTGGGGTCCCGCAAGGCCCTCGCCCTCCAGCGCTGCATCGAGCAGGGCGTCAACCACATGTGGACCTTGTCGAGCCTCCAGCTGCACCCCCACCCCATGATCGTCTGCGACGAGGACGCCACCCTCGAGCTGCAGGTCAAGACGGTCAAGGTGAGTTACCTAGAAACAAGACTCCCCTTCGCGTTGTCACATACCATACTAACCTAGTTGGATAGTACTTCAAGAGCATCGAGCAGGTCGCCCGGGAGCAAGGCTTCGAGCAGATCCTGCCCTCGACGATCCGCACGGGTCCCCTGGCCCCGTCCACCCCGAGCATCCCCAAGCAGCAGCAGCAGCCCACGGTAGACATCCACGCGCCGCCGTCGCCCACGTCGCCGACCTCGCCCGTGGTCTCGTCGCCGACGATCCTGGCCCCCCAGCCCACGACGTCGCGGCTGCTCCGCCCCACGTCGCCCGCCAACGAGTACCCCCTGCGCTCCGTGAGCCCGGACCTGGTCCCCGACCGCATGGCCGACCGCGTGTCGGGCGTGCCCACGCTCGCCGCGCGGCTGACGCCCCGGCCCGAGAAGCAGCAGCAGCAGCATTATCTGGCCAGCGTCGGCGCTTAGAAAGAGACTGTCTCGTTCCGGTGGTTATGTAGAGTATTATGATTAGTTTGAGCTGCTTAGATACCATTCGCTTGGCATGACGTTGTTGATGTTAGTTAAAATCATGGTTGAACTTGCATATACGAGGTACATACAGATTTGCTGCCGTGTTTATATAAAGAAAGAAAGACTATTAGATGACTAGAATTTGTTGTACAATATAAGGATATGTGTCAGTCAATGTTGTATTTGTGATTGGGATTGTGGTGTCAATTTCGTTGATTTCCAAAGCTTTACATTCGAGTCCATGAACATGGTTCGGTTTTATTCACACATGCGAGACTCGTACAGTCGAATACCTTGAGTTTTGAGTTGCTGGAAAACATGTCTGAAGTAATCACTTGCACATCACTATCGTTTATATTAGTCAAGTCACAGCAGGAGTCTATAATCATGCTTAGCCATTCTAATTACAGACAACTATACGAAGTGCTACTTCAAAGCCACTCGATCGTCTCCTTGTACGAATGCTCGAGTTTCCGACCCGCCGTGCTGACAGACCAGTCTCCAGAGAGGATATCAGTACCGCCCAGCTTCCCCTCCTCCCCATCGGCGGTCAAAGTCCCCAGCGTCTTGCCGGTCTGGTCTCTGACGTCGGCGCTGGCGCCCTTCTGGGCACCGTACAGGACGACCTCGACGTCGGCGGCGTAATCGTAGACGGCACCCTGAATGCCGGCCTTGCCCAGCACGAGCACCGTGTTCTCGCGCACGTACAGGGGCAGCGTGCCGAAGCCGTGCCTCTCGCGGAACCAGCCGGGCCCGTCGCGCGTCTCGTTGGTGAAGAAGCACGTCCACCGCCCCCGGGGCAGGTAGAACTCGACCTCGCCCGACTCGTCAAAGACGGGCGCCGCCAGCAGGCTCTCGCCGACCATGAACTGGTGGTCCAGAAACCACGCCGTCGGGTCGTCTGGAAACTCGAGGCACATGGCGCGCAGCGACAGTGGCAGGCCCTGGTCGGTGGCGTGCGCCGCCTGCGCGAACAGGTACGGCATGAGGCGCGTCTTGAGCGCCGTCCACCGGGCCAGCGTGCGCGAGCAGCCCTCTTCAGATCGGTCGTCGCCGTCAATGGTCCAGGGGACGCGGTACGAGCTGCTGCCGTGCAGGCGCGAATGCGAGCACAGCAGGCCGAACGCCACCCATCGCTTGTAGACCCACGGCGGCGGGTAGCCCTCGAAGCCGCCAATGTCGACGGACCAGTAGGCGAACCCCGAAAGGCCGAGGGACAAGCCCCCGCGGACCGACTCGCCCATGGCCTCGGGCGTGGACTCGCAGTCGCCGCCCCACTGGAGAGGAAACCGCTGCGTACCGGCGCAGGCGGTCCGGGCGAACAGGACAGCCTCGTTCTTGCCGAAGCGGGCCTGCAGAGCTTCGTAGACGACCTTGTTGTATATAAAGGCATAGTAGTTGTGCATCCTGTGCGGGTCGACCGTCTTGTCGTGCCACTCGACGTCGAGCGTGGGGATGCGCTCGCCGAAATCAGTCTTGAGGGCGTCGACACCCTTGTCAAAGAGGCCATTCAGGCACTCGACGTACCACTTTGCAGCTTCGGGGTTTGTAAAGTCGACGAGGCCCATGCCGCCTTGCCAGAGGTCCCACTGCCATATGTCGCCGTTCTTTCTCTTGAGTAGATACCCATTCTTGGCGGCCGTCTCGAATGCCTCTCCGTGCTGGGCAATGTAGGGATTGATCCAGACGCAGACCTTGTTGGCCAGGCCGGCTGACTTGAGGCGAGAGATCTGTGCCTTCGGATCAGGGAATCTCTCCGAGTCGAAAACAAAGTCAGTCCACCTAAACGCCTTCATCCAGAAGCAATCGTAGTGGAACACGTCAACTTGGGTGTCTCTCTCCTTCATGCCCTCGAGAAACGACGTGACGGTGGCTTCGTCGTAGTCGGTCGTGAAGCTCGTGCTGAGCCACAAGCCAAAACTCCAACTGGGCACCGAGCCGGGCTTGCCCGTAAGGATAGAATATTTCTTCAGCACATCCTTGGGCGTCGGTCCGTAGATGATGTACCACTTCAGCCTTTGCCCCTCGATGCTCATTTGGACGCGGTCAGTACGCTGGCTACCGATCTCGATGTCGACCTTGCCCGGTGTGTCGATAAAGACTCCATAGCCCCTGGAGCTGAGCCAGAATGACACATTCTTGTACGCCTGGTCGCTCGAGGTGCCGCCGTCTGCGTTCCAGAGCTGCACGCTCTGGCCAACCTTGTTGAAGGCGCCAAATCGCTCTCCCAGGCCGTGGATGGACTCCCCGACTGCCAGAGACGTCTGCGCGAATATGTAATGCTTGAAGTCTCTCATATCTTCCGTCTGCCTCGTGTTACTCGGCGCCGGGTTGAAGGCCAGGCCAACACTTCTATTCAGAAGCGATGTGAGCTGCTTAGACCCATCCGTACTGTGGAATTTAATCTCGAAGCTATGTTCTTCGCCGGTGATGGTGGCCGACAGCGAGCCGGACGAGAAAACAGTGCCCTTGTCGCTCTTGGTCACTTTGGCCTCGATAGATGGTCTTCCATCAGGGTATAGATCGAAGTTGGGCCCTCGTCTGGCGGCACCAGCCCAATGAGTGGTCTCGACCGAGATGACGCCGTCAAAGGCAGCCTCAATGTCCTAATTTTTGGAAGTCAGTATTGAAAGCCGTCGTCTATGATACGAGGTATAATGTGTTGGCGGACTTACAAGAGTCAAGGTACTGCGATCCAAGACATCACCACGATAGAGGATCTTCCTCGTCGGACACAAAAGACTCAATCGGTTTTCTTTTTCGGCAATCTCATAGACCTCTTCTGCGTACTCTGTCTTTATGCCCTCGGCAGGGAGCCACATGCCATCACGAAACTTCATGATGACAAATTTCACTGGCTTCTTGGTGTGCTTGGTGATTTCTTAGTTCGTTTGCGGTCGTGGTTGGTTTGACGGTGGATTGTGAAGTTTAGAGGCTTCCAGCTCGCTTAGGACATAGAATTATAGCTAGTCGAACAATTGAACTCTGGGTCTTTGAGATCTCACGATAGCTGTCCCTCGTTCGGGTCGAGCTCTTGTTTGGTCCAACATCGTATCTGCGCTGTGGGCTACACCAAGTCGGAATGCGGCCCGCGTAGGCGAGAGAGGGGCGGTCGGACAAGTCACATTCGTGGACTGAGATGATCTTTGGTCTTTCGGTCCATTCGAGCTGTTTAGATTTCGTGCATGCATCAGCACATGCGATGCAAGAAGCTAGGTTGAACAAATTATGGGGAATGAGCAGTTGCGAGCCTGCAATATTTTTCAGCTCGAAATGCCATTGGAACGGCTCCATTGCCAAGAGCCATCCGAGGTGTCCCTATAGGGACTGTTTTCTGTCAGCGTCGTCGGTAATCGGAGAAATCATCATTGTAATGAGCAGCTTGGTCGGTTGTCACCATTCCACCAATCGGATACATTGCAGGGTATTTCCCGACGACTTCTCCAACCTCGCTTCCCCAGATGTCTTGATCTCCAACTTTTCTCCTCATTGTAGATGAAAAGTTGAAGCTGAGGACACCGAGTCCATGACATCGGCTTGTGCGTTTTGGTCCCTGACGACGTGAAGAGGTGACTAGAGGGTAGCCGGGCCTGTTCTCCTGGTCGCTTTTCTGTAGTTATGCTATCCAGCCGCTTGGTTCGGCTATGCGAGCAGACCCTCGGTCTATACGCACGGCATCATCATCACCAATTCTTCGCCGAGATTCGTTAATTTCCCTGGTATAGATTGTGCCATGCCCTGGCAGATGCGGAGTAGATGCTGGCCTCCGGGCCATAAGGCAGTCTTCTGGAGGTGAGCAGATGACTAGGATAAAAGTGATGTAACTGATGTGATCTCCCCGTTGGTGCGACGTTTCGGAAGGACTTTGTGCTCGAGTGTTGTTGCCTCTTGGATTCGCCTCGCTGTCGTGTAATCAAGATGTTGCGCTCACTGGCTTTGTCCATCTCGCTTTTTCTGGCGCAGGTGTATGCCCAGTATAGTTCAGGCAATGGCACCAGCAATGGCACACAACCTCTGTACAAGGATGCCAACGCAGCCATTGAGGACCGTGTCGAGGATCTCCTGTCTCGGATGACCATTGAGGAGAAGACTTCGCAGTTGGTTCAGGGAGATATCCGAAACTGGCTCAACATTACCGACGGCAGTTTCAACGAGACTGGGCTAGAATGGAGCACACAGTACCGTGGAGGATCCTACTACGTCGGAGTACCGATCTCATGGGAGCTCCTCAGCGATAATATCAAGATCGGCCAGGACTACGCAATGCAAAACACGAGCCTCGGCATACCCCCGTGGGTGCAGAGCGAGGGAATTCACGGGTTCCTCATCCCCAATGGCACCATTTTCAATTCGCCCATTGCGTATGCTTGCTCGTTTAATCCCGATCTGGTCGAGAAGATGGCCATAGCCATTGCTCAAGAATCGCTCGCTTTGGGAGTGAACAACATCTTTGCGCCACTGGCAGATCTTGCGCGTGAGTTGCGCTTCGGTCGAGTCGAGGAGACGTTTGGAGAAGACCCGTACCTGTGAGTGTTGAAACAAATCATTTCAAGTGCCAACACTCAAAATATCTTAGGACTGGCGAGATCGCGTACTCCTTTGTCAAAGGGCTCCAGTCTGGTGGAGTCGCAGCCATGGTCAAGCACTTTGTGAGTTGCCCTGGGTTGTCCAAGTTGTAGATCCCCTCCTAACCACAAGAAGGCGGCATTTGCGACGCCTGAGCAGGGTATCAACACCGGCCCGGTCCACGGTGGCAAGCGTGAGCTCTTGACGACCTATCTGCCTTCGTTCAAGAGAGCCATTATCGATGGAGAGGCTCTGTCGATCATGGCTGCTTACCACGCATACGACGGAATACCAGCTGTTGCCGACAAATACATTCTTTCCGATATTCTGAGAGATCAGTGGGGTTATGATTACTTTGTAAGTATTGAGCTACGAACAGCCCGGCCGGAAACATGCTGACAAGATGTGACAGGTCATGAGCGATGCTGGCGGCACAGATCGTCTCTGTGGCGCATTCTTCATGTGCGAAAGCGACCCAATCGACTCCGAGGCTGTGGTCAACTTTGTAAGAATCACCGATAGTGATGACATATTGCGCAGAAAAATATCGCTGACCGATAACAACCCAGGCCCTCCCGGCCGGGACTGACGTGGAAATGGGTGGTGGATCTTACAACTACGAGCTAATTCCCGACATGGTCGCATCCGGCAAGCTCTCTGCTGATATCGTGGACGAAGCCGTGCGGAGGACGCTGAGGGCCAAATTCAAGATTGGCCTCTTTGAGAAGCCGTACGCCGGTGTGCCAGTCGATGAGCAGGCCAACTATATCAACACACCCGAGACGATCGCCATTGCCCGACAGCTGGACGCGGAATCCATCGTGTTGCTCGAGAACCACGAAAGCGTACTGCCGCTCAGCAAGTCTGCCAATATTGCCGTGATTGGACCCATGGGCCATGGTTATATGAACGTGAGTCAAGTCTCTCATGTCTCCCATGGGATCTTTGCTGACAATAACAACCTAGTACGGTGACTACGTGCCATATCAGGCATCTCTGAGGGGAGTGACGCCCTACGACGGCATCAAGAACGCCAGCACAGGAACTGTCACCTTCACTCAGGGCGCCGAGCGTTGGTCGTCGGATGAGTCAGGCTTCGCCGAAGCCGTTGCGGCCGCAGAAGCAGCCGATGTTGCTGTTGTCGTCGTCGGCACGTAAGTGGTGTCCACTTCTCGTTACCCAACCCCCGAACTTCCGTACTAAGCGAGCATTTGTGACAGTTGGTCGCGAGACCAGAACGAGCTGTGGGCCGGCCTCAACGCGACGACAGGCGAGCACATTGACGTCAACGACTTGCACCTCGTCGGTGCCATGCCAGGGCTAGTTCAAGCCATCATCGGTACAGGCAAGCCGACAGTTGTCGTGTTCAGCTCGGGCAAGCCCATCACGGAGCCGTGGATCAGTGACGACGCCGCAGCGCTGGTACAGCAGTTCTATCCATCGGAGCAGGGCGGCAATGCTCTCGCCGACGTGCTGTTTGGCGACGTAAACCCCTCTGGCAAGCTCTCCGTCGGCTTCCCGGTCGATATTGGCAGTGCCCCGGCCTTTTACGACTACCTCAACTCTGGTCGTGCCTGGCCGAACCCTGGTGAGGTGTACCCCAATGGCACCATGAAGTTTGGTAGCAACTACGCCCTGTCGACTCCTATTCCGCTCTATGAGGTAAGTGAAATTCCCGAGGCATCTCTCAGAAAGGATCTAAAACTGGCCACTAACCTGAACTCTACACAGTTTGGTTATGGTCTTTCATACAGCACCTTTGAGTACACCAACCTGGTGTTGTCCCAGTCAACAGCATCGTCGAGCGACACCATCACCGTGTCCGTGGACGTGACGAACGCGTCGGACCGGGATGGATCCGAGGTCGTGCAGCTGTACGTCAAGGACCTGATCGCGTCCGTCGTGGTGCCCAACATCCAGCTCAAGGGCTTCGCCAAGGTGGCCGTTGCTGCGGGCGAGACCGAGACGGTCGAGATCGAGCTCAAGGTCGGCGACCTGGGTCTGTGGGATCTCAACTACAACTACGTCGTCGAGCCTGGCAAATTTTCCGTCTTGGTCGGCAGCTCGAGCGCTGATCTCAGGGCGAATACCACGCTCACTGTATCGTAGACGTGTCTCAGACGAGAATCTCGAAAGAATATACAAGACTTTCTTAGTCGCTGTCGTGTATAAAAGTGCTTGTGTAGGATGTGTCAAGGTGAAGAAGGCTGGACGCGTATTATTTACCATCGGGAAAGTTGCTGAGCAAAGATGGGCAAGGCAGCAGGTGAGATCAATCAAATGCCTCTCTGCATGACATCACCTACTTGTCAAATAGCAACGTGCCTTCCCTTGGTGATGTTGAATAGCAACTTCCAGTTTCAGATTCAGGTTTGTCCCAGCCAAGTGGTTTGCTCGGGTGTTCCCGGGTGGGTCCCACTAGTCCCAACCGGCCGCACATAGCAAATCTACCCGCGATGCCTTCACGGTCGCAAAAGAAAATGAATTAAAGTCGCGGAAACTCGTCAAAAATCAAACAGAAATCGTGGAAACATCCCCAGGTACTCAAAAAATAGCCCCTCTCGAGAAGAACATCCTAATGGCATCAGAATGGCCAAAAAGGAAGGTCTGCCTGGGGATCGAACCCAGAATCTCCTGATGTCAACTGATTACAACCTCGTGAAGAAGCCGTTCGTAGTCAGACGCAATGCCAATTCTGCCAACAGACCAGATCAAGTGCCTTAGGCGTTTGTTGAAAGGTCACTCGCTATTGCGTAATATCATGTGGGTAAGGCTTGGGGCAATCTTATTACTCAGAACTTTTCTGTGGGGATGATAGAGACAGGCACAGAGATAAGCCATTGCTTTATTAGCACACGGACTGATCATACTTTGCAAAATCGACAAGTACTTATTTTCGTCATTGCCGCCTTGATCTTCCCATGTCAGAAATGAAGATACGGTCAACATGCTCGCACGCGACTCATCTTTCAATCATCTGAACTATACCTCTGCTCTGATATCTATTTTGACGGATCTTCCTTGGCTGCAGGCCCTTGCTGCCACCAATCGTGACAACTCAGCACAGATTCAGGTTCGGCTATAGAACACATTCCGGGCTAGTCACCGTGGCATTTGCATACACTTACCATACTATTGTTCCGTCAAATGAAGCATGGGCGCCGAAAGTTCGACATGTGCCTAATCTCGATCGTGGGCAATCCGCTTTGCTTTTATCTTCAACGGAATCAATAATTCCACCCGACTATCACGGACCCATGGAAGATAAGACATCCCCGGCTTCACGGGTCGGTGTAGTATTTCGTCTCGACTCTTGACAGTCAGATAATTCGGTAAAGACGATTTTGAGCTTTTGCACAACGACTTCTTTTCGAACCGTTTTTATACTATTTGCTTAAGAGCAATTTCATCCAAGTCATGTTGTAATACTATACCGAAACACCGCATCCCGTGTACACATGTCTCTGCTCTAGTATTGTACCCTCTCTTTCCTATGGTCGAGTTGCTTTTAGGTCCGGAAATTTGACTTTCGCGCCCGGTATATGATTCGTCGCGTTCGAAATAAGAAGGTGGGCGTGGCTTGACCACAAGGAGAGACAACCGTTGGGCAAGACAGGGCAAATGACCCCGTCTGAGGTGTCTCTCCCTCCCCGCATTTCGCTTGGGGGAGGGATACTTTTATTATCATCAATGCCGCCGTCCCCATGCCAAGAACGATACGCACACCTTGCCGTCCAACCATCTCTGCAATGACATCGTTTTCTGCTCAGAGCCCGGTGCCATATGATTTGCCCACCCCTGGGCCAAGCTGGCGAATACTACCGTGGACAGGGGGCGCATGTGATCGACGCTCGCGCGCGACCCGGCCAGCGTATTCCCTTTCCTTTGTGCTGCTCAGGTGGCAGAGCTTTTCACTTTCTGGTTGACAAAAACAGGGCATTTGGGGGACGGCGCCAGCCTGCCAACCGCGACCAGCATGATTTCCTGCAATGGGACACAAGCAGAGGCCTGCTGCCGGCCATTGTTGGCAGCGGATCCCGGGTGAGTGACCTTGTCGTGTGCTTGTGTGTGTGTGTAGCACAAGCGAGAGTCACCCCAGGGGATGATTCAAGGCGATTGTATAGATACATGAATGTGTATAGACATTCCTCCAGGTCTAGACGACAAGTCAACGGCGAAGCCAGCCCAACCCGTCGACGTTGCATTCGACAAGAGGGGGAAAGAAAAGATAGACGTCCAGCCCATCCCCAAGGAGATAGATAATCATCGTATCCCTTTTGCCCACCCTGGCAGATGCTGTTGGAATAAAAAGCTTGACTTGACGCTTCTCTGTCGATCTCTAGCAAGGAAGCCGAGCTTCCCTGTGCAAACTGATCTGATATTTAGCACTCGAGTAGAGTAGTCTCGAACAGACATGGCTGCACGATACTCGCAACTCAACGGCAACAGCCCAAGGGCACCGAGGCGGTCGCTCTTCGTAGCCATCTCGGCCGTCTCGCTGTTCATCCTGGCCCTGTTCGCCGCCTCGAGCTTCAACGGCCCGGTCCGGAGCAGCGCGTTCAAGCTCGCCGCGGAGCACCACGGGTCGTCGTCGTCGTCGCCCCTGACCAGCAAGACGCGCGCGACGGGGACGGGCGACAAGTACCTGCTGGGCGTCGGCAAGGCCGACATCACGGGGCCGTCGGTCGAGATCAACTTTGCCGGGTACGCCGACACGGCGCAGACGGGCACGGGCATCCGGCAGCGCATCTACGCGCGGTCCTTCATCGTCGGCGACGTGAGCAACCCCGACGACCGCTTCGTGTACGTCATCCTCGACACGCAGTCGGGCGACACGGCCATCCGCTTCGGCGTCCTCGAGGGCGTCGCCGCGCTCGGCTCCGACTACGCCGTCTACGGCCAGTCCAACATTGCCCTCACGGGGACGCACTCCCACTCTGGCCCCGGCGCCTGGTTCAACTATCTGCTTCCCCAGATCACCAGTCTGGGATACGATAAGCAGAGTTACCAGGCGATTGTCGACGGAACTGTGCTATCGATCCAGCGTGCTCACGAGTCACTTGAAGAGGTACGTGACACTTTTAAGAAAGTTTTATAATTCGTGCTGACATTGATGTAAGGGCTACCTCGATTTTGGTTAGTGAATGATATATACAGCAACAGTATAAAACATGACTCTTCTGACACATCCCTAGGCACCGTCGACATTGACGATGGAAACCTGAGCCGGAGCCTGTACGCCTACATGGCCAACCCCGAGTCCGAGCGGGCGCAGTACTCGGACGACACGGACAAGACCATGACGGTGCTCAAGTTCCAGCGGGCCTCGGACAGCAAGAACATTGGCATCCTGACCTGGTTCCCCGTGCACGGCACCTCCATGCTCGGCAACAACACGCACGTGTCCGGCGACAACAAGGGCGTCGCCGCCGTCATGTTCGAGAAGAACATTGCCTCCGACGACAGCGCCGCCGACGACTTCGTGGCCGGCTTCTCCCAGGCCAACGTCGGTGATACCACGCCAAATGTTTTGGGTGCTTGGTGAGTTGGCCAGATTTACATTATAGAAATGGAATTCCTAACCAAGAATCTTCAGGTGCGACGACGGATCTGGACAGCAGTGTAGCTACGAGAATAGCACCTGCGCCGACGGCAAATCGCAGTCTTGCCACGGCCGCGGTCCCTTGTTCCAAAACGTCGATCTGGGCGTCACGAGCTGCTATGAAATGGGACGCCGCCAATACGCAGGAGCCCAATCGGTTTATGTAAGTCCAAATTGTCCCGAGTCTGTAGATTATTTAGTGACGCAATCTCCCCAGGACTCCTTCTCCTCGTCAGGCACGCCCGTCGTGGGAACTTCCGTCAAGTCGTTCCACTTCTACCAGAACATGTCGTACTACGAGTTCCCGCTGGCCAACGGCAGCGTCGTCCAGAGCTGCCCGGCGGCGCTGGGGTACTCGTTCGCCGCGGGCACGTCGGACTGGCCGGGGGCGTTCGACTTCACGCAGGGCGACTCGGGCAGCCCGGACGCGAACCCGATCTGGGCCATCGTCAGCGGCCTGCTCAAGGCGCCGAGCCCGGCGCAGAAGGCCTGCCAGGGCGCCAAGCCGGTGCTGCTGGACGTCGGCGAGCTGGACGTGCCGTACGCGTGGAGCCCCAACGTGGTCGACGTGCAGCTGCTGCGCGTGGGCCAGCTCGTCATCATCGTCAGCCCCAGCGAGGCGACGACCATGGCCGGCCGGCGGTGGCGCGCCGCCGTCAAGGACGCCGCCGCCGACATCATCGCCGACGGCACCGAGCCCGTCGTCGTCCTCGGCGGCCCGGCCAACACGTACGCGCACTACGTTGCCACGACCGAAGAGTACGGCGTGCAGCGGTACGAGGGCGCGTCGACGCTGTACGGCCCGTTCGAGCTCGACGCCTACATCAACCTGACGGTCAGCAACATCGGGTACCTGTCGCCCTCGGCCACGTCGTCGCCGCCGGCCGGGCCCAGCCCGCCCGACAACCGGGACGACTCGCTGAGCTTCATCACGGGCGTCGTCTTCGACGCGGCGCCCATCGGGTCCTCGTTCGGCGACGCCACCGGCCAGCCCGCCGCCTCGTATGCCCGCGGCGCCGTCGTCAACGCCACCTTTGTCGGCGCCAACCCGCGCAACAACCTCCGGCTCGAGGGCACCTACGCGGCCGTCGAGAGGCTCGACGACGGCGACGCCTGGACCCAGGTCCGCGACGACAGCGACTGGTCCCTCGTCTACACCTGGACCCGCACCAACACCGTCCTGGCCTACAGCGACGTCACCGTCAGCTGGGAGACGGGCGTGGACGATGCTGACGCCGGCACTTACCGTATCAAGTACTACGGCGACTGGAAGAATTTAATCGGAGGAGGTATCACGGCGTTTGAAGGCGCCAGTAGCAGTTTTACGCTGACCTAATAAAGGTCAAGGGTTTTCCCTCACTGCACATACTAGCAAGTATATATAGTCTGTAGTGTTGTATGGACATACTAGGTACTATTTTTATCATTTCAAGCCTTTCATGAATTACAAAGAACGCCAGTCAGGCAGCATCTTCATGATTAGTAGGGTAATTAGCCGAGGTCATCAACACGATAACATGTCTGAATATCTTATACACATCATTGTATTGAGACTCTCTTCTATGATCTCTGTCGGAACCTCTATGCCTTTGTCTGAGTGTGAGTATATATTCGATATGACAAACCACACACACTCCATTAGTGCAGCGGCTTGGCCATGGGCGCAATGATGCCCTGCTTGATAATGACCTTTGGCTTGACGGCTTCCTGGTGCGTCTTCTTGGTGACCCACTCCGGGCCGACGGGGAGTCGCAGGGAACGTTCGTACTGCGCCGTGTTCTCGAACGTGTGAGGCAGCTGCGAGGCCAAGTACTTGTTGTTTTTCTGAGTCGAACGAGTTAGCCGATTTGATCATGGATACCAGTCGGTAGGAATATAATGGCTAGAGGCGCAATAACAACATACCTTGATGGTTTTCTCGTTCATGATGACGTTCTTGAGCTTGGCGTCCTTGCGCTTATCCTTCTTGATGCCATCCTGCTTGGTCAGGAAGCGGCCCTGATGCCTCTTCTTCTCCCGCGCGGAGACTCCGTCGCCCACCCAGCTGCCCCAGCCGGGCAGGGTGTTGTCGATGACCTTTTCGTCGTCTTCCTCCTCCTGGGCGTGCTTCTCCGCCTCGAACTCGGCCACGACGTCGAGGCCGCCAAACGCCTTGTCGAGGAGGTCCTGGTCGCGGAACTGCACAAGGTGGCTGTCCTCGTCGTCCGAGTCATCACCTGCCAGTGCCATTGCGGCTTGCTTCCTGGTCGGCTTGGATCGCGCCACCGGCTCGGGGGCAGCCTTCACGACGGCAGCGCTGGAGTCCAAGTCCAACACGGCACCACTGTCCTGGTTCTTGTCTTTCCGAGCTCTGCGGGGCTTTGAAGGCACGGCTGACGACCAAGCACCGGCTGTTTCGTCCTCGGCTTGTTGGTAAAGCGTCGGAGCTGGCAGTGCCTTATCATTAACCGTACTTTCAGCAACGTCTTCCATGGCGACACCATTGGTGTTGCGTTTCGATTTCTCCTTCTTTGGCTTGGAAGCGAGAGCAACTGGCTCCTTTGCACCCGGAACACCATACTGCCTCCGGCCAATGTCGTCGGCTTCTGGTTCTGGCTCTGATACATCGTCGTCTGAAGCGAGCTCTCGTCGGATCTGCTTGATCAAATCATCGTTCTCCTTCTTCCTCGCGTTTTCGGCCTTCTGCATAAAGGCCATGTTCATGAGCTTCGACTTGGGCCCCGACGGCTCGTCGTCGTGGTCGTCTATGCTTTGGAGCTCCTTGAGCAGTCGTTTCCTGTCGTCGGCGTCCTCCGAGTCGCCAGAGTAGTCTGATTCATCGTCGCTGCCCTCGCCGCGGCCCTCGACACGCCTGCGCAGCTCCTCGTCGCGCCGGGCCATGTCGTTCATGCCCTCGCGCACCGAGTCGTCCCAGACTGCGAGACCACCCTTTTTGGCCATCTTGGCCCACTTGGAGTCCTTATGCCTGGCGCCCATTCGCTCAGCCGCGCGTTGGCGGTCTCTCTGCTCCCTCTCGTCCTCCGAGTCGACAAGGCCGGCAGCAGCCAGAGCCTCGTGTTCCTTCATTTCGTTCTTCTCGCGCTCCCTCCGGTGGACACGGTGGTAGGCCTTTGACTTGATCTTCTTGATGCGCTTCGCGCGGGCTTCCTCTCTGGACTTGAGCTCTCTCTCCTTTCTCTTGGCGGCCCAGAACTCCTTTCTGGTAATAGGCTCGCCGTTCTCGTCGACGTATTCCTTGGGCTCTTCTTCGCTCTTGGGCATGAATCCCGATGCTTCCACGAGGCCCATGATAGTCGACTCGAGTTCATTGCCGGGGGTCTTGCCATCCAAAGGAGCAATCTCGGTGTTGTCGTGCCTCACGAGACCAGTTTCCGTCTGCGCCAACGGGAAAACGAGGTGGTCGGCTCTCCTGTTCTGTTTCACTGTCTCCGTCCACCTGTCGAGCGTCTTGTTCGCTTGTTCGTATGCGGCGGCTCTGTCCAGACGGGCTTGTTGGCGTCTTGCTAATGGCACTTCGAGCTTTTGAGGCTTTGAAGATTTCTCCTCCTTGGACATGAGCTTCAGGGACTTCTTCAGAGTGGGATCCAGTCCACCTAGCAGTCCGAGGTCTTGGAGATCAATCTTGGACTTCTTTGTGACCTTGTTGGCATCTTCGTCGTCTTCGGCGACTCCAGAGAACTTGTTGACCCAGTCCTTGACGCCGCTTTCGGAGACGTCGTCCTCGTCCTCGTCGGACTCTTCGCTCTCCTCTTCGGAGCCCGACTCGTCAGAGTCAGAGTCAGAGTCAGAGTCCTCTTCGGCACCTTGTTCGTCGTCATCTGACATGGACATGTCCAAGGCGTCGGCAAGGTCGATTGCGTCCGAGCCCAGGGACTCCAGATCGTCGTCGTCGTCGTCGTCATCTTCGTCGTCTGAGTCGCCTCTGCTCTTCTTGCCCTTCTTCTTCTGACTTCCGCCAAAGGAGTAGCCTTGAAACTTTTCGTCGTCGCTCTCGCCAAAGGCCTCGTCGGAGTCAATGTCTGAGTCCTCGTCGTCGTCTCCCACGCCGACGCGCCATTCGTTGCCGCTCGAGTCGCTGCCGTACTCGACCTCGCCGCCGTCCTGCTCCTCGGCGGCGCGGCGCTTCCTGGGAGGGGCGTCGTCTTCGTCCTCGTCGCCGTCCTCATCCTCGTCGTCTTCGTCGTCGTCGGCGTTGCGCCGGCGCTTTCCGGTGCTCAGGTCTGCGTCGAGCTCGCGGTTCCTCGGCGTGCGCTTGAGCTTGTCGCCGCCCAGCTCCTTGTTGGCAATGGAGAAGGCGTCCTGGGCTCGGGACTTGGCCTTGGACTTTTGTTTCTGCTGTCGCTTCTTGTTGCCGGCGCCGGCGCCGCCGCCGCCGCCCATTAACGAGCGGCCGTGAGATTGGCGGCCGGGCATTGTGTCGGTTTGGTCTCTGATACAAACGGGGCAGTTGTATTTGTCGAATCAGTAAGCTGGTTTGTATTTGGTCAATAAAGACAATTATAAGAGACCGTCAAATTTCCAAAGAATCGAATGCGGTCTTGGGTGTAGTGATCAGCTGCAAACCAATCTGTAGCAGACCCGTCTCAATTGTAGGCGCAGAATGGGTGGCATCGATATTTTTTTGCTTGACCACGGTTCAGCGGGGCATTTGGAAATTTAAGTGGAGACTTTCCCGTTATCTTATCGCTAGAGTTCAGAGGACGGGCCCATCCAATGCGCTAAACCCCTGTCAAGAATTCTCGAGCCATAGCGCCCAGTGGCAGTGGGAGCAAGCTCTGAGAGGCGCCTAGCGATTCGATTCGAGGTTGTCAAGAGACCACGCGACAGACGAAATCCGAGCAGAGCAGCCTCCCGACCAACACGTTGCAACCCGGCCGGAGGAAGACTTTGGGACGAACACAGCAAAGACGCAAAGATGTGGCCCACCGCGAGGCTCATGTTCCAGGCGCGGGCCAAGTTCACGCGCAAGTTCCGCAAGCTGCCGCTCACCACCAAGGACATCAACAAGGGCTTCTACAAGGGAACGAGAACGGGAACCATGGGTCGCCACACCCGGTTCGGAGGCTTCATCATCGAGTGGGAGAGGGTCCGCACATATGTCGTGCCGGCGGGACTCGACGCCTTCAAGGTATGCATTCTGGAGCGCACCCCGTCCCGGTGTGGAAGATGCAGAAATGTGCATGGAGATGATGGCAGGACCAATACTAACCATTGGCTATCCAGTTGAGCCCCTTTGTAACGAACAAGATCAAGAGGACGCGGGGACGGTATGAGGGCTACGAGGGCGGTCCCAGCGACCCATCACTGTACCTCGAGAGATGGAAGGACGAGAACGGCCTGGACTAAGCCTCGAGACGACTACAATATCCACCATTACCAATTAATGTTGTCTCTGTGTCGAGGCTTGGCATTGACAGAGGGGGGAAAAGGGAAAGAAGAGGAATCGTAACAGCGCTGACGCCAACGAGCTCAATCAGGCTCACATATGGGCCATATAGCACCACGCCCGACTGACTACAAACAGCGCGACAGTGGCGTCGAGTGTTTGATGCGGAAAATGCTCACTACAAAGCGTCCAAGCATGTACCATACACAAGAATCATGTACACATGAAATGTATACTCAAGAATATAAAGATCACAACCAAAAGTACTACTCACAGTGCCAGGTTTGAAAAGCGACACTCAGAACTCATTATCCATGCATCCTGATTCTCTATATTTAGATCAATGTCTGCTCTACGAACGTTGCTCACTCTGAGAGTCTATGGCTTGTTGGAAATGCCTGTCTAAGACGCAAAAATATGGCAAAGAGCATCTAGTCTGCTCGACCAGCTTTCAACCCTTGAAATAGCGGGTCTATCATGGCAATTCAAGACATATTCGAAGCGTCTTGTTTCCAAAGGGCCATCGATCGCTCTTTGTATGCCAGTTCCATGTGTCATTCCTCTCAGATTTCCAATGCCAAGAACCGTTGCTCTCAGTATACCAAATCCATGAACCAAGCGTCTGGTTTCCAATTCCGTGAACCATTATTCTTGGTTTTCCCTTTCCAAGAACCGTTGCTCTCAGTATACCAGTTCTGTGAACCATTGCTCTTGGTCTTCCAAATTCATGAACCCAGCGTCTGGCTTTCCAATACCAAGAACCATTGCTCTCAGTATATCAATGCGATGAACCAAGCGACTGGTTTTCCAAACAAATCATAACAAGTCTGTACTGTCGAAATATCAGGGCAACAGAGCATGCCCTCAGCAGAGCCAAGATGTGATCAATCAATCACTTCCGTCCCGTTATGAGCATCTCGCCAGTCAGCACCTGCACCTTCCAGCCGTCGGAAACGAGTGCCTTAAACACGTGAACTCGAAGCTGGGAGACGCCGCCGGCGCTGTGCCTGCCGAGGCCCGTGACGACGGTGAAACCAGATTTGGCCTTGCGCACCCTCTCCTCGCCGAGAGAGTCCCACCATTGGCGCACTCTGTCCAGGGCGATATTAACGCCGTCGTGGACTCTCACGCCGTGTAGGTCAATGTGGTCCGGTCGGCTGCGCTGGTCGACAAAGAGTGCTGCCTCGCTGCTTCGGGCAGAGTGCATGTTCTGTATCTGCTCACGGCCTCTATCGGCGTAGACCGCTGCAGCACTGCGCATCAGCCCGCCTTTCCTGTAGGCAGCACCGGCAGCTTGAAATGAGTGGTTTCGTTTCTCTTGCAAGGCCAACGAGGTCATGCCAGAGACCAGGGTGGACGGGCCAGATTGCTGCGAGACTGGGGCAGCCGGTGCTTTGCGGCTGACCGACGCCCAGGTCTTGCTATCGTTAATAGTCTCTTGCTCTGGTCGGGGTCCAGCAATGTTGTACGAAATGTTGTATCTGAGATAGGCCGGCTTCTCATAGTACTCAGCCAGGATGCCGATCAGATCTACCGCGTTCTGCCGGCTAGTAGCCAGGCAGAATGCTGGCGTCAAGTACATCGCAGGAACCCAAGGATACTTCTTTGCCTGGTCGTCTGATGCCGAATTTCTGGCTCTAACCAGTGAATCGCCATCGATCTCGATGTAATTGTCCAGAATCTGAACAAGTGCAGCACCCATAGACTGTCGCTTCTCGCAGTAGATGTATTGCACTTCAGACTCGCTGAAAGGCAGGCGGTCGGCCAGATACGCAATGTTGCCTATTCTTTTGGTTAGCGACTCATGATCATCGGCGATGGATCTGCTCTCGTCGACGAGTTGAGACTTACGTTGATGGGTCTCTGCTATGGACGGTTCAGCTGGACTGTTTGGAGTGCTCGTATCTGTGGATGGTGTAGACACATTCGTGCGCACCGCTGGCTTCTTCTTCTTGCCCTTCCTCTTCTTCTTTGTGAGAGGGGCATTCTCGTCAACATAGAAGCCGTCGACGCCTTTAGGCCGCTGGCCAGACTGCTCAAGGTGTGATGTGTTGAGCAAAACATCGACAGCGCTGTCCGCGTCGCCGTCATACTTTCTGAGCGCCAGTGTTATGTCAATTGGCTTCAGGTGTGGGAAGACTTGACACAAATGACTTTCCTTCTCCTCGAGGGTCAGGCCATCATAAAGGCTGAGGCGGGTTGGAGTCGGCGGGATGTCCTGAACCGAGGTGTGAGAAGAGGCGCCCGATAGTAAGGTATGCGGCATAGACCTCTCACTGGGAGTGCTGATTCCGTCTGGACTGCGCGCATCGCTTCCAGAGAGCGCGGTGCCAGCTTCACTGGGTTCGGCTTGCTGGTTGTCGTTGATGTCTATGGTCCGCTCTCCAAGGCCACTAGCATTGAAGCCGCTTGCTTCCTCCAAGACGACATCGGCTGACACCACAAGCAAAGATTGTCTGGCTTGCTGAAATTCGGCCGGAATGCTCAGATCATAGTCCAAGCAAAGCGACAAGATCAGAGCCTCATCTACCAGCGAGCTGAACTCGTTCTAGGCGATAATTAGCTGCCGTGCCCAACGCATTTGGACTCTCACAAAGTAACTTACAATAAGTTGTTGTAGGGGGTCGCCCATGTTGGCAAAGTATCCCCGTTGTGCCAATCAGGGGCTTTGTGATATCCAATACTGATACCAAGGCGTATTGATGACTGCAGAAGACAGCCTCAAGTGTGCGATACCGCAAGTCTTTGATCTGTGTGAACTTCCAAACGATGGCTTCCCAGCAGATTCAACGAGTGCATTGTCGGGGATTTTGTAGGCTGCGGTGGATTCTTCTCTTGAAATAAAAAATCTTTACTCTCCCGTCGGCGACCAAAGGCAGTGCAAGGACAATCCAAAAGAATAGCCAATCCAAATGCACGGGGCTCAATCTGGTTAGAAATAGGACAATGGGAGGAGTGGAAAGTGATTGAATCATCAAGTGAAAGTGACTGGTCGACTGCCCGCGCTGGACTGGCAGCTGGACTAACCACCTAAGCTCCTCTTAGAAGTCCCTGGCGCTGGCGGGACCTGACGAGTCGCAGCTGTTTGGGGATAACCAAGCAGCTGGGGCTGGTCCAAATGCCCGGCAAACGCCCGTAACCTTCGTGTTAGGTATCTTAGGTAGGTTAGGTAGGTGGTATTCAGGCCTGCGGCCACGCAGTCGGTCACCCAGAGGTGAATTATTTCATTCATCATTCTCAGTCTCAATTTTTGAATCCTGTTATAATAAATTCTCGTCTCAATTGATGAATTTTACGACAAAGATGTTCACCTATCTGAACTACCAATCCCATGCAGTAACCGTGTGAAGCCTGCTGATCTGACCCTGATGCAGCAAGCAATGCTTTCAAAGAGAGACATCATATTTCCGTCCAGCGATACCGTGACTTTCTGTTCACTCCAGTATACCAAGCTCCATGCATCAAATGTGTCGGGATCTGCCGATCGTGCTGCCTGCTTAAAAGAACGCCATAACTGATACCGAAAACCCTCAAAACCTTAGCACTTGAATTCCTGATTCGCCTCATCTGGGCAAGGGCCGAGATGCTTTGTCATGACTGCACGGAAATCCTTTTCGTCCACGACAGCACCAGTGCCGCCGCACTTGGCCTTCTTCTGCAAGTCGGAGCAGAGGCCGTCCAAGTCAATGTCACCCGTTTGGACCTTCGGGCAGTTTTGCAGACGTTCCCTGGAATCAAAGGTTAGTGCTTGTCCACGATTGTGCTTTGATGGAGCAACATACCAGATGTTGTTGCAGGTGAGGAGCTTTCCGTTGACAGAAGTGACAATGGTGTCTTCCTCCTCCTTACGCTCGTCGATCTCTGTGCAAATGTTCTTCTTTGGCGCCGCCTTGGGGCTGGGTGCCACATTGAACGGAGTGCTGAAATCCGCATCAAAAGCTTCGTTGAAGAACGTGTCGTCAAACGCAGGATTGGCAAGGATGTTGTCTTGAGGCTCTCTGTATCCACCAAACAGCTGAGGATCGAATTGGCCGCCATTTTGTTGTGCAAGCCAGTCAAAGTTGTTGACGTCAAAGTTGCCAAAATCCAAGTGGTTGTCCGTGGTGCCAGCAACATGGCTTGGCTGTTCCTCTCCAATCGTGGTCAATGTGTCGACAGGCTTGAAACCCACCGGCGACTGGGTAAAGGGCTCCGGTGAAGTGCCGCAAGAAGAGCTGGGGCCACCAGCGTTGGAGTTTGATGAGGCTGAAGGCGAGCCAGAGTTGGTGCCTGCGACACTAAAGCTGGTGGAATCCAAACTGGTTCTTGAAGCATTGTTGTAGTATCCATCAAAGTTGGGAGTGCCATTGATGATGGAAGCAAACTTGGCTAGAGCCTCCCGGCTAGACTCGTTATTCTCTGAGCTCTTGGAGGAGCCAGCAGAGGTCTTATCTTCCGCCTTGTCCGACGCAGGAGTCGGTTGCGTACTAAAGCTGTTCGAAGGCGAGGGGAAAGAGGGAGAGCGGCCATTTGCAGCAGCCGTCTTCTGAGCAGGACCCGGCAGGATGCCAAACTTGGGGAACTCGAATTGGAAATTGACATCATTCAAGTTGTTGACCAGATTCGATCCAAAAACTGCGTTGCCCCGCGGGTTGGCAGAGGCAGCGGCAGGACGCATACTGGTATTGACGAGGCTCAATCTCTTCTTGTACTCGTTAAGCTCTGTGGTCATCTTCTCGACCTGCGAGCGGAGCTGGTTGTTCTCATTATTGGTTTGCTGGGATGCCTTCTCAAGTTCTTCGACCTTGGTCTCCAAATCTTTGAGATGTTGCTCCTTTCGCTCGCGGAACGCACGCTGAGCAGCACGGTTTTGGGCCTTTCGTTTCTGTATGAACCGGTTAGACATGGGATTTCGGATACAAAATGCCAAAGGTAACTCACTGAGCTTGGCTCGTTCGTCAGAGGCTTGCGACCAGGCTTCTTCGGGACTTTGCCCTCGCTCTCCCGTCTCTTTGCGCTGCCTTCTTCCTTCTCCTCGTCATCTCCATCATCTGGATGACTTCGCTTGTCGTGAATGTCGTTTTCTGGGGAATTGCCCTTATCGCTGATGCTGCTGCCGGCCTTCTCGCTTGTTGGCGTGTCACCAGGAAGGTCACCAATCATGGTGCTGGATTGGTCAAGACCGAGATCAAAGTCGAAACCGCTTGAATCGGGACCGAAACTGTAGTCATAGTCCAGGAAGGGACTCTCTTGCACGCCATTGGCACCTGGCTGGGCTGGAGACTTGGCTAGCGAGGCCGGGGACAATGAAAGCCCGTGATTCTGAGGTGAGCCGTTGTTCGGTTGGTTCGACGTCAAAGCACGGAAGAGCAGTGCTTGTTGCTGAGGAGTGAGGATAAAGTTCGGCGGCAAGCCGTTGGCATGAGCTGAAGCCATTGGAATTGATGTTATCGTTGTCGAACGGTTGAGAGCTGAGTATAATTGTTCGGACAGTACAAAAGGCGGATCCTCCAAACGCTGAGAGGAAAGCCGAGACTTGATAACAGGATAGAAGTCAATCCGTGGTAGTGCAAGTCAAGATGAAGTTACTGGCAAACGATGACAATTGAAGAGCAGAAAATGTCAGCGTCGTGAAGCTGACAGACACGGGCGTCCTTGGTTTTGCTGGCCCAGTGCCAGCGTTTGGAGAGTCACTACCTCTCCAGGTCGTTACTGGAGGCGGAACTCGCGGAGAGCAGAGTATCGTCCTGCTGATTCCTCCAGAAGATCAATTATGACACAATAGGGAGGTTTCGATAAAGAAATCCAAGGGTCTCTCTCTCAAAGTACGATGATGCAGGAGGTAGAGTGTTGAGTGGTGGACAGGCACAAGTGGGTAAGAAGGTGGCGGCGTTTTTGGCCTGGTTTTGTTCGAGTCTTTCTGCCTGATACTCCCAGCACACGCCCCTGTTGTAACTAGCAGGTGTGGTCCTTGAGCGATAGATCTGGACAGCGTGGACTGAAAGTGAAAGGAGAGAGATTCTGCATTGCTGGGCGCAAAGTTGGGCGGAGGGAAGCTGAGAGAGGGGGGCAGAAGAAGCAGGCTCTTTTTCGGATTTGTAAGCGTTCTGGCAGGCACTTTTTGGAGGTTCACGAAAAAGAGTCAAGAGGTGGCAGGGCGGCCACTGGAACTCCTCTCGCCGTCGCCGGTCTAACGCATCTAGCCTCTCTGAACGCCTCGGCCTCCCCTGCCATTGGCTGTCCTAAACTCCCAATTGCGGTCAAAATTGCTACCAACACGCCCTCCTTCTCCCTGGGTAGACCCTTAAATCTTTCTCTCCCCTTGTGCCCCTCATCTACATGGGCGACATCCGTCAGCGACCAGCGGACTCAGCCATGGCCCTTCAGTCGCCTGCGCCCTTTGCTTGTCCTTCCCTCGCCGGGGCTGGCAAGAGACGGCTATCGACAACGACGACGACAGATTCTTCTTTTCTAATGGCGGGTCTTGTGGAATGTTTCCAGTCTTTTCTGTAATCCTCGGTCGTCGAGCCTGCCACTACATACCAACTGCCTACCTAGTATCTGTAGTTGCTTTTTTCCTTTTTATCCTCTGCCCTACGGCAGGTAGCTAAACCCCAGCTATGCTCGTGGCCTCGATAGCGCAGGCCTAGAAGAGTCATCGCCGGTGATCATGTCCCGTCATCCGCAGGGGGCTCAATCCTACCGGCCAGATAAATGGCAGTGCTCCGTACGATGAATGCAAGGAACGGGTGCATCGGACATGTAACGAGTGCGACGTATTCCTGTCCCGTCGGCTTTTTTTTCTCACGCACGCACGTGTAGTATCTCGACTCAGCAAACTACTGCCTCTCAGACATCATCATCAACTGACTCTTTCTTATCGCGGGCGCCCCCCCTGTCCGCATGTACCATTTCATGACGGTATCAGAAACGGGGTGTGGAATGCTGAACTTGGCGGTGGATGACGATCGTTTAAACTCAGTCCCGGGGCTAAGAGCAATGTCCACGGGTAAACCCCGACGACAGAGTATACTTTTTCCTGATGCAACCATGTTGGTATCTATACGTAATTGGTCCCAGCCTAACCAGCATCACACCAAAGCTCTGGGGCCAAGGTTTCAGCGACAGATCTAGAATGTGAAGCCTTGCGATGTTCAGCGCTGTGGCAAATTCATTCTCGCAAGCAATTGCAGCCTTGGAAGGTGTTTGGAGGTTACCTGGCGCAGTACAGACTATACACAGTATAATTTGTCCCTAGATGGTAGTAGACTTCTTCTATTTGCTGATGATAGTTGTTACGTCCGCCCCAGCCCACTTTCTCATGTCTTCAACTTTACTATAATGGCCAGTTTTTGGATAATCTAGAGTAGCCTCGGTCGGTTATGTATTCTCAAGATCTGAAGATGAAGGCCTGCCGATCCTACAGAAGTGGCATCTTCCCATATCAGACCATCAAGGGTATCTAGGCACGTCTGGTCTGACGCCATGTGGTAAGTTAGTGCTTACCGGTGTGCCACAGACTGAAAGACGAAGGACCTGCAGATCATTCCGACTCATACATGCTACCATACGAGCCATTCAAATCGTGAACCTCAGCATGTCTGTGTAGCCATTTGACATTCCGGGAATTGCTTAAACGGCAGGCTCGGGTCGGGGTCTGCGGCTATCCTCGGACTCGGTAGAGGCCGAACATGCCTGCTGTAAATATTCCGGGATCTTGGTGAATGTCAATTGCTTGATACTCTTGCTTGACAATCAAAACATGTTTGGAGGCTTCGACAGATCGATCAAAATACACATGAATATGGGATTAGATTGCATTATGCCCACACAAAATGTATGGACGATATCCACTTCATGTCTACTCAGCACTCTGATATTGGTTTCCATGGTGCCGAGACCTCATTCCTCGCCAGGGTCATAATTGGGAGTTCCGGCGTAAACTTGCTGATATGTTTCGATTCGGGCATGAACAGTCTAATTGATGAAAACTTCGTACTTGATATTCACCCAAGCATGTACTACGCAATTCGATCAGTATATAACCGAGGGCGAAATTATTCGACTAATTAGGCTAAATTCCGAAAGATTGTACGGTGTATAAGATCTTTACTTTCGTACACAGCTATGGGGGAATGATCTTAACAAAGAGAGAGCGAAAATTATTCACCACATTAGCTACACATTCCGAGAATATGGAGACCGACGTAGTTGAAATAAACGTGTGATTTTCTAGATGATGACTGTATTGCTATACAATTATCATAATATAGATAAGTAAATGGATATGTCAACATGTAGAGAGCAGAGCCAGGTACAATCATGCCACTAGGCCCGGCCCTCCTAGCACGGCAAACGAAAGAAGCGCTCTGAGACCCCTGACTTCAGTTCAAAGCTGCCCCGCATTTGGCATGGTTCCCAATCTCGACCCGCCTGGGACAAGCTTCCGGGCAGAGACAGATGCTGCGTGACGGACGATAGGGAGAGGGAGCAGCCAACTGACCAACCAACCACATGCAAGCCATCCACTGACGTACCATCCATCGCAGCGGATTCACAATCAACTTCACCTCTCGCCGCAGGTTGTCGTTGGGTTTCCGCGACGGCTTCATTCCCCCCCGGGCAACGAACATTAGCTCGCAACGCGCAAACGAGCAGAGCAGCAACTGATTGCACGTGCCCTCCACCTCCGAAAGAGCACATCAGCGACAGCGACATGGATCTCGCCTATGATCAGATCGCCGCCGACGCCCTGCCCAAGGATCATGAGCAGGGCGCCGACAGCAAGAAGGGCGAGCCGCAGCAGCCGCAGCCGACGCTGAACGAGGAGGTCCAGGAGGCATACAAGGCCATCTCCACCAGTGCCTGGGGCATCAAGATGGGGGGCTTCTTCGGAAACGTCGTCAAGCAGGTAGGAGACGGGGATCTATTTTGGTGTCGCATGCGCGCATGCTAACTCGTTCTGAAAAGGGCGAATCCGTGTACAGAGAGGCATCGCAAGAGCTCACCTCCCTGGGTGCCGATGCCGCCCGCGCAGGCACGTCCCTGATCAACCGCACCCGATCTCTGTCGCTAGCCAACACCCCTCAGGCGACCGGGTCCGGCACGGAGAAGGACAAGGATGCCGCCTCTACGCCGACTGGCACCAAGGACATGACGTCTGACGAGGCGATCAAGGAGTCGGAGACGGTCATTTCGAGGCTCAAGGCCGAAGCTGCCAAGCGACTCAGGGATATCCAGAAGGCTGAAGACGCAGCCGACGAGGCTCTGTTGAAGTTTGGTGCTAATGTCCGCGACTTCCTCAAAGAAGCCGTCAAGATTGCGCCGCCCGCCGCTGGCGATGATGCCCAGTCGAGCACTGTCCTGTTCGAGAGCAAGGATGCTAGCGGAAAGAGGGTCATTCACACGAGCAGATATGATGCTCAGCTTCACGTCATTCACACGACCGCAGAGAGCTTCACAAAGGATTCGGCAAGCAACGAGTTCACAGTCTGGGCAAAGGACTTTGATTTGGACGGCAAGACGGAGGATATTAGCGCGGACCTCGCAAAATACCCCGAGCTGAGAACTACCATGGAAAAGCTGGTTCCCGGCACAGTCCCCTACGCCGACTTTTGGAAGAGATACTATTTCCTGAGACACAGTGTTGAGGCAGCTGAAGAGAGACGTAGGGAGTTGCTCAAGGGTAAGTGATTGTATCCTGTGCTCCTCTCTCATTTCACACAAGCTAATTATGATTACAGCTGCTGAGGCCGAGGAGGAAGTCGGCTGGGACGAGGATTCCGAGGACGAGGCCACATCCAGCGCGAAGCCTCAGCGACCTGCATCAGTCGAGTCCTCAACGACCATTCATCCTTCGAAACCTGCCGAGCAGGCCACCCTGAAGCCGACGGAGCCCCGAAAGTCCCACGATGAAAAGTCGCAGGCAGACAGCGATACTAGTTATGATGTTGTCGGCGCTGCTTCCGGGGTCCCTAGTCAGGCGCCCAGCAGCCCGAAGGAGGCTCGCAAGGTTGACGATAGCGATGAAGAGGACTGGGAGTAGAGGTCAAGACTGGACTTCTGTGGTACTGATTTTGAGCTGGAGTTCTGAAAGGGCGTTTTTAGGCCGAAATACATAGTATGTCGGAGGGAGTCTAGTAGGCAGCTGTCGTGAGACCCCCGGGGCCAGCATTGATATGGGTATCTAGTAAGGACGTGGTTTTCGGTCCTATCGTACCTGTTGTATAGGTTTCTGCAAACTCGTAATTCACCTCTTCTTTCGGGAGACGGTTTGGAAGCCATCTTCGTCGATCTCCGGCGGAGGCTTCTCCTTAGGTGCGGAGACCAGTGGTGGTGCCTCGTCCATGTCGACATCTCCATCCTCGTCGTCCTCATCATCGTCATCCTCCCAGTCTGTGTCTTGATCCTGGTCGGGTGCCTGCTTCATGACGACCTTCTTTCCCTTGCCGTTGGACCACTTCTCCCTCAACTTGTCGACCTCGTCAAATTGTCCCTTGGTACACTGCGTTCTGAGGCGTACGATCTGCTCTGCGAGCTCGAAGCTCGAGTCGTCGTCGACATCAACGTTGAACTCGTCGGCCATGATCTGCAGCAGTCTGGTCTCGACATCTTCCATGTACGGCTCCTCGAGGTTCTCGGGGCGCGTCAGGCCCTTGTTCTGCGCGAGCTTGGCGGAGAACTTGGCTACGTCGACGAGCGAGGGGAAGAGCTCGACCATGGCTCCGGCGAACCAGTCGCGCACATCCTCGCCCGAGTTGTCGGACCAGTTGTTCTGCACGGCGAGGGTGAGGGCGGGCCAGAGGTGCAGCGTCAGAGCGACGGACTGCTCAAAGTTTTCCTGCTTGAGCTCTGCAAGTTGGGCAGGTTAGCCGATGTGGATCCAGATATGTGACTGTGGAAAATAGAGGGAGTGTATGATATTGCACGTACCAGGCGTAGGCTCTGCTTGCGATGCCATTTTGAATGTGTTGTTCCTGGAACTTGGACACCTTCTCGAAACTTTTTTCTCCGTTGCGCCTTGGGCTAGGCTAGAATATCTTATCGTGGGGGTGATGGAGGGGCAACTGGTTCCACTGCGCCGCGCGCAAAAGATCGCTGGGATGAAAAGTTGTGCCTGGCCATAGACCCATAGTGATCAGTTTACTGCCGCCCGCTACCGCTCGAAACTGCAGAAAGATCTAGTCCACCCAGATGCAGATTGCGCTAGTCTCCTCGCGTCACGGGCTGGAAATGACAATTCCACATTCGTCCTGAACAATTTCGTTAACATGAATACCACGTAGAGTCGTTATGACCCCCAAAAATAGATGACCGGCATCTGGATGTTAAGATGAACTTTCTGTATTATTGATTGACCCTTACCTGGGGCCGTATGTCACGATTCAGTGCTTCAAGACTCAAGAAAGGGTTCAGAAACCTCGAAGGCGGAGGCCGCAATCGTTATGGGCAAGTGTGAGATCCAGACCCTCAGCTGAGATGCAATATCACCGTTCCGGTGCCCGACTATGCCAATTCGAGCGCAATCAGTCCACTAAATTCTCGGGGTCCAGCCGAGCAAATGAGCATGACATCATTGTCTTCGTGGTGATCTGTGAAACGGCCGTTCAATGAACCTCCAAGTCCCAATTACAGAAAATTGGACAAAGCGCAGGTGCAATCCGAAGAGGGAGGTTGTGTTGCGTTCTCGAGTCCCCTTTCTTTGGCTCGCGTGCGCCTGAGTTGTGTCTTTTCTGAGAATTGATATTCTCCCTTCTTTTTGACTGCTGACATTGTACTACTCTTTTTTGTCTAAGCAAATATTTTTTCCTCCGTCTCTCCCGTCGCCCATTGCGAGTCGGAAAGGGTTCGTTCGACCTCGGGCGCGTCCACGATACCCAACGACACATACACCCTACTTCACAATCGAACAAGGGGAACACTCCGCAGCCATGAATACCGCAACGGTTGGCATGGCGGTCACGCCGACCGTCATGTCCACGTTCCTATCTCACGTACGTTACCTAATTGAACATCCGCGGTGCCGTTATCCGCGTTTCCCCAGTTTTTGCACATGTGCCGGAGTCGCGTCCTTTGACATGTCCATGTTCAAGGCGACATCCCTGCTTCGCCTATGGAATCGCACCATTCAGATGACTCTCGGACTGACAAGGGATGGCTATTTTTGTGTTTGTAGTATTTCAATCGCAAGCCTCTCAGGGAGCGCCCGACAGCCCATCTGTCCTACGATGAAGGTCTGCATTTGATCCGATCGTTCCTCAACTTTGCGTCGCACCACACGGTCGAAGACCTCCAGGCCTTTACAGCGCAATGGGTCCCCCACCCGCAATGGGTCAAGGTCGAGGATGTCAAGATACCCGAGGATAAAATCGTCGAGGCGGCCGATGCTATCCAGGCTCAGCTGGGCCCCGAGGGCATCAAATTGGTCGGCGGCACGAAATGGTGGCAGTGGCGCATGCCCAAGGCCCCTCTGGAGGCAGAATGGATCGAGATGAAATCCGACTATCACGACCGGCAGAAGACTGGCGATCCGGGCAAGCGGGTCATGCTCTATGTCCACGGCGGCGCATACTTCTTCGGTTCGGTCGATGAGCACCGCTATCAGATGCAGCGACATGCGCGCAAGCTGAAGGCCAGAGTCTTTGCGCCCAAGTATAGACTGTCACCTCAGTTCCCTTTCCCCTGTGGCCTGCAGGACTGTCTTGCAGCGTATCTTTACCTGCTTACCATTCAGGATCCGACAACAATCATACTGGCAGGAGACTCTGCCGGAGGAGGAATGGTCATGAGTATGCTGGTGACTCTGAGAGACAGAGGGCTCCCGTTGCCTGCCGGTGCTATCTTGATTAGCCCATGGGTTGATTTGACCCATTCGTTCCCCAGTGTCGCTGGCGAGGCGCCGCTCGACTATATTCCTCAGAATGGCTTCCATCACAAGCCATCAAAGGCGTGGCCACCGCTGAATGCCGAGGAACACGCCTTGCTCCGGGAACAAATCGCAAAGAACACCAAGCCCGGTCACACCAAGCTGATGAAGCCCGCGACCGTCGACATGAAGCAACGAGCTCAGACCCCTTCGTCCCGGAATGGCACTGCTGAATCGGAGAATACCGAGGCTGGTGGGCGCTCTGGCGAAGCAGAGGTGTATAATCAGTCCAAGACGCTGTCCATCGAGCTCGATGGTCAGACTGTGCAGCTGAAGGATCAAATCCAGGTATGTGAAGCATGGCCGATATCAAGACAAACAAACCATTAATTCAAGATCAGTTGTACACCACAAACGAGATGTTGTCACACCCCCTCGTTAGTTCTGTTCTACAACCGACTCTCGGTGGACTGCCTCCTCTGCTCATCATGGTTGGCGGAGGAGAAATTCTCAGAGACGAACAGATCTACCTGGCGCACAAATGTGCCAATCCTACGAAATACGCGCCAGCAGAAATGGACGATCACGCGAGAGAGCAACTAGCGAAATACAAACCCACCGATGTTCAACTGCAGGTCTGGGATGATTTGTGCCACGTTGCACCGACTCTGAGTTTCACCCGTCCTGCCAAGTTCATGTACAGAGCGATAGCACAGTTCGGCGCATGGGCATTGGCACGAGCGCAGCACACCGATATCGATATCCTGGATGACGATGAAATCTCTGTCATCTCTAGCTCCGAATCTAACAGCGACGGACCGTCTAGAGGCTCATCCAGAGCACCATCCAGGAAACCATCACAACAACCCGTCCAGCAGACCACACTCCGCACCCCAGCGGTAGGGCGAGCAGGCGACGAGCTGCCCCCATTCAAGGACCACATGATCAGGCAACAGATCAGTAGGCACGGGACAGTCACCCCGTTGGCACCAGAGGAGGAACTTATCGCTTGCAACATGGCGGCCAGTGAGATTGGCGTCATCAAAGAAGGGCCCGTGAGGAAATGGCTCGTCACTCGCCAGCAATGGGACAACCGCTTCGGCAGCGCTCGGGCCAAGATTCACAAGCAACGCCTCAAGGAGATGATGGCTGGGTACGAACATTTCGACGGGGAAACCCCACCGCCAAGTGCCCTGGCTGGACGCAGGAGGCCAGGCTACGAGACGGTTGATAAGAAGAAGCGTAAGAGTATGGGTCTTGCTCTCTGGTCGTTGTGGGGATCAAAGCACGACCAGATGACTATGGACCGAGAGCAAAAGGCCGACAGAGCCCCTGTTGTCAGGGCGGCGACCGAGGCCGAGGGTACTGGTGCTCGCTCCCAAGCAGATCTTGTGAGACAAGAGATAGATCCAGAACAGACTCGGCCAGTTTCTTCGGCAAGCCGTACTCCGTCTAGAAGACGCATAGTCAAGGACCAACATCAGATCATGGAGCAAGGCGCTACGGCCGAGGACGGTACGCCGCTGGACAGCCTCATGGCAAAGCGAACTGCTCCCCATGACGGTGAGCAGGAGACACAAGGAGGTGGTCTTCTCTCTCCAACATATCAGCCACCGGACACGGGCGCTACGGGCAAGAGACCAATGGTGGAAGGCATTGCAGTCCCCTTTACACTGAACAAGGAAGCCGAGACAGCCAGCATGATTACACTCACGTCTTACGTTGATGGTTCTAGAGTTGCCAGCCCGACTCCGACGGATCGACGTTCCTTTGATGCAGCCTCCGCAATCCTTGCTGCCGGTCCGAAGGAGGCTGAGTCAGAAGAAGCCCACACACCCACGGCTTCCACTCCCAAGGTCCACGTGATAGACGACATGGCCGAGGACGAACCCGTTACTGCCGGGACTCCGCGGTCTAGGAGTCCGGAAGGCACACCAAAAGCCTTGAGCCCCGACGCCACACCGTCAGTGGAGAAGCCGAATGGGCTTGATGCTCCAACAATCATGGTTGGCGGCGTCATCACTCATGGCGAGCGCCCTCCACTGGAGACTTTCGTTACTGCTCAGGAAGAACTGCCAAGAGTGCACTGATTCTGAAGCTATTTTCTTTTATTTGTCGACAATGCGTAGTGAATTTTGTAGAGGGAAAGAGGAGATAATTGGGAGGAGAGAGACTGAGCGTGTATATACCCATTCGATTGAAGAATAGAGTGCAACAATTTGAAGAACGGACGCACTTGCGCGTCACAGGAGTACAACAGGAACATAGCTGATAGTTTGATATTGCAAATACTACATATAATAATATTATAACCCAAACTGGCACGAACCCAGACCGCACTCATGTGAATCCCGGCATCAAAAGTATGCCATGGAAGCAAAAGCGTCTCGATGGGCGGAATGACAAATTCGAGCTTACCTACTTGCGTTCGACCATTGAGCCGGCAATGCGGCCGTGTTGAACGCCGCTCTTCCCCACACTCTTACATATTCCGCGCGCCCTTTTGTATGCACTTTTCTTATTTGTCATGATGCCGTGGGCCATGGCCTCATAACACGTGAACTTTGGTTTGCCTTGCATTGATGGTGTCATCTTGGTAGTGGATAAGCTTTGTTACTCCTATCAGCACTTTTGATCATACAGGCGCCCTCCACCTTACTCAATAAAGCGAACTACATTGCTTCGAGTGACATCTTACCCCGATGATGATTGATCATGTACTTGGCACGAAATGGCTACAACTTACGCCCTTCCATTTCCTTGCATTATTGACAATTCGGCAGCGCATTCTTCTTTCTGATGTGAAAGGGCTTGCTTAAAAGACGAAGGTGCCTCGAATATCGAGAATCATATATCTTTGGCGGATATACCCAAGTTCTTCGATTTAATCGCCATTACTCTCAACTATCTCAACATCACACTTGAACTACAATGGCTCGAATCGGTGTAGCAACAAGCTGGCATGCTGGAGAGGAGGAAGTCAGAAAGTTTCTACACATCCCACAGAGCGATAATCCTACCTATCCGGGATTGGGCCCGCATTACCACAACCGCATCATAAGCTCACCTCTCGTTGCTTTCGGCACGCTCGATCAGCAGGGCAGGCCGTGGACGACCATATGGGGCGGCGAAGCTGGGTTTTGTCGTCCCATCGCCCAGGGAGTTATCGGAGCCAATACAGAGGTCGACGCCAAATACGATCCTGTATTCCAGGAATTGTTCTCGGTCCAGGATGAAAAGTCATCGGAAAGGAAAATCATCGACGAGGAAGTCGTCAGGCCAGAAGGAGGCAAGCCAATGGCGGGACTGACGATTGATCTCGAGACCCGAGACCGGGTGAAGCTCTCAGGCCGCTTCCTCGCCGGTGCCGTGACAAGCAGGACGGAGGCTGGCGTCGGCGCGCTGCAGATGGCGGTCCAGATCGAAGAGTCGCTGGGCAACTGTCCGAAATATCTCAACAAGAAGCACATCACGCCGCACTCGCCGCGACCCGTCCTGCTGAGCAAGGGTTCCGGCCTGCCCCTGCCTCGCGAGGCCGTTGACTTGTTGGCTAGGGCGGACCTGTTCTTCATCTCGTCCAAGCACGGCGGCGGGCAGATGGACGTGAACCACCGCGGCGGGCCCCGCGGCTTCGTGCGGCTGTTCCGCAACGAGGCCGGTGAAGTCACGCTCATCTACCCCGAGTACTCGGGCAACCGCCTGTACCAGACCCTGGGCAACCTGGCAAAGGACCCGATGGCCGGGCTGGTCGTGCCCGACTTCGAGACGGGCGACGTGCTGTACCTGACGGGGCGGACTACCACACTCTTCGGCGACAAGGCCGCCGCGTACCTCCCGCGCACCAAGCTCGCCGTCAAGATCGAGGTCGACGAGGCCCGTTTTGTGAAAGATGGCCTGCCCTTCCGCGGCGCCGTCATCGACTACTCGCCGTACAACCCGCCCGTGCGCCGGCTGCTGGCGGAGCAAGACCCCGCGGGCGCCGAGGCCGGGTCCGACGCCCTGGCCACGGCGACGCTGCAGAGCAGAGACCTGATCACGCCGACGATCGCGCGGTTCGTGTTCAAGGTCCACCGCAACAAGCCGGGATCGGAAAATGCAGAAGAAGCGCCACAGTGGTGGCTCCCCGGCCAGCACGTCACCCTCGACTTTGGAAGCGAGCTGGACATGGGGTGGAGCCACATGAACGACGGGGACCCGCAGAGCCTCAACGACGACTTTGTGCGGACGTTTACGGTCAGCGCGCCGCACCGAGACGAAGGGGAAGGGGAAGACCCCGAGATGCAGATCACGACCCGCAGACACGGCCCCGCGACGGGCCTGCTGTGGAGGTGGAACCCGCGCGTGCCGCTGGAGCTGCCGGTGCTCGGGTTCGGCGGGGGCGAGGGCTTCCGGCTGCCCGTCGAGGCCGCCGAAGCGGGTAGAGATATCGGCAGCGGTGGTGGTGTTCAGAGCATCTTCGTCGCCGGCGGCGTCGGCATCACGCCCCTGATGGCGCAGGCCCGGGCGGTCCTCGACGCGGGCGCGGGCGACCTGCGCCTCGTGTGGAGCCTGCGGGCCGAGGACCTGCCGCTGGCGATCCGGGTGTTCGAGGAGATCGGGGGCCTGGGGCCGCGGACGGCGCTGTTCGTGACGGGCGCCGCGACGGAGGAGAGCCGGGGGTGGGCGGAGGTGGTTTGCGGCACGCACGGGGCCGCGGTCGAGGACCGCCGGCTCGGCGCCGAGGATCTGTTGCGTGTCGGCGAGAAGGGCCGGCGGACGTATTACTGCTGTACGGGCTCGGCGCTCATGACGAATTTGTCGACGTGGCTTAGGGGGGAGGAGATGGTATATGAGAGTTTTAATTATTGAGGACGGGTTTGTCTTGGACCGTCTTATAGGTGGTAATTGCACCACATGTCTACTGAGTTATTTGTTGCGACAGCCCTTATAGAGACTGGAATATAAAGTTTTTTTTTAATATTATTTCTTCTACGCTGCGTTGTGATCTGCCAATTCGTGAACGGTTTGAGTGTTATTCTGTTTGTATTTTCCATCGCAGACTAGTTCGCCATAGATGAGAGTATTTCTTTCAAGTCACCCGAAATATGATCAGTTGAGTCTGAGACCAGGCGTAATTCAAGTTGCTTAGGTTATATTCCGATGCCACTTATAGGTTTTGCCGGCAACACTTACTCTGTGACTCTGTCAAATAGATCGAGGCGATTGGAAAACCGTGCCAAATCAATGTGTCTGTTTTTCTCCCTCTTATATGAGGAGGCATAGAAGGTCTGCCTCCCTTCTAGACTGATGCTTTACTTGATCTGAACTCCCAAACACTAGCGACAAACTTTTGACAGCATAGTCTGAAGAGATCGCCGTTCCTTGTGTCCGATAATCACGGACAGAACTACAAGGGGAACTGCTATCGCTAGAGTCAGCACGCCAGGATGGTGATCTGTACAGACATGACATCCCTTCGTCCTAGATCTGGCTGTATGGGAGGCGGCGTCAGCTACTCCACACCCACCTACCTACGTACACTCTCGCAGGGCTGGAGATACAACCACGAGCAGTTATCATTAGCTCGAGCACAAGCTTCAAACCGGGCACGTGGGCAGATCGTGGATGGATGCCCTGGGCGCGTAGTCAGCAACTGAAGTGATGCGTGGTTGCCAACAACTAGTTCGCGCGAACTTCGCACAAAGGGATGCATTACATCAATCCACCCTTATCACTAGCTCTCGTGTGTTATATTTTGTAGTTACGATTGATTCAACATTGGATTGGGTCGAAACAAAGAAGAATCAATCGATACAAAAATTTGCATCATAGAAACCAAACCCACAAGAATCGTGACTCTTTGATCTGCATGGCCCAGCGCTCTGTCATTCTCCGAATGCGCCGTAGCGATTGCCGAATCCCCGATGCCCCTACACCAGGCCCCAGTACGGAAGCGATGGTCGGCCATGTTTTCCGGTCTCTCTCCTGCCTACTCCGTATTCCCACAGTAATATTCGTTACTCATCAGACATTCTTGCCTGCAGCCACTCATTTCCATCCTCAGCCATGCAGACGCGCCTCGCGGGCCTCGACGTTGGGCTTGCTGCAGAGGAACCTTTTCCCCATTCTTCCCTAGAGGGCAATAATGAAGTGTGGGGGAGGGGGACCGAGAACCCTTTCCCCCCCTTCGGTGAAAACGCCGCCCGTCAGGCGCACCCCCAACCTCGGCCAACCGCTCCGGTCCAAGTCCGGTATGTTCCCAGCGCTCCTCTAGCGACCGCCATTGGAGAGAGGCGATCAACTATGCGGGGAGTTGGATTTCATTGCGTGCTTTGGGTGATGCATGGACCTGCTGGAGAATCGTGATGGGCTCTTGAACTGCTCCCATTCTGAATGCCAAGTACCTCGTAGCTATTAAATCAATGCTGTTGTAAAGCTTTGTTCAGTGCTCGCAGCACATGGGCGAATCATAAAATTCTGATTCAATAGAGAGGGTCCTTGCTGCATGCGTTGAAAGAAAGAGGGACAAAGACCCAGCCGTCATACTATCGAGTTCCATTTTCGGGAATATCATCCCGCCCCTACAGTATACTCTGTTCAACAAGCTGCAAACAACAACAATTTTGTATCCGCATTTGACAGTCTACACTACATGAAGCTGGCAACCATATTATCAAATCAATTATACTTGCCACTGTATGTAATACTTGCTGATGATCTGCATTAAAACAAAGAGAGTTGAATTGTTTGAAAAGGTTGATCCTCTTCCTCGCCAACACAACAGAGGCGTATTGGTCGGGGTATACGAAACGCTTGATGGGTCTAGGCTGCCTCACCTCATTCCCCACTGCACGCAAATCAAATGCACCGATACTTGGTAGCATTCGGTGCAATTCAGCTCTAGAGGTTCTAGGTAGGCAAACATCGGTGAGATGTATGTCCATGTTCCGTCAGAGAATTGGCATTCGTTACAAGGCTATTATTGATCAGAATACTGTTTATCAATTATACAAGACGCGGGGATATGGTTCCTCGTGTCCAGCCTGGTGCGATCTACTGTGCAGCCGTTGATTGTTCGCAGGGAATCCAGTGCAGAATGTACATACCGAACTCGCTAACCTGGGAGAATTTGGGCGCCTTTGACCACCCCCCTGGCTGGCTGGGCGTTGCAGTCTCTGCCTAGACCCAGCTTGGCCTGCACTGGGATCCTCTTTTACTACTAAACTCTCGTGGCGGCCCGGGCTCTGCTTTCCACTTTCCAACTGCCAAAGTCACTTTTCCCTAGGTCAGGTCTGGTACAGAACCCACCTACATCAATCACCTGGACCGGAGTGCTAAAACCTTTTCAACTTCTCTCAAGTCTCGCCCCGGAAACCATAACTCATAACAATTGGAACTCTTGTGTGATTCCAACAAAGAGAAATTTCCGCCGCAACAAGCCAGTGCGACACCATCACAGGCCAGTCCTCAGCTTGCCTTTTATGACCTTATAAGGGTCTCTCTCTCTCGGCTTATCTTATCTGAATCGCTTGCTTGGGATCCGAAGCCCCCGCCGAAGACTGCCCGCCGCTCGTCATTACGTGCTGCTCACTAAAAGTAATTCACTCGCTCGATCCTGGCAGCCTGCTACCACCTACCTACCGCCCACTCTACTGTTCACAACAAACACATTAAAAATTAAGCCACTGCGCCGACAGCCCGCAAACCTTCAACGACTCTAGTCGACGTTTGCCAATACCATGACCGACTCGCAGTCGCAATCATCCGCAGGCATGCTGCTCGACGAGTACCGGTTCCCCGTCCACCGGCTGCAAATGCACGATGTCGAGCCTGGCAAGACCCCGCTAGTGCTCGTCGCTTGTGGCAGTTTCTCCCCGACGACCTTCCTCCACCTGCGCATGTTCTCGCTTGCCTACGATTACGTCAAGGCAAACACCAACTTCCAGGTCGTCGGCGCCTATCTCTCCCCCGTCAGCGATGCCTACAAAAAGGTCGGTCTGGCACCCGCCCACCACAGAATACGCATGGCCGAGCTTGCCGTGCAACGGAGAACAAGGACGGCCGACTGCCTGATGGTGGACCCCTGGGAGGCCATTCACGCCGAGTACATGTGAGTAAAACCCTTCAAGTCCGGGGCTCCTGCCCCATGGCATTCGTACAATTACTGACTAACCTTGTTTTCCTTTCCTCTAGGCCCACCGCAAAAGTGTTGGACCACTTCGAGCAAGAACTGAATGGTAACCTTGGCGGCGTTGAGGACACAAATGGCGTCAAGCACCCCGTGAGGATTGCCCTGCTCGCTGGCGCGGATCTCATCCAGACCATGAGCACACCAGGCGTCTGGAGTCAGGAGGACTTGGCGCACATCCTCGGCAAGTACGGCGCATTCGTCATCGAGAGAGCTGGCACCGACTTCCAAGAAGCCATCGGCAACCTGAACCAGTGGGAGCACAATATTTACTACATCCCGCAAACGGTCGCCAACGATGTCTCATCAACCAGAGTCCGTCTTTTGTCCAAGAGACGCATGAACATTGATTATCTCGTGCCAACCGAGGTGGTAAATTACATTACTCAGCACAATCTCTACCAGGAAGAGGACGGTACTGTCACTGGAAAGCTCAAGGACAAGGCATGAAGAGCCAAGCTTGATGAAAACGGAAGCAACAAAATGAAAAGAAAGGCCCTCGTCACGAACTGTTCGATGGAAGGCCCGCTGATACCCGACGTCCCTTGAGGTCGCTACATGAACACCAGAGATGGGAACAAGGACCCACTGTGTTGGCCTGCACAGCATTCAACCGGGCAGGCTGAGATGGGAAAGGGATCCGAGATGGTACGTCACAGGCATACGTGAGCACAAAAAGATGTGATTATCAAACGCCAACCTTTGTTTGATATTGAACGAACAGGCGTTGGAGGGACGAATTGGCAGCTGTGAGAATATTTTCCATCCTGCGGTAATGATAAGAAAGACGCGACGATTTGATTTATAGCGACTTAGAACTCGCGAGCGTTATTGAGGGAAGAGTCACTTCCCGTCTGTACGCCTTTTAGACCCAGACGTACTTTGATTTTAGAAGGCATAAACATTTTTGCCCGGCTGACTGAAGATGCACTGCTCTTGAAATTCTATTTTGCCATTGCCCTTTCCAAAATTGTATTTATTGACAGTACACTCTTGCCGTATTCTGTACTCTGTATTGCGGAAACGAATAGGAGACTCAACTTCCTGCAAAAAATAAAATACACTTGAAGTTCTGTAATAAATTACACAAAGCGAATACAGAGTATACACTTCTATTACCGATCAACAGCGCTTTCTGATATATCAGTTACGTAAAAGTTGTTTATAGTATGTTCTTGTCCTTTATTTGTCTTATATAATTATTAATTACCGGCCGCCTGCAGTAGTCTTGGCAGGTTCTCGTGAAAGGTTTTTTATATTTGGACTCAAGGCCGATGCAAATGCTCAGAATATCATAATAACTTTCCTGGATGGACGACCCAATATAAAGTTGAACAGGACTGATGATGAAGCTGCCACTACTACATGTATGGTTGAGAAACTGCTCGCGATAATGTACTTCGTAGTAAACCTAGCCATCTGCCTACCTAGGCTAGGTAGAGAACAACATCTTGACTTGCTTTGAGAATGTCTTGTTAGGCTTTTACAACTGCATTAGTCACGGCCTTTTCGGCTTGTTGCACAACTGCAAAATGTTTACGGTAGGTAATGTAATGTAGCCTGTGTAGGTAGGTAAGGTTACTGTACTACTGCCTCGGGCCTCTTGGGGATGAAATGGGAGGCAAAAAGCTGCTTGGGGGGCCTGCGACAATGACAGCTGGAGCGGGCGCGCAGGTGATGGCTGCCTTGCGTCAGTCCGCATGATAGGGCTGCCAGCTGTGCCCTTACAACCCTTCGAGGCTCAGCCATTGTGCAGACGTCTCTCTCACATCCTTGACACCCTCTTTGGGCTATTGCTGTATTTCACACGAGGCTTGTGATACACGGGAGTATTTCTGACTCTCTTGTCCATCGTTGCTGCTGTCGCAAAACCCGAGGATGGTCGCCTGAGCGAGAGGGATAATATTTGCCCCTCCTTCCACCCACCCACTTATAGGTGCGTTGGGTACGCTCAGATACCAGTGCCACCACCAGTGACTCTTGATCCTGAGAGGGCAAGCACCTGACTGAATCCTGTAATCGGAAGAGCTACGCTTGTTTTCTTCAAATTTCATGCAGCTTTCACACAAAAGCCCATCCCGAATCATCCTACTCATTTGCGACGACCCAAAGACGTACCGCCACAGCGTCGGGCCTGTCCCGCCACTGCGCTGCCCAATATGGAGGATATCTTGACGGGCTCTCCCGCCCCTGGGTACGAAGACGACAATGGCGACATGTTCCTGAACGATCTCATGGGCGGCAGTGATATCAGTGATTTGGAGCTTTCCTCGCAACTTCTTCATCGCGGCAGGTCGTACCCGACTCCCCCATCATCCAGGCCATCATCTGGTAAACCGGCTTATCAGCCCTTACAACCATCCCGATCATATAAGGCTCGACAGCCACATGCGCCTGTGTCGCCGCCGCGGGCACACACCGCGTATGAGAGCAACGTTGCACCCCCAGCAAATCAACATGCGCGAATGCATGTTCGGAAGCAGGATTCTTTCACCAGTGAAGCTTCATGGGAGTCGGACGCCGACTTTGTCGATCGGCGACAGGTTCCGCGCGAACACCGCGAGGCGCAACATGACTTGGCCGAGCGTATCAACAAGCTGACCAAGACGATCAACGAGAATGCAGCATTTTGTCTAGAGGTATCCGGAAAGATGGTTGAGCTGGCGCGCGAGAACAAGCATCTACTCGACGGCACCAAGTCAACCTTGGAAACCTATGTCCTGCAGCCGGCGCTCAGAATACCCGACCTGCTGAGGACATATTACCCAGGTGTCCAAGAGAATCTGCAAGATGGCTTGGAAGTGCTGAGGGACTATGAGGCGCAACTTCGGCGGACTGTGCGAAACTTCGCCAACGGCCAGGACATGGCTAGAGCGCAGGGCGTAGCTGGCATCGGCGGGGGCCCCGGCGGAGGCAGTGGCAGGCGCGAGGTGACGAGACTCAAGGATCGCCTGGTGGAGCAGGACGCACTCTTGAGGCAGTCGAGTCAATATGTGCAGACGCTCATGCGCGAGCGGGACGCGCTCAAGAAACAGCTGCATCGTCGAAGCCACAGCCAAGACGAACACGGAGCATATCCAAGACTAGATACAGACGATGGATTCGATGGTGAGCCGCCTCGGATCGGTGCCCAAACCCCAACAACAAAGGAGGATGAGGAGCCCAGCAGCGAAAAGGACTTGGTGGCCATCGAAGGCCATCTACAAGAGATGCGTGCGCTGATGGAACGACTTGCACTTAAGGAGGTATGTTACTTGTCGACGCAGCACATGAACGGAGGAAACATAAGCACGCTAACATATTGAACAGGCTTCGAATCCCAACAGACGACATTCATCGAGCAACAATGAAAAGCCTCCAGAAGATCTTGCCGTAGATGACGAGGACGGCGAATGGACCATGCTGTGAGCATGGTGACGAAGTTATTGGCGGATTGATACCCATCGTACAGGAATGAAATTCCGTACCGATACCTGTTTCTTAAATTGCATCGTCTGGGCGAATCAACAGGGCTATTGATGTAAAAGGCTGAGGATTTCATGATACATTGACCTGCCTTGATATTTACGGTAGTCTTTGCGATCGGATCTGTGTCGACATTTTGGGTATTTTGCCCATCTTTCATTTTAGGTGCCACCGCAGGAAACCGATCAATACAAGGCCTTGATATTATTTTAGAATAATGTGTCTCACGGAGTCCATGTTGTTGACCTCGATTTTAAAGGCAAGGATATACTGCCATGTGATGCCTATCATGTATGTACTTGACTGGAACCAATATTTGAAGAATCATAAATCTGGAGTCTGGCACTGCTGCATTTTCTGAAGATGGACTGTTTGGCTGCTGACATGATAATAAATAAATATATATATATATATATTATTTAACATTGATGTCTTATCAACTTTCTCTCTGAATCATATATACTCTGCTCCGTCGAAAAAGAAGCAATGCCAACGCGGCAGAAACACATTCAGAGATCGACAAAGCGCTGGTGCAATACAGGCACCACGTGGGGCAAAAGGCCGATTGTCGTGTGACAGCTAGAGAGGACGCACACCCCTGCTCCTTCCCCAACCTCCGCCCCTCTCAACCCGAATCCCCCCATGTCGCCCTACCACTAGAACTAACCGTAGGCTGCAGGCCCCGACGGGCAAGTGCGCATTGATGACGCAGGACGACTCGAGAGGAGCTGTTTCTCATGCTGGCGGCGAATGCCTGTAGCTGGCTTAACAGCTGTTATTCCTTTATCGGGCATCAATGTAGATCCACGGCTCCAGTATCATAGCGATCTTGTAACAGTTCAAGGCATGGAGAAAATAAGTAGAGCTTGAATGATTCATATTTGGAAACTCCATATCTAGATCAGAGCAGTGACAACTATGTGAATATGATCTATGAACATTAGGTATTGTTTCGGACTCCGGAATCTCTGTAATTGCAATATCATGCTTAGCTGCATTGTTGTTCATGCGTCGCAACCTTAGCTTGTTGCCTCCCATGCGCTCGCTTGCTGCTGGGACCTCTGTCTATCCGGGGAACTCCAATCCATTCATCATCATTCCAGCATCTCTGAACATCGACAAACTGTTCTTGTTACAGAAAACCATGGTGTCTTGCCAATAATAATTCTACTTGTATCACATTCGGGTCTACCCGGAACGAATACCAACCTGCTCCAGGAGCTTCCGCGAAGCTCCAAGCCTGCGAATGAGAGATGGCGCGACTGACTGCCGTCATCGCTGCGGCGGCGGCACTGCTGACCGCGACAGCGACTCACGCTGAACCCTTCACGCCGAAACACGAGCCCGGCCGCTGTGCCATCCGCGGCCACTGCGGCAAGAAGAGTTTCTTCGGAAAGGAGCTGCCGTGCCTCGACAACGGCCTGGCCACCGACCAGTCCGACATTGACGATGACTTCGCCCAGGACCTCGAGTCCCTCTGCGGCCCCAAATGGAGAGACAGCAAGGTCTGCTGCAATCGCGACCAGCTAGACGCTCTCAAGTCCTCCATGTCCACCCCCAACCAGATCATCGGCTCCTGTCCCGCCTGCAAGGACAACTTCTACAACCTGTTCTGCACCTTCACGTGCTCCCCCGATCAGTCTCTGTTCATCAACGTCACCAGGTCGCAGGAGAAGAGCGGCAAACAACAGGTCCTGGAGCTGGACCAGCTCATCTCCAAGGACTACGGCACGGGCTTCTACGACAGCTGCAAGGATGTCAAGTTTGGGCCTTCCAATTCCAAAGCCATCGACTTCATTGGGGGCGGCGCCAAGAACTATTCGCAGCTGCTCAAGTTCCTCGGCGATGAGAAGGCCATCGGTTCGCCCTTCCAGATCAACTTCCCTACCAGCTACTCGGAGCCAAAGATGAGCCCTAGGGATATGAAGCCAAAGAAGTGCAACGACGAGGATCCGGCATTCAGATGCTCGTGCGTGGACTGCCCAGCAGAGTGTCCGGAGCTGCCGCGAGTCGAGCGTAGCGGATCATGCAAGGTTGGCGTGCTGCCATGCTTGTCCTTTGCCTCCATCTTCACGTATAGTGTATTGCTGTTCTCCCTCGTCCTCATCGTCGCTGGGCACGTTGCTTGGAGACGTCATGCTCGTAAGCAGAGCGAGCGGCTCCATCTCCTGCAGCAGACTGAGAGCGATGACGACGACGAAGGCGATCTAGTCCGCAACGGAGCAATGTACGACCGGCCACAGAACTACTACAAGATTAACACTTGGTGCGACTCAGCGTTCAGCAAGCTTGGGCACGTCTGTGCGAGATTCCCTGCCATCACAATCTTCACTAGTCTGCTGCTCGTCATCGTATTGAGTGTCGGTTGGGTCAAGTTTGATGTAGAGAGGCAGCCCGAAAAGCTTTGGGTCAGTCCCACATCTGCAGCTGCCCAAGAAAAGGCATTCTTTGACGAGAACTTTGGTCCATTTTACCGTGCCGAAAAGGCGTTCCTGGTCAACGACACTGGCGGACCCGTCCTGAGTGGCGATGTCATTGAGTGGTGGATGAGCCTCGAGAAAGAGGTGAAGCAGCTTAAGAGTCCTAGCTTCGGGGCTAGGCTGCAGGACGTGTGCTTCAAGCCGACAGGTTCCGCTTGCGTGGTCCAGTCTGTTGCCGCATACTGGGACAATCTGTACTGGGACAAGGACTCTTGGAGGCAGGATCTCCAAGAGTGTGCCAGGTCACCTGTCAACTGCCGCCCCGACTTTGGCCAGCCAATGGAGCCAAACATGGTGCTTGGCGGTTACGAAGGCCTTGGCGACGTTGTTGATGCTCCCGCCATGACGGCTACCTGGGTTGTCAGCAACTACGCAGAGGGCAGTTCCGAGGTCGCACGAGCTAAGGACTGGGAATTGGCATTGAAAGACCGACTGCTGCAAGCACAAGAAGAAGCCATCAACAAGTTTGGACTTCGACTGTCTTTCTCGACCGAGATCAGTCTTGAGCAGGAGCTCAACAAGTCGACCAATTCCGACGCGACAATCGTCGTCATTAGCTACATTGTCATGTTTATCTACGCGTCCTTGGCCCTGGGGTCGACTAGCATGACGGTCAGAGAGCTGATTAGAAATCCAGCTGTCTGTCTCGTCCAGAGCAAGTTTACCCTTGGCTTCGTCGGTATTCTGATTGTTTTGATGTCGATCACTTCGTCCATCGGTCTCTTTTCATGGGCTGGTATCAAGGCTACCCTGATCATCGCCGAGGTTATCCCATTCATCGTCCTTGCAGTGGGTGTCGACAACATTTTCTTGATTGTACACGAGTTCGAGCGGGTCAATGTCAGCCACCCTGACGCCATGGTCGAAGAACGCATCGCCAAGGCGTTGGGCCGGATGGGACCCTCCATCTTGTTCTCTGCCATCACCGAAACGGTTTCCTTCGCTCTTGGTGCTTTCGTCGGCATGCCCGCAGTGAGGAACTTTGCCATCTACGCTGCCGGTGCTGTCTTCATCAACGCCTTGCTGCAGATGACTCTGTTTATCTCGATCCTGTCGTACAACCAGATCCGCACCGAGGATCACCGAGCAGACTGTATCCCCTGTCTTCAAGTTAAGGCCGCCAGGGTTCAGCTCAACGGCAACAACTCGACTGGACCTCGACCCTACGACGTTCCCGAGGAGAGTTGGCTGCAGCAATTCATTCGCAAGCACTATGCGCCGGCTCTGCTTGGAAAGAAGACCAAGGTCTTCGTCATGGTCGTCTTCACGGGATTACTTGCAGCAGGTATTGCATTGATTCCCGAGGTCCAACTTGGTCTGGACCAGCGTGTTGCTCTGCCAGACGACTCATACCTCATTCCGTATTTCAACGACCTGTACAACTACTTGGACACTGGCCCGCCGGTCTACTTTGTGACCAAGGACTTGAACGCTACCCAGCGAGGCCACCAGCGGGAAATCTGCTCTCGATTCACTTCTTGTGACAAGCTGTCGCTGACCAACATACTCGAGCAAGAACGCAAGCGACCCGCTGTTTCTTACATCTCGTCCCCGACTGCCAGCTGGGTGGACGACTTCTTCCTCTGGCTCAACCCAGACTATGATACTTGCTGTGTCGAGGGGCGCGAGGCATGCTTCGCAAACCGAAACCCGCCATGGAACATTACCATGTCTGGTATGCCTGAAGGTGATGAGTTTGTCCACTACCTGAAGAAGTTCTTGTCGTCCCCCACGGACGACGAGTGCCCGCTGGGAGGCCAGGCATCTTACAGCCAGGCAGTTGCCATTGATGACGAGCACAACACTATTCGCGCCAGCAACTTCCGCACAATGCACAAGCCTCTACGCAGCCAGAATGATTTCATCGATGCATATGCCGCTGCGCGACGCATCGCGAACGACTTTTCAGCCAGCACCGGCGTAGAAGTCTTCCCCTACAGTGTCTTCTACGTCTTCTTCGATCAGTATGCGGGCATTGTCGGTCTCAGTGCTACGCTCCTCGGATCTGCAATTGCAGTTATTTTCGCCGTTGCAACCGTTCTCCTCGGCTCCCTGCTCACGGCGCTGGCTGTCACTCTTACAGTCGCCATGACCGTTGTCGACATCATTGGTGCCATGGCCGTGTTTGACGTTTCTCTCAACGCCGTGTCACTGGTCAACCTGATCATTTGTGTCGGCATATCTGTCGAGTTCTGTGCTCACATTGCTCGCGCCTTCATGTTCCCGTCAGGCTCTGTCATGGAACGAGCTAAGAATCGGTTCCGTGGCCGTGATGCTCGCGCCTGGACTGCACTCGTCAACGTTGGCGGCTCCGTCTTCAGTGGCATTACAGTCACCAAGCTGCTGGGAGTCTGCGTCCTGGCCTTCACGCGGTCTAAGATCTTTGAGATTTACTACTTCCGTGTGTGGCTCGCACTCGTCGTTTTTGCCGCCACGCATGCTCTGATCTTCCTTCCAGTGCTTCTGAGCTTGGTTGGTGGTGAAGGCTATGTGGACCCTGAGAGTGAGGGTGGTTTGGTGGAGGACCTTGCCAACAGGCGATACAGAGCGCTTGTGCCTGACGACATGACGGATTCCGAAGAAGAGGACTAGGATGACTCAGTGCCGGGACTCGACGGATCACAGTCGAACGATGGGGCGCAATCAACCCCAGTAAATGGGGAATCATCCTCATCTGCTAGAGTCAATGGGACGAGGTCAACCGACGGTTCGAGTGACGCTCATGTAAACTAGGAGAGAAGATTGCACCCGATCGTGATTCCTGGGAGTCGATCTGCACGGGAATACAGGGCACATGCTCTGCGGCGGGCCTATTCTGCCCCAGGGACGGCTTCAAGGATTCCTCGGCGCGTACTCGCTCCGCCAGAGCCCCCCGGCTCCTCGCCCGAGGATGCTGCAGAAACACCACGCCCTCCATTACACAAAAGAATCTCCGAAATCATAAGAGGTCGATAAACGATACACTTTGTTACTTTTTCTTTTTCCCATTCGGGGCGTGTAAGGATAGATTTACCGGAAGCGATAATAACACAGCGAGGATTTAATTATATGAAATATGTTTACTTCTTTCGACTCTTCTAAGTTTTCTTGTGACCATTTAGTCAAGCAGCTGAGAATGTCTGTATGTTGACCCATCGATCGCCTATGCTGAGTGCGACCCACACTCGCCGACTCCCCCATGGTGTTTCGTTTGGAACGCCACATGGCCACTCGGCACTCTTATAAGATGGGCAATTATCCAAAACGCGATTTGAGCCAGATAATCGTGATTTTCAGTGATGAAATTCCTTGGTCGGGTAAAAGATCTGTACGCACGGAGAGAGGTAACCTAGAGAGCAGGATCTCGGTACGTTGCGGAATCTGAAACGGACCTGCGGAGAGGGGACGGCGTTGCGGCTCTGCCAAGACAGCCCCTGAACGTCAGTGCGAGGAGAAGCAGCATTCTGCACTCAAAGCACTGCTCTACTTCTGGCTGGCTGCTATTCGATTGGACCCCTCACGGGAAACATCTTGTGCTGAGGTTCAACCATGGTTCATTCCGTATAGCGCTGCACAACATCTGAAACCCGGGGGCGCTATACCGAACAAACCTACCACATCACCACCCACGCACCCCGGCACGATATACATACTCGCTTAACTCCCTCGCACGCGCCTAGCGATACGGACTCGCCTTGTCGAAGCCATGTGCGTCTCAGGTTCCCTCGCACACACGCACACATACGCAGAAATACGCAGTGATGAGATAGCGCCCAGTCTGTGTCTGCTCTCTGCCTCTTTGGTAGATGTCCAAACTCCATGTATGAATTGTGAAGAAAAGCATCAGATCAGACGTTTCGTCGACAAGGGGTCCCCGGGGTTCGACGATCCTCTTTGGGGGGGTTGTATTGTTTGAAGAAGGCGCAAGTATGTGAAAAGAGGGAAGGGTTCCCATCTCGATAAATATTTCTAGAATGAATGCACTTTTTTGTTTTGTCATGCGTTTCTAGATTTTCTCGTGGTTCACGCCAAAGTTTTTGACATATTTCGCCGGATATATTTTTGTCGAGAAAAGACAAGTATACGAGACGACACACAATAGTGACATAAGCTCGAGACCGGAAGAAAGATATATATATTCAAGTCTTTTGTTCTACAGACTTTCCATCACCAAACATGTCGGGGTTCTGCACCAATCGTCCCGAAGGCTTCGTAAGTCGAACGATTATTTCTGTTCTCAAGCTTGCCGTCTACCAGCATTCATCCTGTGACTCGAAACTAATCAACATCTTCTTCTTCAGGGTCCAATCTCTCAGCTCGCCGACCCGCTGCCCACTCAATGCTTCTTCGACACGATACTCGTACCGACGCCGACGTGGCTGTATCTCCTGGCACTGCCGGTCCTCTTCTTCCTGACGCCAAAGCAGCGTAGCAGGACATCGTCCACGGCCGGCAAGTGGTGGGCCTCGCTGCTCTCCAAATCCACGTGGCGCGCCAGATGGGGACAGATGCTGCTCTTCGCGGCCTACTACTTTATCATCGCCGTGCTGGCTCTCATGCAATCGGTCGAGGTCATTGGGCTCGCGCGGGTCAAGCTCGGCGTCGGCCTTCTACCGTTTGCCTACGTCGGGTTCGCCGCTGCCATCGCCCTGCAGGCCACCGACGGCCTGTTCCGCAGGATCCGGGGGTACTGGGCCGCCACGACGGCGCTGTGGGTTGCGGGCGCCGCCATCACGGCGCTCAAGATCACCGGCGTGCTCGGGCTGGGACTCCAGGGGTCCCTGGCGCGCGAGGACACGACGTATGCCACAGTCCACCAGTTTACCGACCTGGTCATCCTGGCAGCATTTTATGTTCTTGCCGTCGTGGCTGAGATCGCCGTCATGGCCGTGCGGATGAAGAACAAGCAGAGGGAGTTGGATGAAGATGTGGTTGAACTGAGGAGCGAGTTTGACTGGAAATAAATCTTGCAGCAGTCCGAAAGATCTGCTTGCATGTACTGATGATTGTATGAATATTGTGACACTTGGGTAGTACTGGCGTTGGAGGCTTGATTTCTGGCGAGGTCGGCAAATATGAAGCCCGACACTCATGCTATAGAGCACAACAATTGATCACTTTCCCGCGTGGCATAAGAAGACCCATCGTAGCAGCACACTCTTGTCGTGAGATGACTCAACAACCGGCATCTCGTGCGCTTATGCTGATCTTTTGAGAAGTACTCGGAACCAATCTGAGTGGCCAGGGTCAAGACATCCTCGGCGTGAAAGTTGAGCTGAAAATGGGCCCTGAGAAAACGAACGCCAAAGTAGCCACTTGGTCTTGGGATCTTGCGTCCCTGTCCTATAATATCGTATACTGGCTTGGAAAAGACCACATCGGTTAGTCGCGGTCTGAGTAACAAGACGACGTCTTGCAGAGCTGCCATATCTCTTCCGCCAGTCGACCACACGATCCAGTCGCCATACTCTGCCGTGGACGGAATATGTGCAAACGGTAGGGTTTGGCCTTGGTCTAGATATACGGTGTTGACTCCAAGAATATCGATATTCTCGTTGCGCGGCGACCAGTCCGGATCCGTGGCAAATTCGTCACCAAATTCTTGCCCTTGAATGAGCCAGTGAACACCCTCTGTCAAGCACACTCCTGTCCACTGCCGATCTCTGATGACTCTATGCGAGTGTGCGTCTTCCCAGACCGGGAGCGGTCGTATCATGCGTCTCCTGTCGAGTGAGAGGCGTGCTTCATCCGTGTCGACTGTGATTCGAAAAGTTCTGGCAACAAGTGTCGCAAACTGCAGCCCGCATCTCGTATACCATGAGGCAGCATTATCTATTTCAGAGGGTTTTTGATGCTGCAGAAGTTCCAAGGCCAGTTGCCATACCGAGTCGCATTGGTCACCACTGGCTTTATGTTCGCTGAACTTGCTTGTCGTGGACAGACGATCGTATCCTTCATCCCATCGATCCCCATCATACATCGTTTCTGATACTGATGTGGGGGCCACGGGATCCTCACGTTGTAAAAGATCAGGCGAGTCGTTGCGAAAACATGCAGGCAGCTGTGTTTCGAAAGCAGAAACATGAACCGGAGACGTGTTCCGAGGTTGAAGGTCACGTGGATAGGAATCGCATCCACGCGTTGTAGTAGGACAGAAGCTGCAGGTTTCCGGACACGATCTCTCATGGGCTGGGCGGGAGATCCTTAGGCGTCGGCAAGGATCGTTGACTCTGTAGAGACGGTCGCGAGAAGTCATAGGCACATGGGCCATGTCGCAGCTGGCCAATAAATTTGGCGCCAAGAGCGCTTCTCGATGTGCCCAGGCGACAGAGAAATATCGCCGCCTGAGCCTGAAGAATGCCTCATACTCGAGAGCCAACCGCCCCTGCGGATCTCCATCGTGGGAATATGATCGATCCAGGGGCATCTCGAGGAGGTCGAGCACAGTTTGCTCGAGACGGCAACTTGCTCTCATCCAAGTCAACAGTGCGTCGGCGCCGAGGAGCCGCTCTTCCAGGGAGTCACCGGCGTGTTCCCGTTCCCGACGTGTGCCGGCACCACAGAGCACGCGCCTCGCGTCCTGATAGACCTGGCTCAGCCTGGCCACCTGATGCCTCCTCTCAGACTCGTCATGCCGGTTGATGCAGACTGCATCGATCCAATAATTTCCCTCGCCGCCAAAATCGTGCAGCGCATGCCTGAGCGCGATTTCGCAGACCGTTGGGATCTGCGCTCGCTTGTCGTTGATCATGATGCTAGTGGTCACCTCGGACTCGCTCCAAGTATACGAGATGACATGGTACATGGGAGAAGTTTCCCGGTTGCATACAAAGAGCTCGCATTCGAGCTCGTAAGGGTTGCCCGGGTCATGATCGCCGATAAACCTCAGCAGGCGGATCTGCTGCCTCGCGTCCGTCAGCGGGACGTGTCGAAAGATGTCTATCGCGCTGGACATGATAAAAATACAGTGGAAGACTTGTAGCTCCCAGCTTCAGAATAAGAATAGAGGGGGGAAGAATGACAAGTAGATGAAATTCAATGGCACGACTTACAAAGAGAAGTGGTAAGCGAACGCTTGTAGCAGATAGATGACGAGGATTTAAATGCGAACAAGGACATTATCCAATCTTCTGGTAATATGCGACATTGCCGCATATTTTGTCGATAATTTGCGTATGTGGACCATTATTGGAATCTTGCATGATGTGATTGTCAATTTCTGTCATATTTGCAAAGTGCTTTTTCTTCGGTTCGAGTGGTTGCATGCTAGTTTTGTGTGTTTTCGGTGTTGTCGCAAAAAAAGAAGAAAAGTGCCGGTGTGTGGTATGGGTATGTGTGTGCACCGATGGAACACCTTGGGCCTGGAAGATATTTTTTTCAGGTGGTTGTTTAATGTAGCAGTAGCATCCGGCAGAGTTTCCGGACGCTCTTGCCTATTGTATCTCAAATCTTGGGCTAGAAAATGCCGTCGTCGAATTGGGGAAGGGAAACTGTGACTGAGGTGTTCCTGCAATAAGACGGATGCTATAGTCAAGGTGTGCCTTCCTGCCTTAGCTTTAGCCTGATGAGTTCACTGGAATTGCAGACCACGTTCGTGCTCGTCTGAACTCTGTCCTCGGTCTGCCCAGCCTAGGTAAATGGAAGCTCCTTTTTTTCTCGAGGTTCTAGGCAGGGGGAAAAGCAAATTCGTCGCATCATCGAGTGACAAGCCCCTGGATAGACGTCATGCGGGAGTATTTGCTTTTCAGCTTCACTTTTCAGCTTCATAGGGCTCACTATTGGTTCGACGTGTCGAAACGTCATATCGTTGTGTCATGGATGTGTTTGATCTTTCTGTGTAATCAATGCTTCCACGTCCAAGAAGGTACTTGGTTTCTGGCTGTCACGAAATAATGTTTTCATACTAGACGAGCAAGCTCAATATATCATATTTTGTCAAGGAAAGAATGTTGGTCTATGCACAACCTGGCGTCCGTCTCCAACGCAGGCAGATAAGGCTGAATGAAACACGAGCGTATTGCGATCGGGATTTCCCCATCGACAAGCATTGCCACGTCGTGTGTACATAAGCAATATCATACCCCGTTTATAATCTCATTTCTCTTGGGCCCCGGCCGCGTTCAACGCCCATTCACTCACTATGCCGTACCTATTGCACCCCCTTGGAGCATACAGAAGCCATGTAGGTGCAGCCGTGGTGGGTCCCGGCTCACGGCCGATTGGGTCGGGGGTTCGCGGACCTTTGCCATTGGGAACTTAAGAAGCGGTGTAGGTCGAGTTGATGGGACCGAATCGGATGTTGCTGTAGATGACCTGGTTGCTGGCCTGCTTGGACTCGACATCCGCGGGGACACCGGACGAGGTATCGCAAGTGCCGCGGGCGATGCCCGGCGTCGAAGCATCCTTGTCGACGGGGTAGCTGCTGTCGAGCCACAGCATGTTGGCATAGTGCTGTCAAGTCATCCTTCTGTCAGCTCAAGCTTCTCAAATGGCAAAGAGTAAAAGATCGGAGAAAGATAACAAAAAGAATCAGACTCACGTCGTCCCAGACGGACATGACCAGAACCATGCCCTTGTCGAGAGCGGCACCCATCTGCTTGAGGCCGCCCTTGCTCGAGAAGTCATCCGTGTCGCCAAAGGCCGTCTTCTGGGCAGAGCAGTACGCCGTGTTGATCTCGTTGCCGCTGGTACCAGCAATGGTCGACTCCGAATTGGGAATGACCTTGCCGCCCTGGACGTAGTAGCGCTTGATGCTCTCGAGGTCGCCGCTCGAGCCCTTGATGAACTGCGTCACCACGGTGAACTTGGAGCCCGTGTCGACCGTCATGCCCGGGCCGTAGAAGTCCTTGACTCCCTGTCGGTACGAGTTGAAATCGCAGCCATCAGGGTCGCAGTCTCCGGCGTAACGGGTGCTCGAGTATGTTCCACCGCAGGCATCTCCCGAGCACGAGTGCTGAGCGTTGTTCTTGCAGGGGTGAGGGGTGTAGGCAGTGGAGATCTTGTTTGCCTCTGTCATAATTCGTCAGCTATCCCAGTCTTCTCTCCATGACGTTCATTCATCCAGTCAGCCTCGGATGGCAGCTCAGAACTCACCCCAGATATCCATCTCAGCGCAGCATGAGCCCATGGCACCAACACCGGCATTTTCATCGTTGGTAGAAGGCGTCCAAGAGGCACTGTTGGCCTTGCCGTCAATGAACTTGAGGTCACGCGGGCACTGAGCGTCACAGTACCCAGTGCCGTACTTGGCACCGGCCTTGTTGGTCGAGTACTTGGACTTGCCACCATCCTCGTCCATGGAGACAAAGTACAGGGCGCCGTTCAGGCCGCAGCCCAGGTTGGACAAGTCGACGTCAAAGGTGAACTCATTGCCCAGAAGCTTGAACATCTGGTACTTGTCGGCTCCGTTCATCAGGTACATACGAGACCCAATGTTGGTGGCTGTCACCTGTCAGTCTCACAAACGCTACATCAAAAAGCTCGAATGGACGGGAGTCTTACAGTACTGGCCCTTGGTGACGAACTTCAAGGTCAGGGCATCGCCGCTGGTCGAGGCGCCGTAGGTGCCAGAGTAGTCAGCACCGTCGAGGGCGCAGTTGGTGGAACACGAATCAGCGTCCTTGCAGATGGTCGTGTTCCACTCGTTGCCAGTGTAGCAGTTGGTATAGCCCTTGACGTCGTGCAGCCATCGCCAGTTGGCATCGACGGTAACCTCACCGTTGACGCTCGTACAGCTGCCACCTGCGGCGCAGTTCTTCCAGGTCATCTTGGGATGGGTCTCAGTAGTCTGGGTGCCGACAGCCTGAGCATCACCAAGGGCCAGCAGGCCGCTGATGACAGCGATCTTGGAAATCATGATTGCGTCGTGCCGATCTGGTATGAGAAAGAATGTGGAAGATGATAGACAGATGGGTAGCTGTTGTCCGGCAAAGAGCAAAATCACAAGCAACAATACGTCTAGTCCGTCTTATATATCAACTAGTGGCGACGGAGAGACATGACTTGGACTTCCCGATATGGATGTCGGCCTTGCCTTTCCATGGAACTCATATCTAGAGTATCAAGAGCGGCTAGACATGTCGGCAACTTGGGCCTGCGTGCCGGTGCAGTACGCCTCCTGGCTGTATTCATCGTGGCGATTAGCCCCGAAGAGCTACCGATGATCAGAACCTCGACCTGGCGCGGCAGGAAAGATAAGCGGGCCCTGAGTATAGGGCTCATGTCTCGCTTGCGCCAGAGGCCGCATGGACATGCCGAAGTGCATAAAGTGTCCCCATGGGGATATTAGACGAGTAATGTGTCTGTTGTAGTACGAGGTTTCGAGCCATGCTCTTGAAGAAAAGTCGACCAGCGTTGTGCCCTGCCATTGATTCTTTTGACAAGTTTGAGCCTCAACATCAATTTTGTGTCACCGTAGCCGTTGCAATGCAAGTTCTGCCCTACTGTTATGAAGAATTTCTGTTCCTCTTGACAATGGCTTGCGGGTTTGACCCAGACCAGTTGTTGTATCTTGGCTTACTTGGCGAAACGAACTTCGATCTTGGGTCACTTCCTTGGCCAGAGTCCTGACATCGTCTGTCATCCTTCTGTAATTGTGCCTGTCACATTGTATCTGCTGAGTCTTGACAGAATAGAGTAACTTAATCTTTGCGTACATTGGAGCTAGCATGGTTGTTCGCATGAATGCTACCCTCGAGCCCAAGGCATAGCGAATGGGAGATCCAGGGGCGACCCGAAGTCTCGTGACGTTCGATACTTTGGGCAAGAATCGTAAATGCCGCCTATTTAAGCATATATCTGTGATTGCAGTGCATGGGTCCGTTCGGAACTGTCCAGATGACAATCATTGCTATGACCAGATCCGCAAAGAATTCGATGTGTTCCGTCGTTGATCATCACCACAGGCCGCAGAGGAATCGGTGTCATTGGACCGTGCAAAGAGTTGCTTATTTGCGGACAAGATCGTAGGGACCGCTCTCGGAGGGTTGCCATGGCGGCTAAACTTGAAAGCTTGAACGAGTCGAAATGAGCGATGGTTCGTACCATTTCGGCACAGCGCACTCTTGAGCTGTCTAATTGCGCAAGGATTCCCCTCAATCTGCCTTGGGGAATCAAATAGGCTCGCCGCCCGCTGCATAGTCTGAAGATCGAGGACCAATCGTCTCGGCCACCAGGTCCTTTCGTGTAGGATCGTTCGGAACAAGTCACGATATTTTTAACTGACATGGCAAAGTACCTTCCGGTTAAATGCCCGTATCACCGCCCAATAATGTCTTCCTAGTCTCAATAGATTTTTTTTCGGAAGGCAGTTGGGGTCGATGAGTGCAGGTAGCCGCCTCCAGTATCACCAAAGCCCGGCTGAGCATGCGACTTCAACTTCGTGCTCTCTTCCACTGCCAACTACTGCCAACTTGAAGATTAATTGCGCACCCAGCATAGATCGAAGGCTGTCGGAGATAGATTGTTGCAAGATCTGAGTTTAGCCTTGCAGGCAGTGCTGGCTTCCCATCCGGCAGGCAAGGTCACATTCGGAACAAGACACAACCGTCGTTCTCTTGGGATCCAACGCACTTCATTAGATGATAGCGTCAGGTGCAGGGGAACCATAACAGTAGGACGAGGCGAATCGGTGCCTCCAGATCAGACGACCTATCCTGAGATGCGGTCTATCTGCGGTCTTTATCTGGAGACTCACTGCGTAGTCATCTGTCCGGCCTCGTAATTTGGGCTTGGTTGTTCCGGACGGTAGAGGATGCCAAGAAGCGGAATGGAAAAGAGGGCCGTTCTGATTGATAGGATCCCGGCCGTTCATTCTCTACAGCCGTCGATCTTGAAATTGTCACGGAAGTTGTTGGCGACGGGTACAACTTCCTGAGCACGGGAAATGTTCCAATTGGGCTCAGGCATATGGTCTTCGCCAGAGGCAACCCATCCAGCGTGGAGTTGTACGGCCACCACTTTGTGGCTTCCTCGGTTTTTTGGGAGCATGGCCAGAGGGCTTGGACAATTCTCTAACGCGCTTCTCCGCTGCCCTCATCGGGAACGCCCAAAGTCCCCAACTTGTCGTCTAGCCACCTGGCGAGCTCTTCCGCCTGTCGTCTCATTTGCACCACGGCGCTGGATCTCACACTGCCCCCAGTGGCAACACTGTTCGCAGTAGGTGCGGCGCTGACCACACTCGCAACCTCACTCGGGCTCCCTAGTGGCGGGCTCGAGTGTTGCTGCCCCGCGGCTTGCGTTTGTTGCGAGCTGGGGACTGCTAAACCTGGCGGCTGTGAGGACCCGGCCGCCTGTGACGAGTTTTCTTCCGCATGAGCCCCAGCGCCGCTCTGACCAGGCCCTATACAGACAAAGAGCAGACCGCATTTGAGCTTTCTCACGACCAGCACCCCACCGCTGAGCTGTATCGTGACGGCAGTCGACTTGGCCTCGGACCGTTGTTCCTGCGAACCCTGCGGCAGGGCATCGCTGACGGCCCCACCCGAGGAGTAGATCCCCCATACCGAGGCTGCGACAGTGCTCTGGGTGCGCAGAGTGCTGACGGGGTTGGTCGAGGCGTGGGCCAGCAGCTTGCCCGACAGCGTGCTCAGCAGCGTGGTATGGATCTGCGGGGAGAGGTTCGAGTGGAGGAACGAAGTCAGTCGCTTGGTGAGCAGAAGCGGCGGCGTGGGCGCGGAGAGTGACATGGTCGTCGTCGTCGTCTATACCGGAGGCCGAGAATCAAAATGTTCGTCAGGGATCGCGAGGGCGTTTGAAAGCCTTTGAGGAGGTGTTCCGTAGCAAGGTGCTGTCCCAAGTGTCCCCCCTCTACCAGGATGCCGGTCCTCCGTGCTTTTCCGGGGCGAGTCGTCTGCAATTGTTCGATAGAATGTCCTTGCGTGATCTTCGTCTTTTTGCCGGTGGGCAATACTGTATCGATCCGTGCTTTTGATTATGAGTGGACGTAAGAAAGTCGTCGTTGGCTTGTTGTAGAAGAAAGCGAACCCGAAGCTTGGGCTGCGCATGACGATCGGAAGGTCCAATGAGCCCCCCAACTCCGTCACAGGCGGCTGGGAGTCAGGGAACATTGCCCACCAAGCGGCCCGTGCTTTGGTTATCATTACACTACAATATCGATTTGCCCAGCTGCTTCCCTCACACTCACATTTGATATGCATCACTTCGGGTACCTTATACGATTGCTGGTCAGGAATACATAGTTCTTTACACTCACAAGGATATTGATCGAGTAGTGCAAGCTATTGGAAACAGCACTCGGAAATAATATCAGACTTCGTATTCAAAATAGGTTATTTGAAACCCCCCCCCCCAGTTTATAATGCAAATCTGCGATTATACCCAACTCTTGCACCCTGACTATACGCAGCATACTTAGTACTCGAGATCTGGCACAAAGCCCGTCTGCATCTCCGACTCATCTGCCTCTTTGCAAGCCTGCTGGATCTCGCTCAAGAGCATCTCCAGATGCGTAGTCGGCTTCGCCTTTTCGATAAACCTGTTGCTGGTCTTGTAGTACTTGACCATGTCCTCCCCGTACTTTTCCTCGGCGGCTGCCTCGTCGGCGGCCCTCCTCCCCCGCTTGTAGTGCTCGATCTGTACGTGCAGGGCCGTGATGACCTCCTTGCCCTCCTCTTTGACGGTGCGGAACGTCTGATACAGCTCCTCGGCCTCCAGGTACAGGTTCCACGTCATTTCCTTCCTGTGTTCCGTGGCGACCGTGTCCGCGGGATCAAAATGATCCCTTTCTGCCATCAACTTTGTCAGGAATGCCTTGAGCGCGTTGGTGTACGGCGCATTGTTCAGATAGCTCCACCAGTCGCCGTCGTCTTGAATAACCAGACTCGACCAGTGCCTGTTGGCCTCGTAGCCACCTATTGGATGCACCATCATCGAATAGACCACGTCCACGAGCGAGCGGTACTCGCTCGTCATGGTGTAAGTCTGCTCCATCTGGTGCGAGACGGGTCAGCATGGCTTTCTTTCTCTTGAAGACGGGCTGAGGGAATGAGCTTACCTTGGGCGGATGTACTGGATCCTTTTCATACCGACTGAGCAGGTCCTCGTGATGCGACAGGTCGCCTCTCTGAGGTGCCATGGCGATCTGCTCCAGGGCAGGCTGCATCGTGTTCTCCAAAATGCCATTAAACACCCCGGTGATGTAGGCGTGCTTGAAGTTCCCCAGCTTGCAGAGCCCATAAGTCTCGAACTTGGTCTGCGGGTGGCAGAACCAAATGGTGCTCGGGGTGATATTGCGATGGAGTATCGTCTGCCAATCGATGCTGGCGCGCTTGACTTCCCAGTCGTTCTCGTCAAAGTCCCACTCCCGCCGCACGCCATGGTGCAACCAGGCCAGGGCACTCAGAACAGAGCAAAGCACATGCCAGCAAAGGGCTTCTGGCATGAATGGCTGAGGCTCTTCCTCCTTCTTCTTCTTTCTTCGTAGTGCATCCAGCTCGTCGGGATCCCCCTCGGCCATGATTTCCTCTTCCTCCTTCCGTTCCCTCTGCTCCAGCTCCAGATGAAGTTCCGACTTGGGAGTCACCTTTTCCCTAAAGAGCAGGTTTTCGAGAGTCCCGGCGTTGCAATAGTCCCAGATGAAGAAGTGGCGCTGGGGCAGAGTAAGGCTTGCATCCGGAGCTGTTTGCACTTCGATCCAGTCAACAATGTTGATGAGATTCTCGTGGTTGAGCAGGCGCATCAGGGCAGTCATGAAGTTTAAACCATTGAAGTGCAACAAGGTCGCGAGCGTCGAGGGGTTGCCGTCGGCATCTTGAAGTCGAGCCGTCTCATCGCGTGCGAGGAACTCGAAGCGATCACTCTTCCGGCTGACCTTGAAGAGGCCCTCGAAAATCTCGGGGCCGAACTCGTAGTTGAAGGACCTTTTCAGGGCAGCAAAAGGTTCCTGGCGCTCGTGGTTCTCCTCAGGAAGAGGCTCGTCTTTTTCCGGCCTGTGGACCATGTTCGCAAGTAATGTCTACGGCTTGACTACAGATGAAGATGTGAGCGAGAAGGAATGGTTCCTGTCGGACTGGATAGCTCAGGTAGAGAAGGTCATGTAAGTGAGCAGTCCCAGGAATGAGGGCATTTGGCAACCGGCTTTGTCTCATGCCCGGCGCAAGACATCTTGAACATTCCAGACAAAACAGGCCGGCTTCTTTGTTAGGAATGAGGCTCTGTCGCTGCTCCCTTCCTTCCACGCACCGACAGACACATGTTTGCAGCAGTAAGCAGAACTGCGCATATCATATCAACATTGCTCCATTCTACAATGCCTGGGTGAATGTTTTCTGGGGCCTCATCTTGACGGCGATGCGCCTACATCCGCAGACGCCATAGAATCGAGTCAGAGAGAGGAAGAGCGCTGATCTCTTTGAGCATCGTGGATCTTCAAAAGAATCTCGGTCAGAACGGGAGCACAGTATTTTCGAAATAGAACGTGGCATGCGGGTATTGGATCCATAGACGGTGCATCCATCATGGCGACAATCGAGAGGAGACTATATGATGCCGCGCGCTTGGGTCATTCAGGTTAGTGGCACCTAACGTACGGTAGTGGGCGCGCGCGAATGCAACTGCGGGAGAGCTGCAAGGCGAGTCGAGTTCGAGTCGATACCTAGCTAATGGAAATGGTCCTGCACAAGCGCAGACGCCGGCTCCCGTGGCTAGATTGCTTCTGAGAAGCGCACCGGAAGCTCACAGCCAAGCGTCTTGGAGATCGACATCCAGTTTCGATCCGAGGTCTTGGGCGTATTTTCGCAAAACAATGAGATGGGTGGGTGGCCGTTTCGACGTTTCGGCATCTCTGGGCCACCTGTTGGACCCGTCTTGGCGGCTACGTACAGGGATTGGATCCTATGATTTCTGACAGAAGGAGGAGTCGAAAGTCATGATGGGTCCCGTGGGGGCAGCCACTGATTGACGGAATAGTTTTAGGCCTAGCCTCCACCGTAGGGCAAAGTGCCAACTTGAAAATGGCAGATGAAATGGGCAGAGTGCCAGAACTGGAGTCAGCCCTCGACAGCCAAAAATCGCAGCTATTGATGGGCAATTTCGACAAACCATTTCACGCGACCCAGACGGCCTCCACTCCTCAAACATTGACGGGAGACCTGCTAGGCCGTTTCGAGAACCTGTTCCTGCGCAAGAGGCAATAGCTCCAGCAGGGTCCCAGGGCTGCCAATCAAAGGCAGAAGCGAAATCAAGAGACTGCCAGAAACCCCCATCCGTGCTTGCCGTAGCTTCATATCATCAATGTAAGTAGCGGTGCCTGGCCTGGCGAGAGCCTGTGCTTTGGTGCTGCTTGCGTGCTTCCTCTTCCCTCTTCGAATCCATCCAGTGATCAGCAAGGGACCCGAGAGGGACCCGACTTCCCCTCCAAAAGAGAAGAGACAGGAAGTTACACTAGAACACCCCTGCAGATACCCTGAAGCCCACCGCGCGATGCTGGCCAATCCCAAACCACGGTCCCCCGAGGTACTGTTTGAGATTCGTCCACCATAACCAATTGATCCCGGTCGCAGGCGTCGTCGTCGTCTTCCTTCCCGTACCGTACTTGGCCATTCAGGCCATCCTCCTCCTGGCTGGCAGGCTGGAGATGCCCGCATCATTTGGGAGGGGACAATTACCCTCAGACGCTCGTCGCTCAATCCCACATAGAGACGCCCGTTCGCTCTTTTATTTTTCGTATCAAAGGATTCAAAAAACCCTCCATCTCCGTCCGTAGACGTCCAGACGGGCACGACCTTGCTCTTTTGCGCTCGACTTTACTACTCGCTCATTCTTTTAATAATACTGTCTGTACCCTACTTACTACGACATACTCCATCTCTTTCGTGATACGCTCCACCTGCCGTATCAATCCGAATTCCGAGCGAGCGCATTGTCCTTGCGCTTTAACTTGAGACGCCGCCCCCGTCGGTCTGTGAGGCACGTCGATCAAACTTCGGACGGTTCCCTCAACCACCACACTCCGGCTCATATTCACTGCCCTCGCTCCCTCTGGTGTCCTGTTTGCGCAAGAACCAGTGTCGTTCATTCTGTTTGCCTCACTGCGCCGCCCTCCATCGACACCCCCAGGCGCGAATCCACGCTGAAAACGCAGATCAAAATTCCGTGGCCAAGAATAGGCCTTCAAGTCAGGGAAAAGCGTGTCAAAAGCATGTCACCACAATAGCAGCAGCAGCCTTCTGCCCACCTCGCTCACTTACACCACCCCCCGCCTACCTTACGTACCACGCTTGGAATGTGCCCTCTCTGAGGACCGACGAGCTGAGACCTGTCGCAACTCACGGGTCACCGACGCCATTCATTACCGCCTCACCCTAGACAAACCCCCATCATTGTCTTTTCCAATCCCCAAAAGGCCAAGCCCCTTGTTCAGCTAGTCAGGCTTGCCTTTCAATCTCATCAACAACAATTCTTTGCATCTGCTCTTTGATCACGGCAAGAGCACAGTCGGATAGCTTCGCGGGCGAGTGACGACTTGTGCTGGACGGCGGGACCGGTTCGACTATACGACTTCGATCACGACGACTACAGCGATTATACCCTTTATTCTTGCCTTTTTTTTTTTTGGTCCAATTTCTTCCGTCTCTTTTTCTGTTGTTGTTCTGGATACCACTTGACAATTCTCGCCTGTTGGGTAGCTGGAAACTATTCACGACTGTAACTTTCGATTTCTTGACTTACTATACAATTGTTTCTTGTCGGTCTTTGCGCAACGCCGCTTTGGATCTTGCGTCCCGTATAAACGACAGCGAGGGATTCATCCTTCATCCGATACTTTCTTTTTCAGGATGGGCATGTGCGGTGGTAGACGGAAAAACCTCGAGGTGCGACCTGAGCAGAAGTGGGATTACATAGTAAGTTGCCGTGCCGCTGCCAAACAAACAATCCTGCCGGCACGCATCCTAACTCTAATCCCCCAGAATCTGTCCGACTTCAAATCCAACTCGGGGTTCACAGTTGCCGCCTACATATATCTTTACATCTCCATCCTCATATCGCTTGCCGTCTACGGCGTTGATAGCTTTACTGCTGTCTCTCTGCTTGCTTTCGGCAAGTGGACGTCGAGTATCGATCCAAACACAATCATTGACTTCACCATCCAAAAATGGATCTTTTCAATCTGTATCATCGCTTCCTTTGTCAACTTGGGCTTTGAGCACATCCGTGCCTGGCGGGTCATGAGGCGAGGAAGCGTTGCGGAATCGTACTTGGACAATCTGGCCGTCAAGATGGAGAGTACTCGCATGGGCAGCGGCCAGGGCTGGAGGCGATTCCTGGTATTCGCCGACCTCACCAAATCCAAGAAGGGCGCTGAGTACGTTGCTCTGTTCACGTATTTCAGTTTCCAGTGTAAGTGACAACAAGTGCCCTTGGTTCGCAGGACTCTTTTTCGTGCTAATGCTTCCTAGCATGGATTCGTGTCATCTTCTGTTCGGGACCTCGTCAATTTGTCAATGCGTTGACACTGTACGCTGTCTTTGAATCCGAACTGATTCCGACTGACGGCGGCTCGGCTGACCGGACCATCATGAACTTCTTTGAGAAGATTGGCGCGCTTGCCAACGAGAGTTACCAGCAAGCCGCTGTCTTGTCTGGCATGGTCTTCACCCTAGTCATTTGGGTATTCTCCGCGTTGTCTTTACTCTTGGCCGCCATGTTTTATGTCTTTTTCCTCTGGCACTACATCCCCAAGCAGGACGGAGGGCTATCTGGATACTGCGCACGCAAGATTAACAAGCGGTTGATGAAGGTCGTCTCGGTCAAGGTCAACAAGGCTATCAAGAAGGAAGAAGAGTCGCGTGCCAAGGCTGAGCTCAAGGCGGCCAAGAAGGCTGGTCTTGACAAGCCGCCAGTGAGACAACAGGCCACTCTGCCCACGATTCCCAATCTTGATGCCAAGAAGGACGATTACGGCATGCCTCCGCTCAGCCGCAACGATACGATGGCTACATTGCCCGTCTACTCATCCCGACCCCCATCGCCTGGCGGCATTGAGATGAATGCTCTGGAGAAACGACCGATGCCGTCCCGGGCTGGCACGAACAATACTATGGCTTCGCAAAGTAGTTACTCTTCCCGCGCGCCACTGATGGCCAGTGCTGCTGGCATGGGATACCAGCCTGCTCCTTCGCCGGTTCCCTCCCTCCCGCCGCTGGACGTGAACAATTATCCTCCACCTCGACCGGGGACATCGCAGTCGACTAGGAACTATGGCCCAGGTCCCGGACTGCAGAGGGTTCAAACTGGTGCCAGCTCCAACTTTGGGGCCACTTATTCTCAGAGTCCTACAGTCTACCACCCCCAGCCAATGCCAGCCATGCCACCGCCAATCCGGGCACTTACGTCAAACATGGACAATTACGGCCGCCCCGGCCCGGGAGGCCAGTTCGGCCCTCGACCTGGCCCCCCTGGCAGATCGACTTTTGATGATGGCATGTACGGCCGCGCAAGTCCCGCGCCGTCTGCTTTCAACGGTCCCGGTCCCCGACCTGGTCCTCAGGGAAAGCCTACATTGCCATTCCTCGATGAAGGGATGCGCGCTAGTCCCGCTCCTTCTGCCTTCAATGGCCCAGGTCCTCGGCCTGGACCTCCTGGAAGACCTACTCTGCCAATGTTGGATGACGGCATGGGAGGACGCGCTAGCCCTGCTCCGTCCATGTTCTCCAACGCTCCCGGTCCTCGCGCTGGTCCGATGCGCGAACCGACTTTGCCAATGTTTGATGACGACGGGATGAGCGCTCCACGCCCAGGTCCCTCGGGCGTACCGACTCTTCCCAATATGGAGATGGATGGAATGGCTGCTCCGCGACCCGGCCCACCGGGCGTTCCGACCTTGCCAAGATTCGATGACGATTTCGGTGGCCGCTCAAGTCCCGCCCCGTCCATGTTCTCGAATGCGCCAGGCCCCCGAGCCGGGCCTTCAGGCGCACCGACTCTGCCCTCGTTTGACGAGGACTTTGGCGGCCGTGCTAGTCCCGCTCCCTCTGCTTTCTCGAACGCACCCGGTCCTCTGAGGAAACCAACTCTGCCGAACTTGGATGATGGTTACAACGGTCGTTCCAGCCCTGCTCCGTCCGCCTTTTCGGCTTACCGACCTGCTGCGCCAGGTAGAACGCTGTCTGATGAGAGCATGGGTGGCCGTGGAAGTCCCGCCTCGTCCATTCTCTCGAATGGCCCTGGACGTGCAATCATGGATGGTGGTATGAACGGCCGCGCCAGTCCAGCGCCCTCGGCATATTCATCCCGCGGACCGGCCGCCAACAGATCTGAATTCAACGGCCCACCAACTTCGCCCAGGAGAAGCGCCACAGGACAAGTCTACTCGCCCAACAGACCGCAGTTCGCCCTGCAAAGGAATATGACCGCACCATTGTCGCCGAGCCCAAGGGCTGATGACTACGTTGGCCGTCCAGGCACTTCGGCTAGCACCAGAACCGCGCCCGTGGGCATCCCTCGGTCCACGCCCGGATACAGCTACAACGAGGATGTTGAGTCCCAGCGCGGACCTCAGCAATGGAGGTGATGCGATTTACCAAACGCCCGGAGCATGGGTCATCTCTAGTGAACCTGTACAACAGTTGCCGAGATTTGTAAATATTGTGACAAAATCATGACCGTCTGCATAGATAAGGAGTTCAAGGACTATAGCCAAGACTTTTCCAGGCTTATAGATTTAACGCTACGTCGATGTCATATGTTTTAGCCCGACGTTGCGCTAGTTTATTCAAAATTAAATGATACAAAATCTTTTGATCGAGAGAAGAAGCGCTGTGTCCCGGGTTTAAGTTGTGTCTTTGTAGGTCGTGTGGTGCTTGCTGCAGACAACCATGGACGTCTCTTATCAGGGCCATCCACGCCGGCATTTATATGCGCGGACATCTTGCTTACCGGACGAGTATGTCGTTGATGAGATTCTTGGTCCAATTCAGGTCCAATGTCTTCCCTAACCTGGTCACCTCTCTGGTCTCATGCCTCTCATCTTTTTCTCGGCCGACGGCGGCAATGACAGCTCAATGTTTCTTGGCTTACCCGTGGCCAGGGGCTGACACCGAGTCTGATGACATTACCGTTTGGGCTTGAACGTGGACGGATAATCGGGTTTTATTGCAAGCTCGCACCGTCGCGGCTGTTTTTTTCGATGGCCGCTCGGTACTCACGGTTTTCGTACATGTACATCACTCGGCGAGGCCTGCGAGTCCGTGTTCTCATGGGGCCCCGACACTCTAAAGCATAAAGGGGGGTAAACGCAAGTGCTGGGTGGTCGTCTGTGAGGAGTGATCAGGTGTTCTTCTGTTTGGTACTGGCCTCGGCCGAGAAGACTGTGGCAGGACGTCGTCGTTGGCCGGGTTTCTTGTGGCCGCGGCTGCCTCGTGTTCTGCTACTGGGTCGATGGACGATGGGATGGGTTAGTTCCAATGTTGTGTCGGAGGAAATAGATGGCTGGGAAGAGGAAGTGAAATATCTAGGCTAGGCGTGTTATACTATCTGTAACGCGATTAAAAAGAAAAGGGGGAGAACGGGAGGGCTATGGACGAAAAAAGTAAGGGAGATGGCCAGTCTGTAGCGCCTTGATCTCCGCGCTCGTCGTTACACCATGGAGAAAGACAGCTTGGTCCTCTCCGGAACGGTAGAGAACATATACACCGAGGGACAAGGACACGTATGCAAGAAGAGTACCGAATGGCTATGCTAGGCTACACAGCGGTCGGCTTGGGAATACGGTGTCCAGGTCCACGGATAGCCTCATGGTTCCCTAGGTTAGTAGAGTCAGTTGTCCATCCTACAGATATGTAAGAGCCCATTCTCGGACATTGATCATAGTTCTTTCTCCGGGAGCAGTCGTCGGGCTTGTCGGAGCACTCCACGACTTCGTCGCTCACGCATTCCAGGTTCATGCGAGGTTTGTTCTCTGATGTCATCCCGAAAACAGAGAACAAGAAGAAGAAAAGAGACCTTGTTGTTTCGTCCCAACCTCGTCCACCAAACTGTGGAAACGGGGAGATCCCAGAACCACCCGGCCGCACAAACCCGACGGCAGCGCGGGCTATTGCGTTACCTCCGCCCGGCTGGGAAACCCCCAGGAACGCACCGGTGCCGAGAAGTGTTGTTCGGGGGGCAAAGACGATCAAGAAGGACGCGGGATGAGGGAAAGAGGTGGAAAGAAGAAAGATACTAGAAGACGAGCTGTATACCTAGAATGCAATGCAAATGACTCTCTAGGTAAAGCAGATGCCCGCGGAACCCCCGAGACTTTCCCAGCACGTTACCCACCTACCTGACCCCATATCTATCCGTGGTGTACTTGGTACTGTCTTCCTTTTCGGCTCCCCATACATCAATCGAAGAATCGGAAACGATGTCCGCCCGAGGCGGATCGACCGCGATCAGATTCACCGAGCATCGAAGCAATCACGCAACAAAAGCAAAAAGACAAGACACGCATATCCCGAGGGGCCGCCTCATATCCATGATGAAGCAGCTGTCGAAAGAAAAGAACCAGCAAACCCGCGATCCGTAGTGACGAGGACAGGGGCCCTGAGATCGAGATACAACGTGGACGAACGGGTCTGAGGGGGGGGAGAGCGAGCGGATGGAGGAGAAGAGGATGAGGCTAACACGTGGCACAGTCACCCACCCATCAGTATTCCTCTCCCTATGCCAATACGCCAACAGTCATCCGATATCCGACCTACGAGACATCTTGAGGTTGAACACGGTATATATCTGATCTCATAGTAAGGAACGAGGGAGAAGATGCTCCAGCTTGTGGTGTGATAATGATGTATACGCCTGGATCCGTCGCATTACAAATTGATGACAAGCGTCAAATACGACACCTGCGCAGCAAATTGACAACTTGCAAGGCAGGCAGGTGGTATCCAGTCGACAATTAAGCTTTTCGTTTATCTTGGTAATTCAGTTGTACACGTATGGAAGTACTCGTGAGCGTATACAAGTACTCAATTTGTAGCTGGCCGTAGATCATTGGTTCAGCTCTGGCACTGCTTTCAATCTACTCAATTACCGAAGATGATGTTTTCGGAAAAGATCACCACATAGAAGCTGCCAGCATTTGTAATGCTGTGGATACGTCTTCATTTCAATGTGCAAATGCTAATCGCTATGAAATATTGCAATTCCCTTGCTGATTCTCACGGCATATCCTTCGTCCACCCGTATAAGTCAAATAGCCTGCTTGAGGCAAATGTAGAGAGATAACCATGATCGTGAAATCATTTTGCCTATTTTGGCTCCTGAAAACTCCGTTGTCCCAGATAGTATCGGCAGACCAAAATTTGTCGTACCGCAAAACGCCAATAGTAACAGAACGCTGAAGTGGGTATCGCGCGATGCCTAGAAGCAGAATGATGCCCTCTAGTGATCCGTCTATATGCAAATGCCTGATAGCACCGTGTATGCAGTAAATCGCTCGTCAAATGGAAAGAAATCATGTTCCTCCTCTTCCAAATCCTAGATGTGTTTCGTGTGTTGTCGGATTACCACGTCTTCTCGGCCTGAAAGCCAACTGAGAATCGGGGTTTGGGACTGTCCCAGCAGATGGGGATCATTGCCAGTAGGTTGACAAAGGGTTGGCCGTTCTTTCTGAAGTTGACGACTTCGACGGCCAGTTCGGAATTGCTCTCGACGGAGCGGCGCATCCGCCTCACGAGGTCCTTGTCAACGTGCTGACGACTCGAGCCGCGGTTGACCTTTCCACCAGGAGCTTGCATGAAGCGACAGTTGCGGCCAACGATTTCACGCTCGGTGTAGCCGGTCAAGTAGGTGAAGGCGTCATTGGCGTATACAACAGGGCAGTCGGGTTGTTGCAGATCGCAGAGGATCAAAGCACACGAAGAGTCGATTGGGCCAAGTTGGACGACGGGGTTCGCTCTTGACATGACCCGGAGCTACAAGGTGTTAGAGACGAAAGCATGCCTGGGTGGAATGAGATTCTTACCAAAATGCCCATCATGTCATATCCGCTAGGGGCATACAATCCAGGGTAGATGATGGCGTCGTGAACGGAGTCTTTCGGAGCAACGGCTACATTGACCGTGGTCACTGTTGCCGAGTCGGCAGTCTGGTCATGTCCATCAAAGTGGTACTTGTCATGAAGTCAGTAAAGTCGAGACACGAAGAAGCTAACTTGACTGGGTTCTGAAGACAGGCAAAGCCAATTGCTTGTTTTCCCACATGGAAGCGGAAGACTAGTGCGAGGATGGGTAGTAGCTTACTTGAAGGGCAGAGTGCTCCCACGAATTCATCATCGGCATCTTGAGCAGGTGGACTAGAGAAGTCGACTTGGTGATGTGATGTTTTGGTTGCGTTCTCGTCACAGCTCAACGATGGAGCGATGGGAGTATATAACAGCAATGAGGGGCGCCGTGCTGAGAAGATTGGGAGTATATCGGAATATCCGTGGCAGCCAGGTGGGTTGTCAAGTCCGGGGGGTAGGCAGATTATAATTAGAGATGTACACAAGTATATGTGTGGAGAGTTGTGTATAACTAGGCAGCTGACGCAGAGTGATGCTGTTCCGACGTGCAGTAGCGGGAGTTGGAAATATGTAATAAGTGGTAGAGGTGTACGGCAGGACAGTATGCGCGGGCAATGTCGTACAGGCAAGGGGATCTATTTGCTGAAGTTGTCAAGCCTTGACTTTCTGATCTTCAAGGTGTCGTCTATCGTACGGCCTGCAGTCAAGGAACGGGAAAGATGGTTTCGATTTCGAGGATTGACGAGGAGGTGCTGCCCTTTTGTTGACGACGGAAAAGTTGCAGAGTATAATAAGAATATCGAAAAAGTTTCACGGCAAGGTTGAGATGTGAAAAGGCAGATTGCTAGACTAGATCATAGTGCTCGAAGGCTGGCTGGCTGGGTTTGGCATTTGTTCGCCTGGTTACATATGCCTGCCAATCCTAAGGGGATCGTGATCGTTGGACGAGCAAGCACAGGAGCAGATGCGGCTTTGCGGGTGCTACTAGTGGTGCGCAGTCAATGTGTTGGATCTCTCTGGGTCGAGGGAGCAGCGAGCGGGATTTGTTCCCACATGGACAAGGGGTATTGGGAGATGGAATGTGGGCGAGTCGTTCTGGCTGCCAGCTTGGATCTCGGATGAATTGCAATGGGATGGGATTGCGAGAGGATTTCTTTCCTCTCTCCGGGCGGGATGGTCATGTTGAATAATGATCGCGGTGGCAATGCTAGAGACGAAGATCGGGAGACTGCTGGGGCTCGATCTGTAGGGACCCCGGACGAGGGTGGATCGGAGGTTCCAGTCCAGCCCCGTTTGAGACTGGCGCCTCGTTCTTAGTGGCCCATTGGCTCCTCATGGTCACGGATCGGGAAGGGACCTTGGTAGCCACTTTTTGTGTGTACCTTCTTTGGCTGCAGTTTATGTTGTTCTGTTCGTTGATGAATGTTCCTTCCAATGTAGTACGCTTGAAAATGGTTACATTATGTACAAAGTATTCGGTGGTCCTTTCCCAAGGGCCAGATCAATCAATATCAATCGGATCTCACTGGCATCGGCTTCTGCTGGTGCAACTCGTATTCATTGCATCGGATTCTGACAAAAACTCGATCCCTTTAGCAGCTGGCGATTCCCCCCGATGACAAAGCCCACTTGGAATGTCCATTGATTGCCAATAGGCACGACAACGCCTTGCTCGCGAATATAATAAGAGACTTGCGGCTTTCCCCAACTTCCCGAATACTTGGAACAATTGTGGGCAATGGTACGATGTTGTCCTTTTGAACCATTCTTTCGTCACTCACAGCAGTATGCCTCCGATCCTGGGGTTGATCTTTCCCTCACGACAGCTGCGTGCCCGAGGCAAAGGCCGAACAGTGAGAGCAGAAGCAATGCAGTGGACGCCTCGCTCTTGGTCGACACGGTAGCAGAACGCATCATCCCATCCGAGGAACACACAAAAGTTTCCTGCATCCAGGGCAGCTCGGGCAGCAGCAGGAGCAATCGATCAACAGGGCGACCGCGATCGTACATGGCCAAATCACAGATGCATGGCAGAGTCACAGCCGGCTCCTCGCTTCCGATCCAGGATTGTCAGACAAACAAACAGCATCGTCGGTCAGCAACTGTAAAAGACTGACTTTTCAATGCAACAAGATATGGCCACATCTTGCGCAAATAACCATGAGCTGCAAATGCATCTGGCAGGTTTCACGAAGTAACACACCAACTGAACATTTCCTCCGAAATGTCTTAGACGCAAGAGCCGATGACCGATCGACAGCCGCGTCGATTTTAGCCTCAGGACCCCTAAAATGCAGAAAATGGAAATCGATGCGAACCCGTCATGTTTCTCGATGCGAATCGCCCGGACGTCACCCTGCGATCGCCCAACGTCGCAGCCGCCAAGGAAGCCAAGACTGCTAGCCCCACGCCGTAAACGTCGCGTTTCCACCCACTGACCGGACCTTGGTCCGTCCACCCAATATAGTGCTCTCTCTCTCGATGGATCTCATTGCTTTTACTATCCACCTACTTCCTCAGTTTCTGAAGTCTGCAAGTCTGCGCAGACACTGAACAAAGTCAGCCTGTATTAGACCATGCCAACAGAACTCGAGTCCTAGTCATTCATGTTCAACATTAGCTACTCTACATGGAGAACTTTGACGATTTACCAGATGTCGAAAGTCACAGAGACTGAACAACTAGCAAATTGGTCGAATGCTGACTTCTGATTGGTCGATGCCATCTCAAAGTCCATGACGACACCACTTTTGAGAACCCACGCTGTACCTACAGGCTCTGGAGTCTGCAGCAGTATGCACTCCTGTTGCGCGGTAGCAACGTACGTAACGCCGGCAGATGACTGTCAAATCAGACTCATCATCTCGATCGTGGTATAAGAAACGAGCCTACACTACAGAGTACATTGCGTCGAAATATGAAGCAGTCCTCGCTCCTGTTAGCCAGCCGCTGTTTCTGGTCCGCGATCAATTGGTGCCGCCCGCCTTGTTCCGCTATTGGTCACATCTCCCATACCTTAAACCACCGGAAGGTCTCAGGCGTTGTGATATGCTTATTACTTGTTTGCCATGTGTCTTTCTCGTTAGCTGGTACTCTGACGAAAAGCCGTGTTTCTTTAGAGACACATGGGTGCTTACAGTTTCGTCATGGCAAGTCATCTCAGTTATGAATTTATGCATGGGTCTTTTCGGTATCACAATTGAGAGAGAGAGAAACCAACTCCATCACTGATTATCGACAGAACTGATAAACAGATGGGGGCAATAACAACTACTATTAGGGGGTCAAGACACAGTCCTTTGATGACTGACTATTCTCGGACCCTCTATATTCATGTAGTTCACATTCGGGTAACTGAAAGCCATATTTAACGTGCAAATTGATTATTCACCAGCCTCAACGCTGGGAGTGGCTCGCCTTTATTGGCCAGCGCTATACTATGCATTGCGTGCATCCTGAACTCCAGGACGTCAGGTCGACGCGCAGTTGAGAATGCCAGTGCGCCGACGCACCATCTGCCACAATGTCATGTGCTCTTCCTTCCCCTAATGTACAAAGTGATATACACATTAGCCATGATGCTTCGTATCAATCCGCCCCAATCGCGGAACAGTCATCATGCTCTTCTTTTAAACCAGTCCATGATTAGGTGTGGGCCAAGCCCCTTTCTTTCTCCGTCCGCCCTCTCGAGATCATGCATGTGGCCTCCAAAACAGGCCGGGCCAATCCCTTAAAAGCGCATCCCTTTCTCATAATAGTACAAAAAACATGGCCATTCTTTGCTCATTACCGATTCGCACTGAACCATTCTTTACGCGCCAGGCCTCCAGCGCTTCGTGAGAGGCCCAGGGGTAAACGCATGCTCAATGAGGTTGAAAAACAAACGCCTATAGTACAAGTGTGCAAATCGCCTCTCGTGACACACTTTCTCCCATCGCCCTTGGAGAGCGGGTAAGTCTCTTGCACCGGCTCACAATAAAACGCCGACCCCTCTCTTGGGAGACAGCAGCGTGACGAGTGCCCCGAGAACGGTCCAGAGCCTGGCAACAACGATCCTAGCAATGACCAGACTGACCATGACGACAAAGTGTACCAGCCAGACCGCCAGCACCAGGGTGTAGGCGACGAGCATGCCAATGATCCTGCCGCCGAATCGGTTCGCAAACCCCGCCGCCAGCCCCGGGAGCACCGTAGGGAGTCAATGAAGTCCCAAAGTGCGGCGCAGCTTAAGCATCTGCGACTTGAACTTCTTGTCCGTGGCTTCGTGCTGCTTCTTGGCCTGGGCGAGCACGCTCTCGGCCTCCTCGACGCTCATCAGAGGCGTGCTTCCAATGGCCGGCGATGGGCCGTTCGGGATGCCCTCGGCATCGTGGTGGGGAAAGTCATCCATGTCGTCCCAGTTGTCGCCGCCAAACATCTTGGCCCGCTTGCCGTCCTTGTCCATGAAGTTTGTGGCTCCGGAGATCCAGGGTGCGAGGCTCTGAAGGTTGACACTGTTGGTGTTGTTGGGGAATGCCGAGTTGGTCTTGTAGGAGCCCAGGTTGAGGGAGGGCAAGACGTGCTGGTTGATGCAGCCAATAGCCTCCTCGCGGTGCATCTTGCCTACAGGATCCTGCGGATAGCTGCCGGCACCCATGGGAAAGTAGGACGGGACCCCGTTAGGAACAGCTCGTCCCTTAATCAAGCTGAATCCAGAGCCAGGGATAGCGTGCTTCGGTGCAGTGAAAGAAATGGCGTCGCCACTAGTCTGCGCAATGCTATACTGCAGCGAAATGTATTTTCTCTCCTCTTCGTCGGTGAGATTCAGCACAAAGTCACCGTTGGGTGTGAGAAGGACGCGGTGCCCGTTGATCTCCTTGCGCACAGGTCGGAATGCATTGAGCTCGGCTTCGTCCTCCTTGGTGACGACAGATCTCACAGTCGGCGGCAAAGCAGCAGCAAACGAGCGTTCCACCTCGGAACGATAGTTGGGCGTGGACCTGAAAATATTCATATCGTCGGGCTCTGGCAGCTCTCCTTCGTCAATCAAGCTTTGCAAGACCTCAGCCAAAGTCGGGACTTCGCCCACAGCACCGTCATAGTCGGCCTCGTATTGGCGAGACTCCGCCGTCGGCTGGACATAGTCAGGCGTCAGAACAGTCGTCTTCGTTGACTCGTTAAGTCTGATGGAAGTGTCAAACGCATTAGGACTTTTGAGAGGCTCTCCGCTCTCTCTGGCCTCGGGCTCCGTCGACTGGCTTTCTCTGGCAGGAGTCGGAATCTTTTCTGGGCTAGCAATAGTAGGTCTCTCCTTACGAGTGACCTTCTCCTCGGTGCTTCGCGCTTTAGCAGAAGGCATATCCACCTTAACGCCCGCATCCTTGGAGGCCTCGGGCTGGGGCGTCTCTGGTCGACTGATGGCGGGGCTGTTGAGCGTGGACGTCTTTGGCTTCTTCTCCTTCTTCTGCTTCTTCTTCCTGCCTTCAATGGGAGCAACTTCAACCTCCTGCTCGGTAGTGGCCTTGGTCTCGGAAATAGCTGCGGCAGCTTCCTTCGAGAGCTTGTTGCGCTGCTTGCGCTGCTGGCTCTTCGTGGTCACTCGGAGTGCGGCAGATCCTACCTTGGACGGCGGCGGCGAGCTGGTACGGGAAGCAGACACGGAGGCGCTGATGACCGACGTCGACTCGGAGATGCCCTCGCTGGCGGGCGTGCTGGGTCTTTGACCTGACGCAGCAATCGCTGCTGTGCGAATCGATGCCACGGCTGCCGATGGCAAGTTGGGCGGCTGTTCCGTCTTGGGCGTTTGGATTAGGCGCAAAGTCTTGGGTGCCGCCCGGGCTAGTGGCGAAGAGACCGAAGCCGTCGTGGGCGTGGGAAGGGCCGATGATACGACAGACTTGGCGGTCTGCGATGCAGTGCCCGAGGTTTTGGAGACGGTCGACTCGTTCTCCTTGGAAGGCGTGGCGGCTTTGGTAGCAGCAGCAATGTCCAGAACGCCCGGTGTTGGACGCTTCTCAGTCTTGGCAGGAGTCGGTGTGGCCACGGCTCTAGACGCTGCAGGCCTGCTTGGTGTTTCCGGCTCGGCCTTCTTCTTTCCCTTCTCGGCCTTGGCTGGGGTGGGCTTTGCGGGCAGTGCCGGGGTCACCTTCTGCGGCGACGCAGCCTTGACAGAGTCCAGTGCTGGGAAGTCCTCTTCCTTGAGCGACTTGTTCTGCTGCGAAGCAATGTCTCGTGAAAGTCCACTTTCCACAGCAAGATCCTTGATGGATCTCTTGGCATCGGAACCCGGAGCCGTTGCTTCGCTTCTGGCGGCCTTCTTCGTGGTAGCCTTTGACTTGATGGGAGTCAAGGGAGTGACTGGACGAGGAATGGCCGGCTGCGGACGAGCAAGTGCGGGACTCTGGATGACAGGTGTTGATACCACGGACGAGGTAGTTTCACCAAACTGAATCGGAATCATGGAATGGGGGTGCGGGAATCCAAGCCCCGGAGGCGGTGCCGGAGTTGTCGTTCCGCTTGGTCCGGAAATGACTGAACCAAAGTCCAAGGGGTCAGAATCAGCGACCAAGGCGTCGACCGAGTGCTCATCGAGCGGGAGCAGTTCGTCATCTAAGGAAGAAAGCGTATTAGCACCATTGCCTCAAAAAATTCGTGGCATTTAAAAAAGGAAAGAAAATCACAAAGGCATTTGAGGTCGTCACGGGTGGTAAACTATCGCCATCTTCCACACGGAAAAGAGTACATGATTGCGATTACAAGGGGGCAAAAAGCTATATTTGACCAGCCTCCTGTAGATGTCGGCCGTGGTTTGTTGTTAACATACAGGAGGAACAAGTGTGGAAGATGACGATAGCTTGCCTGGCGTGATCCCCTCAACCTCGAAAATGATGCAGAAACCCCCTCATGAATGCCAGTGCCAGTGCCAGTGCCTCTTCTCTCGTTCTTTCTCGACGACGCAATTGCTGTGCTTTCATCGCGCAACCTCGCTGTATATGAACGCGTGGGCGCCAAATGCAACCATTGAACTCTTCCAGAGTCATACCAAATGATGCGCGCTCGAAAATGATCAGAAACCCTCAAGCCTTTTTCTTGAAAGCTTAACCGCAACCTGGACGCCTAACAAAATACAGCCGCGTCGTATATAAAGACGCAGTTTGTAATAGAAAAAAACAAACGACATGCCGCTATCCGTCCGTGCTTCCCAAACGTTTCGAAAGCAAATCACCATCTGCCGTAACCAGCACCGGCACCGGCACCATACATCATGTTCGGGTTGTACCCACCTTGACTCTGACCTCCGAACAGCCCCTGTCCGACTCCGGCGTTGCTGCTTTGTTGCTGATGCTGCATGCGAGCTTGCAAGATACTCGGGTCTGCAAGATCTACTAGAGCACCTCCCCCAGAGGAGGAAGTGTTAGCATGTCGATGCTTTTTGCCCTTCTTCTTCTGCTTGGGTCCAAACTCCTGGAAGGCTCCAGGCTGGGAAGCATAGAGCGATGCCAGAACGTTGGGGCCAGAGGCGGGAGCAGGGGTTGAGGAGGCAGAGGAGGTTGGGTATTGGTTCTGAAAAGACGAAAAGTACTCACGCTTACCCGTATCTTGGGCATGGCTGCTGCCTGTTCCTCTAGAGAACATGGTTCGAAGCAATTCAGATGCATTGTCCTTAGCAGGAGCACTGAATCCCGAACCAAAGCCTTGTCCTTGGCCAAACATGCCACCAATTCCCGGCGGGGTGCCAGTTGACTTCAAACCAGGAGGCGGGCCAGACATGGAGGAAGCATAGAACTGGCTGCCAGGCTGCGTCTGAAAAGCAGAGGGCATCATGGAATTCTGCTGGGCCATGATCCTCGGGTTTCCAGTCAGGTTGACCTTTGTCGCTCCAGAAGCGTTCTCGTTGTTAGCAAAGCTGTATCGAGACTGTTGTCGTGCGTGACCCTGTCCTTGGAATAGGGCAGACGGAGGTGCCGAGAGTCCGGGCGGCACCTGGTCGGTGAAGGTGCCTTGGGGTCGGCCAAACTGTTGAGGAGTCATGGAACGACTTCCGACGGATCCAGCATTGCCGAGGCCTTGTGGATAAGTAGATGCCAGACTGGGTCCGAAAAGTGCATCCGTGCCAGATCGTTGGATGGGTGCTGGGTTGCGCCTCTGATCGAAACTCTCCTGGTCCCTATCCTCGGGCTCTCCACCAAGTGCGTGGCTGCCACTCTCCGGCTCGCCCTCTGAGAGCTTGTCGCCCTGGTCTTCCGGCTCCGGGACACCATTCTCCTTTTCTTCCTCCTCCTCACGCATCGCTCGTCTCTTGTAGCCACCGTATGAGTCAAACAGAGGCGGAAAAGAGTCGTCGTGCTTTTCCGATGATGCAAAGTCGGGAACCGCAACAAACCTCTTCATCAGGTCATCAAAGTCGGCCAGGGCGTAGGGATCCTTGACGGGAGGCTTCACGTTGACGATCTCCTTAAGAGCACGCGAAGAAGAAGCTGGCTGCTTTTCTGCCTTTCTGCTGGAAGGCGCAGGAGTGGCGCGAGTCTCTTCTGGCGGAGGTGGCGTTGACTCGATGGACTCTTGGACAGACTCCGACGTGACCGGCAAGGCATTTGAGATGGCTGGGCTCGAGGCTGCACCGCTGGTGGCATGACTGCCGCGACGGCTTCGCTGCTGCGTGGTGCGAGCCCAGTTTGCTGTTGCCGGTAGTATCGGGCCATCGCCAAGCTCAGAACCCTCTTTGCTGGCGGTACGGGCCATGGGCTGAGCAATGGGAGGCGGAGGCTGCGAACCACCACCTTGCTGGCGAGAAGCAGATCGGGAGGCACCGGGGGCATTCGACATGGGTCGCTGCGTATGTATGCTGTTCAAAGAGGAGAGATCTTGGCGGGTGTAGCTGTCCTCCTCATCACCGAGCTCGTGCAAGAACATGCACTGTCGATTGCCACACTGCTCGTTTCGGAGCCAAGCCGAGCAGTATTTCGTGGTGCCGAGCTGGGCTCTCAGGATGCGATCGCCATTGTGCGAGCCGTTAACAGCGGTGATGCAGCGCGCAGCATCCTCCTTCTTCTCAAAGGTAACGTAGATGCCGAGCGACTGAGGTTGGCCATCAGGAGCTTTTCGATTACTAATCGATATCTTCTGGATGTTGCCGTATTGACCAAAGAACTCTTGCTTGCGCAACGTCTTCAGAAGCTCATCTTCGGGAACCGTGGGCGTCAAACCTGTCACATAAACAAGGTTCTTCTGCACCACCCGGACACCAACCAGGTTCTTGCGGCTGGTTCGGTCGGTGATTTCTCGCTTCTGGGCCTCCTTCTGACGTTGCTCGGCGGCACGTTTCTTCTGGGTCTTTTGAAGGTTGGACTTGAATTCTGCTATCCTAGACAAGAGTGAGCAGCATGTTTCAGAGCGGAAATGTGCAGGGTAGGTGCATACTGTTCTTGGGTGACTGCTTCAAATTTGACCGAACTGTCGTCATATGGTCGCCGACATGCTGGACAGAGGCCATTCAGGTTCTGCTTGATGTTATTGTAACAAAATTGGCAGACCTGTAGAGATTAGTCAGTTTCGGGCCAAGGGGTTAACAAACCAAGAAAGAGACTAGAACTCACTTGGTAGCCACAGGGACAAGGATAAAAGTTCTTGTCCTGGATGTCGAGCTCTTCAATACAGAGGGGACTGTGGTGACGGGGTCAGCAAGAGTTGTCGGCGTCAATGGTGCTGCAACATACCAAGTATCCTCCTCGTCATCAATGAAGCTGTCTTGCGGAGTCATGGCGAAGATGTGTGATGCGCGGACGCCGCAGGGATCGGGAAGCTCAACGCGAAGTTGAGAGCAGACCGAGCTCAGCTGGGGGAACTGTCGGGGCAGGAGGGTCGGTCTGTTGAGGAGGGGACAGAAAGTCGCGTCGCCGACCGGGGACAGGTCGTGTATTATCGATTGCCTTGGGGCACGGGTGATTCTCGATTAGGAGGGACTCGGGCCTGGTCTAAAAATCACAGACCACGCTCGAATGATGTACAGACGACCAAGAAAGCGGCGAGGCGTGTAGATGCGCCCGCCAAGAGGGTTGGAATGCGACGGTAGATGTGAGTGAGGTGTGCTCGTCGGAAGTGGACGTGGTCGTGGCGAGGACTTCTCGGGTCGAGGTGAGTGAGTGAGTGAGTGGTTGCAGTGCAAGATCAAACGAGAATCAAAGCCTGCGGAAAGAGACGAGGTTTGGGTCGAGGCAGGCGCTATTCCGGACTAGCGCGCAGCTGTTTCTTGCCTTAGCTTCACGTGCCGGACCAGGTGGGTCCGAGTGTCAGTAGGTGGCAGCGCGCTGTTTGTCCTCTAGTCTTTGCCTGCAATGCTGGAAAACCCGCTGTGCTGGTCTTTACTGCTGCGAGGCAAGCTGAAATTATAGTGCATGTGCGGCCGGGTCTTGGAGGTTGGTCGGCGAGATCTGTAATGAATTTTTTATTTTTTTCTCACTTCTTGTCTTGATACTGTGGGCTGGAGAACGTTGTGTACCAAGAACCAATTATTGTGGTACCAAGGGGATCAAACCATTGGGTAAGGCAATGCCGCATGTCCTTTGTATTTGTATCTTTTAGCCTTGTAGGAAATGGCACATCTGTAAGAAACTGTTGTGACAGGCCGCCCACCGTTTGTTGCACAGGCAGCTGGCTTTTCAGCCATGACACATGAATTTTCTTGACTTGTTTGGACTCCCTGGCAAGACAAACGCCCTCCCCGTCACTAAAATCCAGGCAAACATGAACATGACAGGCGATACTTGACCTCACAGGAGGGTACCTACCTACCAACCTAGCTTATACTCAGTACTTAGTATGGTATGTTCTACATTGCAGGCACCTAAGATACATAGGTATGTATGCATGTAAGTATCCTGTCACAAGTCAAAGGTCTCTATTGTTCACATGTGATTCCACGTTCAGTTGCGATTTCAATATAAACATAAAAAACTGAGGCATCAATGTGGAATGCCACAGCCGTGCAACTAAGTATGATCAAGTCATGTTCCTGCGCATCGGCTGAGGTTGATTAGAGGTACCCGTGCTATTCCGTGGCCACTATCAATCGATCTCTATCGGTATCGGTGCCCAGGAAGGTACCTAACCTGGACCCGAAGGGCCGGGAGCTGCAGCAACTAAAATCCGAACCGAGCAATCACAGCCTAGCAATTGCCCATGACACCCCATTGACGACCACATTCTGAGTAGCTTGCTTGGTTGCTCGGATTGCGCCTCGCCGTGGTTTCATTCAATCGCGATAACATCCAACGGCCGGCCCCCAATTGGCCTTTTGCTACCGAACCCACCCTCCGAACAATTTCGAATTGCCCTACGAGAGAGCCATGGCGACCAAGCTCGGCCGAAGCAGCAGCAGGGCTCTGGCCTCAGCTCTGCGGCCCGCGAGGCCCTCGGTCCAGGTCGCGCGCTGCTTCAGCGCCTCGGCCGCCCACGGCGTTGCCATGCCCGCCGACGTCAAGAACATGAGGCAGGCGCCCCGGGACCACCCCAAGAAGCTCGAGGCCCCCCTCGTCAACCCCGCCGACAAGTACCAGACCAAGGCCGACGACCTGCACCGCTACGGATCCTGGGTCATGGGCTGCCTGCCCAAGTACATCCAGCAGTTCTCCGTCTGGAAGGACGAGCTGGTCCTCTACATTGCCCCGTCGGCCGTCATCCCCGTCTTCTCCTTCTTGAAGTGTAGGTGGACAGGAAACCGCAATTGGGAGGAAGACTTGGTTGGCTAACTCTCGAGACAGACAACACGGCTGCCGAGTTCACACAGTGCAGCACCGTCACAGCTGCCGACTTCCCGACGAGAGATCAAAGGTTCGAGATCGTCTACAACCTCCTCAGTGTCAGACATAACGCCCGCATCCGAGTCAAGACGTACGCCGACGAGGCTACGCCCGTCCCCAGCGTCACGAGCTTATACGACGGCGCCAACTGGTTCGAGCGCGAGGTCTACGATCTGTTTGGCGTCTTCTTCGTCGGCCACCCCGACCTGCGCAGGATCATGACCGACTACGGTTTCGAGGGCCACCCCCTCCGCAAGGACTTCCCCCTGACGGGCTACACGGAGCTCCGCTACGACGAGGAGAAGAAGCGCGTCGTCCAGGAGCCCCTGGAGCTCACGCAAGCCTTCCGCAACTTCGAGGGCGGCTCCAGTGCATGGGAGCCCGTCGGTCCCGGAAACGACCGCAAGCCCGACACATTCAAGCTTCCTACAGCAAAGCCGGAGGAGAAGAAGGAGGAGCCCAAGAAATAGACTTAGAGCAGGGTGTGGTGTACATATTTGTGATAAAATCAAAAGATTTCCATTTTTCGCCATTCATATATGACTTCGCTGTTATTCTACAGATAAGCTAAAATCGGACATGATGGCTCACTTGGATATACGTAATTGATTTACAATATCACAACCAGTTTATAGAAGTGGACTTGATTATGAGAAAACAATTTGTCTTCCGAGAAGTCGTCATCTCATATCATCGTATCGTACGAGTATCAATGGCCTAATAGATCACCAGAAATATTAAAAAGATACTGGCATCATCGACTCATACTGTACGGCGTACCTCTAAAAAATCACCCGCTGATTCGGAATTCGTCTTATAAGGAGTTGACAAATTTGTGTTGGCATTTGTTCCAATGGATGGAACACCGGACCTCTTCGGCATCTCCATGATACCTGGTGCAAATGGAATCCAATGATGCAATGGTCAAATTTGCTTGAGCTGGTTTTTGTTCAACAAGGTAAATTGGAATTAAATTCTTGTCTGCTTATCACCACTGACAGAGCTCAAGTCTTGGGTGTCTCATGGTTATAAGCAAATTCGATCTTTTGTGGACATATTGAAATCGTTGTGTCGACAAAGCCAATGGCAATGGACCGCAGCGTAAATACCCTAATCCTAGCCGACTGGCATGGCTTCATCACGATATCCAAATATGATATTTATTTTGTCCTTTCTAAGCTTTGTACAATATTTATTGATTTAACCCGCCCCTGCCACCATCGAACTCGCTCAAATCGTATTCTTCCGGGTATTTGTCGAGGTGCTCCGCCAGCTGCCTCATCTGCGCGCGGAGGTCCGGCGTCAGCTCCTCGTACGTGTCCTCGAACATGGCCCGCAGCGGGGGCTTCTTCTCGCGCTCGGCCTCGGAGAAGGCCTTGAGGACGTCCCGGCGGATGGTCGCCCGGGCGTCCTTTTCCTTGTCCTCGTCCCAGGCGCCGCGGGCCTCCATGTACTTGCGCAGGCGCGAGACGGGGTTGTCGCGGCGCTTCCAGTCCTCGACCTCGACGCGGGCGCGGTACGCGAACGAGTCGTCCGACGTGCTGTGGTGGCTGACGCGGTAGCTCATGGCCTCGATCAGCACGGGGCGGCCCTCGCCCTGCAGCGCCATGGCGCGCGCCTGCTTGGTCGCCTCGCGCACCGCCCAGATGTCGTTGCCGTCGACCCGGATCGTGTCGATACCGTACCCGATCCCGCGGCTCGCGATGCCGTCGCCCCGGTACTGCTCCAGCGTCGGCGTCGAGATGGCGTAGCCGTTGTTCCGGCACACGAAGATGACCGGGCACGACCGGGTCGCGGCGATGTTGAGCGCGGCGTGGAAGTCTCCCTCGCTGGCCGCGCCCTCGCCAAAGTAGACGACTACGACCCTAGGAGGTATGGAGGGGTCGTTTATCCTCTGCGTCTTTAATGCGTAGGCAGCTCCGCTGGCATGGGGTATCTGTGTCGCCAATGGACTGGATATCGTGTGCTATCGTCAAGAGTTAGACGGGACCCGTTACCATTGAAATACGCCCACAACAAAAGTGACTTACAATATTTAATTTCTTACTGCCATAGTGGACCGGCATATTCCTGCCTCTTCCCGGGTCCTTCTTGTTGGCAAAGAGCTGGTTCATGAAGTCGCTCAACTCGAAGCCCCTCTGGCGGAACACGCCCTGCTCGCGGTACTGACAAAAGACGACGTCCTCCTTTTCCAGCACGGACGCAGAGCCGATGCTGATGGCCTCCTCGCCGGCCGATACCATATAAAAGCTCAGACGGCCCTGGCGCTGGGCGTCGAACATGATGACGTCCATGATGGAGATGAGCAGCATGTTGCGGTAGAGGGTCTCGACCTCCTCGTCGCTTATGTCCACCTTGAAGTCGGCGTCGACGATCTGCCCGTCCTGGTCGACGACGCGGTACGTCGGGAGCGAGGGCGACTCGGACGCCAGGGCGAACTGGAGCTTGCTCGTGAAAGCACTCTTGACGGCCCCCGGGAACGAGACGTGGCTCGCCCCTTGCCGCTGGGAGATGCCGCTGCTGGCTGGCCTCGAGGGTACATGGCTTGGGAAGACGATGGCGCTCGCGGGCGCCCGGCGTGCTGCGCTGGTGGCCTGGCGGAGAGGCGCCCTGGATAGCAGTCTCGTCTTCATGGTTGTCGATAACGGACTGCGGGAAACTCAATTGGCGCCTTGGATCGAAACAGAAATCAAGGAGGCTCGAGAGGAGTAGACAGTAATACAATGTGCATGTTCATCCTCGCCGACATCTATGCTGACCTGTGGAATGGGAAGGTAAATAGATGTAGGAGGACGGACGTCGCTTGGGCCGTGGGAAACCGAAGTCCGAAGGTAGCCATGGATCATGTGGTGGGAGAGATAAGCCGCCCCTGGGAAGGGAAAGGCCCGCTAACCCCCGCGAATATGATCGAATTTCCCCATTTTGCGGGGCGTAGCGCAATGCTATACTCGAGCCTGGGATTATACGAGGTATACGAGGTATGCACGACAAGAACAGTCGAGTTTCTCGTCTTTACTTCTCACCTGTTTACTCATATGTATATATGTATTTGGTCGTTATACGAAATGCAATAGTGATTGGTCGCGGTCGCCGCATCATGTATCAAGTCGACCAGCTCGTGTGTTCAGCATACCCAGTTTGCGCCATCAAGAAAGAAATTAAAGGAAAATTGGAAAGACAATAAGGAAAGAAACAGGATAACATGAAAAAAAGAAAAGAAAAAAAGGTGGAAGTGGGAATCGAACCCCAAAAATAATGTGTCTGGGTGGGTGCGGCCTCAGCCAGAGGGAGAAAGTTTTCTTAGGAGCGGAGCGTTTAAACCACTACACCACTGTGTCCTGTGGTGTTGCGGAGTTTGTTAAAAGCATCTGATTTATTTTATATTATAAAGGAAACATTTGAATGTGGTCTTTAGGTTATGGCTGGAATCAAGAGGGTAGAAAGTCCGGATTGGTGTTTAGAGTTTGGTGGTTTCTTGGGAAGTTGGAGGAAATCCATGTGCTGCTCTGTCAGGTGAAAGGAATGATCCGCCTAGAAATTTGCTTCGACACTGTTATGGCCGTTGAAGTCCAGAATCATCCATATAGTATTAAACAGAAATGAATGACAAGTCGATACGGACAAGCCGAAGGAATTTTAAAGACCGGATCACCAAAACCCAACTCCCAGGAGTCGAGAATAAAGATATTACAGTCACTAGCCGAGAAGCAAAATAGGAAGGCCTAGGTACCCAGAATTTGCATGTCGCAATTCATCTATCAGCGCGTTAGATGGACGTTGCATAGAGACAATTAGACAAACTGCAGTCTCCGGCCAAGCCAGACGGCATCTTGTATACTTGAAAACGGCCAGACGATGATCCCGAACACGCAACTCGTTATCACACGACATCAGAAACGCAATGATGGATGTTGCCTTCGATTTTAAAAACAATCCTCTTTAGGACTTTGTAGGTTATCACATTTTTATTATTTCTTTTCTGCTTGATGTTTTACTTAAATCACTAGGAGATCCAATGCAATCTCCACCACCCTCCTGGATATAACAATCTCACCCGTCCAAACCGAGTTGCTCGAGCAAAATCGTTGACCTCCATCTTCCACTCGATTTCTTGAGCCGACTACCATCGAATGGGCCCGACTTGCATGTTGGTATTGATGGCAATAATCATTGCCGGCCCAAACTGCGGGCTTCTCTGATAATTTTCCGCTTTCCATGGCTATCTTGGCAATGCCGAGCCGATGTCCTGGCGTGCCTATTCTTCTAGACGTGTCTCGGTGCGGTGGCCCCTCTCAGTGTCGACCTTCACGTCGCCTTTCTTCGGCGCCGATTCATGTATAAAATCGAGTGTCGTCTGTCCGCCCGGCCCCAAATGGCGCTGAACCTTTTGTCCGTTCTCCTGGCGGCCTCGTCGTAGCGACACCTAGGTGCGAACAGGCGAGCGAGAGGACGGACACTTGTGGACGCTGATAACCCACAATAGCCACGGCATTTTCCCCTGCTGGAGAAGACTGATTCTGTCGACTGCCTCCATAAACCAAACGACCGTAGAGAGGGGCCATCCGTCGATATTTGTGGCGGCGGCCCTGGCCTTCTCGTGAAGACGAGAGCGAACACCGTACGTATTTTTCTTCAAGAAAGAATGACCGTCTCGGTCCTTTCACAGCGAAGTATACGCCTGCTCCTTCCCCCGGCCGCAGCGAAAGCACCGATTCAGCACCAGCGCGTACGACAGACAACACGCGCTCAGGCCCATCCCAAAGACGACGAAGATGACCATGGCCGTCTGCCAGTCCTGGTCGGCGGCGTAGTCGAGCGAGGTCCAGGGATCTTCCTCCTCCACCACTTCATCCTCCACGTCGTCCTCCTCGTCGTGGATCACGTTGACCACGGCCGCGTCCGCCGACACCACCTTGCCCGACTTGGCGTCGACGACGGCCGTCGACGCCAGCACCCGGGACTGCCGGTCCAGGGCCTCGGCGCGCAGGTACGACACGTTGAGGCCCGCGAGCGCCAGCTCCGTCTCGAAGCCGCCGCGGGGCAGGCGCGCCACGACGTTGTCGTCGCCGGTGAGCTGGTCCTCCTCCTTGCTCGCGTACTATAATTACAAAAAAAGACGGGTTAGAATTCTACTTGAAAGGAATGAAATACGGAGAGTGAGGAGAGAAGAAAAAACTTACCACGACCCAAGACTTCACCTCGGTCGCCCCGTTCCAGCTGAGATACGCAACACGATCGCTCTTGCGCGTCTTGACATTTGCGGTCGGCGGCCAGTACGGCGTGGCCTTCCAGTCCTGCTTGAAGGCGCGGTAGTTGTCGAGGGCGTGGCCGGCCGTGTTCTTGGACATCCAGGGCGAGAACTGGACGTCCCAGAGCGCCGTCCCGTTCGGCGCGTGCTCCGTGAACGCCGGCATCCGCCCCCACCCCACGAACACGTTGCCGTTGTCGAGCACCTGCACGCTGCCCTGGCTCTGCGACAGCAGGCCCGCCGGGTGCCGGTACTCGCGCACGAGCTGCACCGTCTTGGGGCTCGCCCGCGTGTCCAGCCGCACGCGCAGGCCCCGCGAGCAGTCCCGCTCGCAGCCCGCCTCGCTGTGGTCGTTCTTGTGGTTGTCGAAAAAGGTCAGGTCGAACACGCCGGCGGCCGTGCCGTTCTCGGTGCCCGGGTACAGGCGCGTGTGGTGCTGCCAGGCGAACGCGAGCGCCGGGTTGCTGACGGGCCCGGCGCCGTCGGCGGGCGGCAGCTCGACGAACTCGTTCCGCCGGCCGCCGAGGGTCCACAGGACCTCGCCCGTCGCGCCGCTGACCAGGTAGATGGAGTGCATGTGCCGGCCCGAGACGAGGTAGTTGCCGTCGGGCGTCTTCTGGATCGTGTTGATGTGGAAGTAGTCCCAGGGGCTGTTGTGGCCCTCGAACGAGTTGAAGATGTCGACGTGCTCCGAGCCCCGCCACGTGAACAGGACCTTGTTGGTGCCCAGCTCGATCTCCTGGAAGAGGCTCTCCCGGATCGAGGTCGGGTTGCTCTTGACGCCCGCCGGGGTGTCGTACGTGTCGGGCTGGTAGGCGCTGAGGATGACGGTGCCGTGGCCCGTCAGCTCGCACTCGTGCAGGTCCGCCTTGGTCTTGAGGCCGATGGCGCCGACCTTCCAGACCTCGCGGTACGACGAGTTGTAGATGTGGCAGTAGCCGTCGCCCAGGCCCTGGGCCACGAGCTTGTCGCCGTAAAAGGTCAGGTACTTTTTCCCGCGGTCCTCCTGCACCCGGACGTTGAACACGACGGGGAAGCTCCTGTTGATGTAGACGGCCGTCAGGTCCTCGGCGTCGAGGATGAGCGGCGAGGCGTTCTGATTGCCCCAGGTGTCCTGCCTCCCATTGTGTCGCAAGAAGATGTGCGAGCCCGACTTGGACAGGGACTCCTTCTCCCAGGTGTTGATCTGGAGGAGCGGCGACTTGGCGTTGGTCCCCTTGTAGTCATTGTTTGGGTAGACGCCAAACTTTGCCGCATTGTAGGCCTCATACTCGTGCTTGAACTCGTCGCCCAGCGCAAACCCTTGGAAGACTGCGGCCGCGCAGGCCAGAATGCGAAGCAAGTTGCCGTACATGGCCGCTGTGGTGTTTTGCTGGTTTCTCTTTCCGTTCCCGACTTCCGCTCCCGGTGCCCGCCTGTGCCGGGAAAAAAGGAAATCAAGGAACCGGATATATGAGGGGCTGACGCGCGATGATTATTGGTAGGCCACGCCGACTGCTTTCACCGCAAACATGAGGACTTAATTGGGACGTAAAAGCAGGCAGAGAGGGCCGACTGTCTTTTGCACCGGCAAACAGACCCCTTTGACGATAGGACGGGGAGAGAGTCTATACAAGGCCATGGTCGACGTTCGGGATCCATTTTTCTCTGGCCAGAAGTCAGGTAGGTATAGCAAATGTCTATCATCATGCGCCTCCTTGGATAATTGGTAGATTGCCTAGTTTAGACAATTGGCCCAGGATTGGCTTTACGTTGAGAGAGAGGCGCCATGTCGATCACAAACGGACCCCGACCCCTACTCCCGACTAGTCGCCCAAATATGCTTGGGCCCCAGAGAGCCGCAGCAGACTGATGAGCAAGCAGCAAGCCAGAGGAGCCCCCGGTTTATTTTACGCGTCATCCCACACCCGCCCGGCAGCCCACATGGGCCCGGGGGTGTTGGCTTATTTGACAGCTAGAGAAGTGCCAGTACGCGGCCTGTAGTCGTGGCCGAAACGTTCTCGAATGAATGGGCATTGCCCATCGGCTACCTGTCATTTCCAGCGTACCCCGGAATCGTCGCTAACCTGGCCAACTAATGAAAATATTTGCTAGTGCGGACCGTTTCCTGTGAGGCGGATTTATTGCGACTTGGAAGCTGCGGACATATCGGCCAAGAAGCCAAGAGACTATGATTGCATATGCCGAAGGTGGCTTGCATGTTGGTTATTCCCGTCCAATTGGCGGCGGAAATATGGTCAGCCACTTACCCGTACTGGTAATATGATCATGATCTCGTCAACCTCAACATCAGCCAGCGGATAAACATAATTAACAAATTTATACAATCACCAAGTCATGCAATCAAAATGCAAGTGTTATATGTAATAGTTGTAGGTATCAATAAAAATCAAAATTCTCGCTATTCAATAAACACAAAAGGAAAGAAAAAAGAGGGAAAAGAACAATGCCATCCTCCTAGTCCAGTATAATTTCGTGCCCGCTGCCCTCATAAATAAACACGGCCGCGACGCACCCGAGCGCCGACATGCCCGTGACGCCCCACCAGCTGGCGCCGACAAGGCCCATGTCGAGCCCGGCGCCGTACCACCAGCCGCTTGCGAGCAGGCCGACGGTCCGGAACCCCGCCGACGTGCTCTGGCCCAGCCCGTGGATCGTGCCCAGCACGCTCGGGTGCGGGCTGCAGTTGTTGAGCAGGATGATGCTCGCCGGCAGCGTCATGGTGCGCGCCACCACCTGCAGGAACAGGACCAGGACGATGCCGACCCAGACGCAACCCCCCGAGGCCGCCCCCGGCGCCGGCGCGGACGACGGCAGCACCGCCAGGTACGGCGCCAGGAAGTAGGCCAGCGGGAACAGCGCCAGGAACCACTGGAACGAGCGCAGCGTGCCGAGGCGCGCGTGCACCGGCGGGTACAGGCCGATCTGCAGCAGCATGCCGAGGACGCCGAGGATCGAGGTGGCGCTGCCGACGGTCGAGGACGGCATGCCCAGGCCGCCGGTGAAGGCGAACGGGAGGTGCTGCGCGGCGGCCGCCACGCGCGGCGTCGAGAGGAACAGCGTCCACAGGTTGGTGAAGGCGCCGAGGTGGAAGTCGTAAAAGGCGCCCGCGACGAGCGTCAGGACCACGTTGCGCGTCCAGATCCGGCGGAAGGGGAGCACCTTGGCCGGCTTTTCTGAGACTGGGGCCTTGACCTCCTTGGCGACAAACGGCTGGTCCTCGAAGGCGTCCTTGGTCGGGAGCCGGGCGAATCCCCGGTCGATTGGCCGCCGGAGGATGGTCTGCTTTGCCCGGGCCGTCATGTATAGTCCCCAGTCGAAAACGTTCTTCTTGGACTTGAGGGTCTCCTCGAGCCCGAGGAACACAATGGCGGCCGTGATGCTGAGAAGGACCGCGTTGATAACACCGGGCAGAGCATAGGGGTAGCGCTCGACCATTCTCGAGCCGAACAGACACCCTTCCCCAAACAGGGAGGGCAAGTTTCGAGACGGGTCTGCGAGGTAACCACCGAGCACTGAGTCTTGTTAGTCTTGTCTTCTATAGGCTGTACAGGATGATGATTGATAACACGTACATGGTCCGAGTATGCCCGCCACGTTGAAGCTCATGGGCAGAATCAAGAACGCGCGGGACTGATATTTTCTCTGTACCGTGATCTCAGCGATCATGGTGCGACTGAAACATATAAGTCAGCAAGAGACACTCGGTCGAGGTATCGGACTGTCAACTCACATAATACCAACTAGTCCATTGATCATGCCACCGAGAGCGCGCCAGAACACGGCCCAGTAGAAGCTGGTGGCGAAGCCGCACCCGAGACACGACACGGCGGTGCCGAGCAGGCCGACGATCAGGACGGTCTTCCTGCCGCACCACCTCGCGTCGGCGGCCTTGCCCCAGAGGATGGCCGTCAGGACCTGGGCGCCGGTGGAGGAGCCCTGGAGGATGCCGACCTGGGCCGAGATCTCCGCGTCGGACTTTGTGCCGTCGAGGCTCTTGAGCTGGTAGAAGACGTAGGCCTGCAGCGAGGCGACCTGGAGGAAGTCGACGAAGCGGCAGAGGAACAGGATGGCGAGCTGGTCCTTGCGCGGGAGCGAGAGCCAGGTCACCGGCTCGTCCTTCTTCTGTGGCCTCGGGGCTTCTTCGTCTGCCGTCTTTTGTAGGAGAGCCTCAGTGTCGGGGACGTCTGCGAGCTCGTGCAGCTCGAGGTCATCTTCGATCTCGTGTGATGGCGAGTATGAATCTCGTCCGGACTTTTCGTCTATCATTTTGACAACCATGTAACAGTGATGGTTTCCTCTTGTTTTCTTGGCGTTTCTCGGATAAATGGAGACGGACTTCTTTTTTTGAGTCGCTGGTTATAGAGACTGATTTGGAGTATCGTTGCCAATGTACAGTACTAGATGATCATACAAGAAAAGGAATGTTTGCAAAAAAAAGTAAAGAGAGACAGAGATAACACGGAACTTGACGATCTTCAATCGACAGAATGATAAACTACTTTTGATCCAAAACGGCTCTCTTCACCACTTTTTACAGACTGTCAGTTTATTCCCGACCTTTCCAACAACCATGACTGCTGCCATGGTCATCCCAATCATCCCTATACCTTCTAGGCGTACGTGCGGTGGGAATGCCAAGACGCCTTCTTTGGGCAAGAATCCACTCGGCCCTCCCGCCCATGTCCACTCGAGCCCTTTCTGTTCCACCATCCTCGTCATCACGTTACGCAGACACTCGAGGCCGCAAATGTGAGAAGCGCTGTAGAGACAAATGACCGCTCGCCTGTCCTTCTCTCTCTCCCTCCTCGTCGGGAGGAGTGTCAGTCTGCGAGTCTGCGAGGCCTTGATTGGCCGTGCGCCTTTCTGCCCTTCCCGGCGCCATGGGTCTGGCGATGTTCATCGTCGCCCGAGACACCTTCATTCGTAAGGGCGCCCCCGCCGGAGATAGGTAATAACTCGCACCAGCTGCACCGCTACCTACCTAGATAAGTTTTCTAGTCGAGTGGTGTTCAGAGTCCGACGATGAGATAGGTGATGACGATGCCTGGTGGTGATGTGTTTTTTTTTTTTTAATTGTATCGTGCGTAACTCCGACGCTCACTACTGCTAGAGCCGGTCCTAGCTCCAACCTGTCAACTAACAACCATGAACCATAAACAATCTCTACCAGGAACCCGCCGCTAAGTCCCGGACCAAATGTTAAAAAAAGACGAAACACATAAAATCTGATAGATTAATACCAGGGGGAATTATGACAAAAAGGGACGCGAAAGACGGCACGCGAGTGAACGAGAGGCTGATGAAGAGCTGCGCCGCACCCACGCGCGTTTGTTTCCAAATCTCTGCGCCTTGTATTATCTCGTCTGTGTTAAGGGGTCTCCACACCCGGGGCGATATACTGATGTTGCAATCGCTGGCGTAACGCACAACATCTTGCCCACGACCAACTACTACTATCGATAGGTCGATCACTGATCCAAATGTCTATCACAAGCGTCGTCGGGATGTGGCAGGTCATGTGCCAACGTTGACGGCCAATCTTCAGGGAACATTGAAACGCGCAACCACCGCCCAGGGTTGAACCCGGTTCCACTCGATTTTGACACAGAGAAATGGAAGGGATCGTCATTGTGCATTTGGTAGTCTTTGCTTTGGTTGATTGGTTCACGATTGCTTCGCTTGGGAATTATTCCGCCGGGCATCATTTCGACATTGAATTGACAGAAATCAATCAACTGTATAGTCTATTCAACAGCAAGTAGACAGATGGATAGTTTTATTTGATTTATTGATCAAGACAGCTGTGGGTATTGTAAAATGCTATGTACGATGGAAAACAAAATGCCGCGGTCTAGTAAGACAAGATATAGTAAAAACAAGAAACATGCCAATCAACGCCTTTTTTTCTTCTTCCTTCTCTCATCTTATAGGCTCAGTCCGAGAAGCGTGCAGATGATGTATAGCACCAGACCGATGATGACGGCGTTCTTGGCAAACTGCAGCGCGACGTTGTACATCTGCATCCTGTTCCTCCGGCGGGAGCGGTCGACAAAGTCCGAGTTGTCGTTGATCTTGGGGAACGGGACGCCCTTGGGCACGGCGTCGCCCAGGAACCCGCACAGCGGCTCCCAGCCCTCGGCCACCTTGTAGTCGAGCAGGCGCCCGGGCGACACCATGGCGCGGACCTCGTCGTAGTGCCGCCGGAAGATGTCCTTGCCGCGGTTGGGGAAGTCGCCCTCGAAGAAGCCGTCGAAGAACTTCTGCAGCATGGGCTGGTACATGCGGGCGGCCCAGCTGACGTAGCTCAGCCACTTGAGCTCGGGCTCGGTGACGCGCCACCAGACGGTGCGCATGGTCGAGGCGTGCCACGAGTCGGCGTCGCGGCACGTCAGCACCACCTTGGCCTCGGGGTACGCCTCGATCAGCTCCTTGGCAAAGGCCACGGCCGGCCAGTCGCACACGGCCTGGCAGTTGCCCAGCAGCTTGTCCCAGTCCTCGCGCTCGAACGGCTTGCCGACGCCGTCGTACTTGGCCCGGAGCGCGTCCATCCAGAGCAGCGCGTCCGGCGGGTTCTCTATCGAGGCGTTCATCATGTGGTATGTGTCAACGTATCCGAGTTGCTTCATGGCGGCTCTCATGGCTGTACAGGTTCGGCATGGTTAGTTTCTAGTAGACGGAAGAGGACAACCGTATATCGAAAAAGAAATCAAGACTTACAAGCTGTTCCTGTCCGGCCCAGGCCCAGGATCAGGACCTTCATGGGTACTGTGCGCTTGCATTGTCTCTTGTCAATGTCGGTATCGCTGGTGAAGATATCCGTAATGGGTTTGCGCGTGTAAGTGTCGGCGTAGGAAGTCATTGTGGCGGTGGTGGATCCCTTTTCCAAAGTATTCACTTCCTTCTCTTCTCTTTCTTTCCTCTGCTTTTTTCTTCTTCTTCTCTCAAGGACTGAATTTAATAAAAGAACGACGTGCAAGTGAGATGTGACGGAGTTATAGGAAGAGCTCCAAAAGAGTGAAGTAGTGTATGTACAAGAACAAAATGTTTTCTAATAAAAGACCAGTTCAAAAAGTTTCGAAACTTGACAATTGCGGCTCCCCTGAAACTATTATACAAGAAAAGAAGACAGCGAGCTGCCAGCTACCATTATTCACATTGTCAATGCTTTCTTGCTCCAAGATACTACTGTATGTACGTACAAGAAAAAGATAGAGAGATTAATCCTTGCAACTAAGCTCCTTGTCTAGTTTGCCCTGTTACATTGGCATGATAGAATACCCGATTTCGGCATCGTAATATAACACGCGGCTCGGAACCCACTTTATCCTCTGTCATCTCCAGCGTATCCCTTCACCCTTTTTTTTTTTCGCAGTGGGATCCGTAGCCAGCGCTAAAAAGGGCGAATAATGTAAAGATCCACAGTTTTGTTGCAGATCATTTTTTGAAGATGGGACCACCCGAGCCGAAGAGAAGTTTTTCGGCTCTTCTCTCATATTGCCTTGCAACTTGTTACGCCTTGCAAAGTGGCTGATGTTGACGATGCTTCTTCAATGCAATCTCTCATTGACTGTGCCACGTTTTGTCTGCGCAAAAGGCTGACGTGGGCCCAATACTTTCCTGTTACGGATTTGTATATGGTGTGTTAATTAGCCTGGAATTATGGATCCCAGATACACTCGAATTCAATTGGGATGGGACTGTCAATGTTGAAGGGCAGATGCTGTGTCCTCGACTGAACGATTTGAGTTGTAGCCCACAAGGTTTCAACGCAATGGAGCCTTGGTTGGCGATTGGCTGACGAGGCTGCGTTGTTCATCTTGGCCGAGGGACAGACGAACAAATGAGTCGTGAACTGCTCTTCCATGCCCGAGTCTGGCAACACTGATCCGAGCGCCAAGAGCCCTGCTGGACAGTACTTTGTACGTGAACTCTCGAATCAAAGAAAACCCGCTCACCAGGACCTGTAAACCGTTCCGCTTCGCGTAGGCTTTCATGCATCTGCCGTACTTTCTCGCCCACCGAGCCTACCTAGACATACGGGACTCGATGCCGGTGTTGTCTGACCCATGGTCTTCTATTCCATCCTCGATCTGCATGATATTACCCAACTCCGAGCAAAAATTGGCCAATCGCTACACGGAGACACACTATAAACAAGATGCGCCTATGCAACTCTAAATAACTAGATGGACATTGGGGATTGATGCTTATTTCTTACATGTGGGCTCTGCCCGGCCTTGATCCCTCCTGAAACAATACTGTCGAGGCAGTAACCTCTTGGTCATAGTTTTTCAAGACACTGCTTGAGTCTTTCCACTGACCGACCAATAAACAGTGTTGAGCTCTTGCGCAAGAGAAGCGGCAGAGCAATGGACATGTCTCTGCCGAACCGTAATGGAGTCTTGGCCCACCAGGTTTGCTATATGTATAGGACCACAGGTTACATATCTAGAAAAGTTGTTCAAGTATTTCGGGCTAGATCCGAGTCCCCATGTTCGGAAACCGAGCGGATGAGGCCAAAGCAGCAGGATCTTTACATGCAGGTTGTAGTCCAGGCTCCAGTGGTCGTTCGTGATGCTCCGGATCGACAACGCTCTCCATTGCTTTGCAGAATACCTTTAATACTACCCTCATACTGAACTGAAAATCACCCCGAAGCCCGACTCACCACCCGAGAACCGGTGACGGCCGAATTAGTAGGTGCCAGGTCATGATACACTGTATATATGTCTGCTTCCGACTTCGACATCCATCTTGTATGGTTAGTATCGACCATGACCAGTGTCAAACATCTCGAGCAGCATTCATCCCGACGCCCACCGACAACCGAGACACGAGCCGTCCCGGCCTGAAATAATTATACCGCCGGCTCTTCGATGGAAACAAAAAAACAGCTTGTTCCTGTTCCTGGCTTGGGTCAGGATGTGGGGGAAATCCCGCCAAGTTCGGAATCTAGTGGGTACCACCGCATATTATCTTATCTGATCTTTTACGTTGATCTTATCAGATCTTACGTATTCCGATCCAGCCCGCCTGCTTTTCCTCCCTTCCGACACGGCTCCGGTGTATGCGGCTTTAAAACACAAAAACTACTCTTTTTTTCCGCTTGAAAATTTTCTTGTTCAAATTTCTCGCTTGCCAAAAAAAAGTTGGGGGAGGGGGACGTCGGGCGAAATATGGTCCTACTATCTGCCCACCTGCAACTTGGCAACCCGATGTTGTGCGCGACGCCAGCGATTGCAACATCAGTATATCCCGCCGTGGAGTCTCTGTGTACAGTACCGGTTGGTGGGTCTGATCATGACTTGCTTCATATGGTCGTCAATGGCACAAAACATCGTTGGAACTCATTCGCAACACGAGTCTCGAGTCAACCTGCAACCAGGACATACACTTCCCCTTGTGATGACAGTTTTTTGCTCTAAGAAATGTCTTATCATATACTGTATGTATCCCTAGGTAGAAATCTGTGGCTAATCCGCCTGCACCGCCTCTAATAAGCGTTTTCTCTGGCTCTTCTCTTTGCCCCGGGCCACGGTTTGTTTCCTTGTCGGCACAAACTTCCGGTCTGCCGTCTCTTTCCGAATGGTCTAATCATTTCCTCTGCCACAAACACTTCACAACTTGGCGCCCCCGCTGTTCTTGCCCTTGCTCCTCCTCTCGGGCGGCGCCCCCAGCTTGCCCAGCCACTCGGCGTCCATGGTGCTCTTCTCGACGAGCCCGCGGGACCTGCTCCACTCGTCGTACTCGCGCTGCTCGGCGCGCCACCTCTCCATCTCCCGCTCGATCCACGCGGCCGCGTGCTCGGCGCACTGGCCCGGCACCTCCATCGGGAACAGGTGCCCCATGCCCTCCATGACCACCTCGGCCACCCTGCCCGCCTTGGCCCCGCCGCTGCCGCCGGCCGCCGTGCCCGTCGTCTCGAGCCGGAACTTGCGCTTGTCGGGCGTGCTCAGGTCGCTGGCGCCGCCGGCCACGAAGAGCACCGACGGCCTCACCTCGGGCAGTTTCTTCAGGATGGCGGGTCCCTCGGCCCGGTAGAACGGGAACGGGACCCGGCCGTCGAAGCCCTCGTGCGCCGCCGGGTCAAAGTCGAGCACCTGGGACAGGTCCAGCGTGCCGTCCTCCCGCGCGTACGGATACAGCGGTCTGAAGAAGGTAAAGAGCTCCTGGTGCTTGGTCGTCCGGAGTGTGACGGTGCCCGGTGCCGCATCTGGGAACAGGGCCGTCGGAGTGGGCCGCATACCGTGTTTGATCCAGGCGTCGAGGACCCGCGGATCCCAGGACTTGTAAAAGGGCGAGCGCCGGAAACCCTCGGCGGCAGCTTCGGCCGAGGGCCACGTCTCCCTCCGGAAGGCGGAGCCCTTGGCGGGAGATACGCCCGGACCGGCGCTCTTGAAACCAAACTTGGTGATTGTGGCGTCAAAGAGAACCAGCGTCGTGAACAGCCTGGGGTGGAGCAGTGATAAATGTGTGAGACAATTTGCGCCGAATGAGTGGCCCACGCCGATCAGTGGCCGCGGCATCTCCTTTCTGAATACATTGGTCATGTGTAGGAGATCGCGGCCATGATCAGACCAAGCCGGATCGTTGCCGAGAGTGAGCTCGTTGGCCTCTCCACTGTACCCTTGATTCGCTACGTCTGCAATCCAAATACTCCTGATGCGGAGGCCGTGGGACTTTGCCGCGCCGTGTAGCTCAGCCCACAGAGGCTCGTACAGTTCTTTGGGAAAGCCATTCGCATGTGCGCCGATGATGGTTATGTCGCCCGGCTGAGGCGAGGGGTTGTCCTTTGGGATATACTGCTTGATGGCCAGATACACATCGTCCTCCTGTGAGTTTGCTGTCGCTCGTGCATACTCCCTCACGTGTTGGCCCGGGATGAGATGCTCTTTGACATGATATGGGAAATCCATCTTGAAAAGACTCGTGCCGATAGTGGTCAGCCGGTGAGTCAATCAGCCGGCACAAGGCTGCGAGTCAAACTTCGGCGAGCCGGAATTGATCGTTTGAGCGATCCCTTGGGAAAACCACTGGTCTTTTCGATACGAGGCTCTGTGCTCGTCGCCAGGTTCCTTCAGGCGCACCAGCAATCGTAATGACAGGATATTCAAGTTGCAATTGCGTCTTGGGCACGAGGATGCGAAAAGAGATTGAATTTCTCGTGACTGGGAAAGCTGTGCCACCACAACGTCGGATGGCCGCTTCCTGCAGTTGGTTCCTTGGACAAGGAAAGCGTTATGCGAGTGAGAGACGATTTGAAGACTGGCAAGTAGTCAGATAGCTACCGAAATGTCACCGCACCAAGCTTCCGCAGCAGTAGAGCGGAGATGAATGCATGAATGAACGAAATATTTGGGTGTGCTCTAACGATCAAGAAAAGCGAAGGCAAGACGATGCGAATCCGTGATGAAAAGCCGGGGCGATGAATTGATCCAGAGGGGAGAGAGGTGGGAGGCACAAGCCTCGGTACAAGTTGCAACAATACCGGGGGCGGGTCCCGGGAGGTGCTTGGAATTGAAATATTGTCCCTCACTACTGGCTCAGCACAGCACCTACTACTCTGTACTTTCGGCAGCCTACAGGACGTAGATGCCGTTCAATGGCACATTACTGGGCTTGGCCGCTAAATCAAGATTAGCGTTCTTTTTTCTCTACCTGAGGTGCCGGCACAGCTGACTGGAGCTCTGGGGAACCCGACTTCTGGCCTATGCTAGACTCGAATCTATCAATCAATCCTCTTCAACAAGTATACACAGTCATGTATGTAGTACGTATTCAGATACTTATTGTCCGTGTTACCAGTGTCTCGGTTGGTGTAGTTCACTCATGGCGCAAACAACGTCTCCCTCGATCATTCCACTCGAGTCCGTCCCGCTCCGAGAAACATGTTACGTATCAAATTGATTGACCTTGTCTATTTACCGCGAGTCCTCTGCAAAGGCCAAAGCATGTCTGTCAGTGATCCATGATGCCCTGCCTCGAGGACCAAGAGAAGACGAAAATGAGACAATGTAAACGTCGAGGAGCCTCCGGCCGGCCGGCGAGCTAGCTGCCTTGACAACGATTCATGGAAAACCCTGCAAATGATGTGTCCTCTTGGCGCCGTGTTGCGGAAGAGGCAAAAAAACAACCATCCATCTGACATGCTTGCAAGCCGCTTCATTCATTTTCTTAATTTTTTTTCTTCTTCTTTTCCCTCATTACAATTCGTTATTAGTGTAGGCGTGGTGGCATGGCGCCCCAAAACGCCGAACCGAACACAAATGAATACCAAAGAACCAGACCATAAATGCATCCACCGTAGACCCCATCATCCGGGCCACGTCTCAAAAAACCAAAACTGAAATGCGCTTGTTGATGCAGCCTGCGTCTAATGATGTTGCCCTCGCTGTTGTTGTTGCTGGTTGCTCGCTTTGTTGATCTGCTATTTTTGCATCGATACTTCTGTTGCCACTTTGGCAATATCTTCTTTCCATTTTAAGAGAGGTGGAATGCGCCCTGGCCTTCACGGATGGCTGTAAACAGCTGCTTTCTCATCTTCTCGATTGTCGTGTAGTCGGGTAGTTTCAAGTAGTTCACACAAGTCATGACACTTGGGAGGTAGTCGTCGGGCGTGTAGGGTGGCTCGCTTGGCTTGCAAACCACCGTGAACATGGGCGTCAGACTCTTGAATCCTGCGCGTATACTGTCAGTCATCTCGCCAAAGCTGCCATGTGTTGCAGGATCACTTACCTCCAATGGGTAGCTTGGGACTACCGGTTGTGAACTGCAAGAAGTCCCGACGCTGGGCGGGTGTAAGTTCACTCATGGTCTGCAGCAAGTTTTTGACGCTCTTGCTGTCCATGTTGAATCCGTGATCGGCTTTGATCGAATCCATAAGTGCTGCGAATCCCGTGTTAGCAATATGCTCAAAATGCAAAAATCAAGTTCGAAACTCACTCTCTAAAGACCAATCTTCTTCAACGCGCCCATACAGAGACACAAGCTCGTCTGGAGTGAAGGCGCTGAGCGCACTGTAGGGGAAGACCTGAGAGAACCCCGTCTGGAAAGCATCAATCTGACGCTTGACGCCGCTTCCCAAAGTCAAATCGATGACCTTGTCCAGGTACGACTCGACATTGTAGATGGTCACAGGAGTGTGAGCGCCCTGTGGTGCGAGCTCGATGTCGGGATAGCCGGGTAGAGTAAAGTCCAGTGCAAGATCTTCGACGGTCGTTCCGTCAACGACAATCTGCTCTGTATCTGCTACCTTTCGAGCTGCAGTGCGACTCGGATCTTGGTCGATGTCCTGCTTTGCGGAAACAAACTTCTTGATGAGCTTCAACGAGTTGGCAAGACCTCGATCGACGATCTTGACAGCTCCGAGGGAAGGCTTGACTCCGTGTCCGGCATCGCCGATTCGGAAGAAGGTGGGGTTGAAGTTGAGATCAATGATACGAGAGTCGATCATGGATCGGGCAACAAATTTGCCCAGCATCTTGAACAAGAATAGAACACGATCCACATTGGCTGCATTTTCAATAGCCAACGGACGTGGGAAAAGACCGTGGGGTCCCGAAATGAATTCCTCCGAATCGTTCGAGTCCATCTCTCGCCAAAGTTTGAGCTTCTTCTTCGAAAACTCCTTCGAGACTGTCGAGTAGAACTCCAAAGTAGGGCCAAGACCGGTACCTACTTCCTCGAAGTACTCGACTTCCAGAATACTACGCGATTCTCCGTAGAGCTCCATCACCTTGAGGGCAGACTCTAATATCTTCGATCGCGAAATACGCACTTTCTGACGTTGGAGCCGGCCGAGGAAGGGCCGCTCGTCACGGCGATCTCGTCGGTTCGTATCTTCCTGTTGCGCGTTCTGCCACCGATTCATTGAACGGGCATAGCCGAATGAAGTCGACTGCAGAAAGAGGTGCCGAGTCTCGAAGGGGAAGACAAAGGGATACAGACGAGCCAGGTCTTCTGTCCAACCAGGTAAGCAACTGGACGCCACGATCAACGGCTCCTCAAGCTGACGGTTGAGCTTCGCTGTCAACTTGGTGTTGACAAACTGCGAAAGTGGCTCGCGGTTCAGTTTCAAAGCGTCCTTGTTCTCGACAATAACATCGTCAAGGTTGGCGTTGAGATCGTGCAAGATCTTCAGAAGGCGAAGAATGGAACACGTCGTAGGGTGGCTGGTCAAAGAAGCCGGTGTGCCGTTGGGGCTCGCGGGTGCGTCAGAAGCTAGGCTGAACCCAATAGGTTCAGAGGGGGGTGGTCCTGGCACACGACGGAACTTGATGGAATGAACAGCAGACCAAATACTTCTGGACGCATTTTCGTCGGCATTGGCGGATGCGCTATGAACAGCCCGGTAGATTGTTGTCTCATTGGGTATGACCTTGTCGTCAAGACTGAACTCAATGTGCCAATCTTGGGGAGTAGACTGCACGGCCGCAGCGTAGGAAAACGGCCGTGATGGAGTGTGAGCCGGATGCGAGGGTTCGCGGGCTGGTGCCGAAGGCGTCTGAGTAGCACTTCGGGTCGGAACGCTTCCGAGACCACCACTTTGGGCCGGCGTTGGAACACGAGTGCCGTCCTCCTTCATCGCCGTAACCTTGCCGCTGGTAGCTACTTCGAGGCTAACTGCTGAGGGATCAGGCCGCGGTTCGTCTTCCATATCGTCGTCCAGGTCCCCGATCAGGGCGTCCAGCGCGCTGCTATCTGCGATGTCGTCCTCGTCATCAGACATGGGCTTTTCATCCGCGCATTCCAACGCGTTTTGCAGGTCGTTGTCCTCCCCTGGTGGCGGGGGAGCTGGAGTATCATCGGCAGAAGGGTTCTGACGTGTTGATCTGCGAAGAGTATTCTTCTCTCTTCCGAGGGACGACTGATCCGAGGCTGCAGGAGCATCCGCTTGCGAGGATCCCTTCGTCTTTGAGTGACGGGCAGATCGAGAACTCGAAGCTTGTGGAGGGACAGGGGGCGGCGGGGCCGGACTCGACAGATATCCAGAGCGATCTGCTAGGCGGTCCGCAGGTAAGCCAGCCATGGCCGCCAAAGCTCTGGCGAAATCGCGAGGGCCGCCACGGCGTGGGTGTGCGGACTGACTGATTCGAGGACGCAAGTAGTCATCCAAAGATTTGAAGGTGGCAATGGCGTGAATAGACACCATGATACCGCGATACTCGCGAGGTATATCAGAGTTTTCATCCGCCATGAGTTTGAGGCGGATCTGTTTTGCAAGCATGGATGCTGCACTGCTGCGATTACCGTCAAACGTATTCTGGTGAACAGTGAGAACTTCGAAATGCTCAGACCGGCTCAAGAGATCCTGAAGCTTGTGGGTCATGACGCTGAAAGGTGTGGCTGGGGAATCAGCACTGTTGGTCTTGGGCTTTGACTTGACAGAGCGACCCATGAAGACTTCGAGAAATGCGGCCCTAGCAGCATTCGCGAGGGCTTCGTCAGGATTACTGAAAACCTCTTCCAGCACGCGAACGAGACCAGAGGCCATAAGCTCAGCGCTAGTCACATTCTCGAGGACATCCGCATCGAAATATCTAGCTAGCTCGTCGAACAGAACGATGCCCTCATTTGGTGCCAGATTCTTGGCAGTTCGGTGCAGGTAGAAAGCCTCGATCTTCGAGGCCAGTGTCTGGAGATTGCTGAGAATCTGACTCGCCTGTTTCTTCATGGCCTTGCCATGCTTCTCGGTCTCATGTGTCTCCAAGAATTTCTTGGCAAGATCAGCAATTCTCGATTTCATAGAGGGCAGGTCGGCAACGAAGATCCGAGGTGGGCCATCTATTGACATGGTTGAGCCATCGGAACTGACGGGCGACCCAGAAATATCATCGTGGTGATCATTGTCGCCGTGCTCTTCCTCGTCGTCCTCGTTGTCTTCATCATCCTCATTATCGTCTTCGTGATTTCTATCCTCAGCATCATGCTCGTCTTCGGAATCATTGTGGATTTCGACACGGTCGTCGTCGCTATTTGCAGACTCCAAGCCAAGCTCTGACGAACTCTGAGGCGTTTCGGCCGCTTTATGCTCCGAGTCCTGATGTTCTGCAAGCTTGGCGATCTCGGTAATCACTCCTTCGCGGTAGATCTGGTACCGATATATGTCGTCGAGACGGGTCAGGAGAAGCTCCGTGGTTTGAATGGCAGATATGACCAACGACGGGTGGTCCTGCTGAGACAGAATGGCAGCCAAAAATGAAGCATAGGGAACCGACTTGAGAGCATCGACAAGGATGTCTTTATCCAAATTTGATAGCATCTTTAGCTGTGCTGTGAGGACCTTCTGTCGAACACTGAGATTCACCGTACTAGAAAATGCATCGGTCAGGGTGGGGAACAGTATTAACGCAAATCGTCGGACTTGGTCTTTGCAGTCTTCCAGAAGGTCGAGACGCTTCTCGGCAGATGACTTTTTGCGTTGGCCTCCTACCGAAGAAGGGGTGATGGGTTCAGCCATATCAAGACCAATTGTCAGTGCCACACCTGAGAGCTCGCTATGCCTGAGACCAGGGAGCAGCTCACAGACAACATTAAGAGTCTCGATAATCTGCTCTCGTGGGCGATGAATCAAAGCTTGCATGATGACGACACTGTCCAGCTTGGAGGCAACGTCCTCCGTTTCGTCAGGAGGCGACACGCCTGTGAGGATCTGGTAGAGAGTCTCAACAACGTTCAGTTTGAAGAGCTCAGCCGAGAGCCTTGGACTAGCGCGAGCGGTAATGGCCAAGACCCGTAGAAATTGAGTGTGAATATTTGCTCCGATGAGATTTGTGGTACCTGGTACCAAGAGACGCAGAATGGCTCTCAGTAAATCGATGCTGACAAGTACCTCCAGCTTGGGAGGTGCAAACTTGAAACTCTCGATAATACGAGTGACGCAGAGCGAGGCCTGCTCGACGACCCTTTGGTCGCTACTCTTCAGGACGTTGAGCAGGATAGGCATTACGTCCTTTACCACTGGAAAAGAATCCTCCGGGATGTTTCTGCAGCAATTGGCGGCGGTCGTAACAGCAGTGCGCTGTGTGCCTGTTGCGAAGAAATCTAGATACGATAGACAAGCTGTCAGACCACCCTCGCGAACGATAGCGGTGGGGTAGTCGACCGATATCTTCTCCAACGTGCTTAGTGACTGCTCGGCAACGTCGATGTACTGAATCTCGAGTAGCTTTGCACACAGGACTGGCACCGCGCCGCCATAGACGACGTTTGCAGCGCTGGCAGGTAAAGCCTCCATGAGATTGGCAATACATCTACAAGCGAGGAGCATCATCTCTGGGTTTTCCTCTCCTGTGATCTCGTTGGGCTGCATCAGGATGACAAGCTCCTTTACGACTGAGTCGGGCGAGAAATGCCCAGCGAGGTTATCCTCGTTCGAAACCAGAAGCAGCTCCGAGAGTTCTTGCAGAGCAATCATCTGCATAGAAGGATCCTCTTTCGTCCTCAGGTTGCTCATGATTTCGCGCAATCTGGACGAGATTCCAGACATCATCCCCGTAAGTGCTCGCAATGTACTCGTCAGACCGGAGCCGCCAGGACCGCCGAAACCGCCGAAAGGATCGTCGTCATAATGATGGTGGGACTCGTCGTCGTCCTCATCATCATCGTCGTCATCCTCATCATGGTCGTCGCTGTCATCAGGGTCGTGTGCAGGAGGCGGCGGGGGAGGCGGAGGTGCCGAGCCTTCCCTCTCGTTCTCATCTGTACCGGTCATGGAGACGTCTTGGTCGGAAGACGGTTGATTGTTCGAGGCTTTCTTTGATTTTCGGTTTGATGTAGACGCAGAGCCCACCTCTGTGAATTTCCACATCAATATCGATCAGCAACATGACGGATGGTGACTTGGCTTACCTTGAGCTTGCTTCGGTCCCCTTTTGTTACGACTGGACTTTCTGCTAGAAGATGCAGAGGCCGAGGTGGAAGGAGCTTTGTCCTGCAATGAGGGCGGGGCAGGGCTGTGGCGAAATTAGCACGTTTTACTTGTAATTGCTCATTGAAGACATACTCATCAGGGCCCGACATGGTCACAGGTGCCTTTCCCTTTCTTTTCCTAGCAGATGTTCGTGTAGCTGCGGGCTGCGATGGGAGCTCAGCTGCAGCTGGTTCCTGAACCTTCTGCCTCTTGGGCCGACGGGTAGATGAAGCCGGTTGCTCGAGCTCGGGCGGGGGCTGGGGAGAGGACTGAGCCTCCTCGTTGCGAGTCTTTCGTTTCTTTGACGAAGACTTTGCGGGTGTGGTGCGAGGATTGGCGGCCGTGCGAGATGCCACTGGAGGCGCTGCGGGCGAGGTGTTCGTCGAGGCAGCACCAGACGATGGAGGAGCTGGCGTGTCAGCTTGGCTCGCAGCGTGGCGTGCCGATGACCGAGTGCGTCTGGGAGACATGAGTACTTAGTCGGAAAAGAAGCTGTCGACCATTCAATAAACAGTGTCTAGGGAATTGCCAGTCCGACTAGACGGCATGAGGACGTGGTGGAGGATTGACAGCATGCGGGTAGAGGTGGACTAGAAGGGAACAATGAAGAATGAAGGTGATGCAATGCGTGGTTCAATGTCTGCCTTGAGGATTCCGGTCGTCCAGTGGGTGGCTTTTGGGTTGCCCGAGGAAACAGGTTGAGGTCGACCTGGAACGAGTAGAAAATGTATGTAGCTGCCGATGTGCGTTGCGTGCCTTGCACTTTTTTGGTGGTGGTCAAGCAGAAGGCTGAAGCTTAGTGGGTGTAGCTCCAAGCACCCCACGTCTCGTGACAAGAAGCTGTGCAGTGGATCGAGCAGTCGCCAATTCAAGGTCGAAGCCGGCAGGACGAGTGAATGGGATGGCAGAGACAAAGAAGGCGGGCGCGGAGGTCTGGTCGCAGGAAGAAGAATAGAGGTAGTCAAACAGATGCCGTTGCGGATCGAGCTCTAGGCCGGCGGCTCTCTTCCAAGAGGTGGACGGATGTCGTCGACGAATGTAGGTAGGTCTGTATTACCTTGGGAGAGTGCGCGCGGCGGGACGGGACCAGCAAATCACATGAAATGCAATACCGTTCAAGGAAGTTACATGGGTAATGTAGCGTGTGCTGTGGTTCACCTCCTTGGGCTACGTCAGGCAGAAGAACGAGGTGCAGTGCAGAGAAGGAGGGGGGAGGGCGCAAGTCATCAATCGAACGGGATAACGAACGACCTGGCAGGCAGGGTGAAGACACGGAGATAGGTCACTTGGTGCATCAATAGCAGCGTACCTGGTCGATTGTGAAGAGGCTGGAGGCGAGGTATTGGTAGGTGCAGGTTGGCGCGGGTTGGGCGGTTTCGTCTGCTTGTTGGACCTGGACGAGGGAAGTCGCGATGCAGTATCGTTATCGGCTACCGATGGTCGCGGGTTCGCAGTTGGACTTCTTGATGCCATGAGTTACGCCATCAGGCAGAGCTGCGCCGTGTTGTCTCTTTTGAATCGGGTCCGGTACTGCTTCGGGCTACCGGGCGCTGCTGGTCGTTATGAGGGGTTCCGCGCACATTCGAATCGGAGTCGGTCGAGGGATTCGCAGTAGGGAAGATGGGAGGTAGGTAGGTGTTGGCTGCTGCTTCTGCTGCTGCTTGCGGGTGGTGGTCGGTACGGAGTACGCTGGCCGGCCAGTGGTAGTACTATGATAGGTTCGGACGAAATCGGTGCGATGACTGGATATTGAGATGTCCACATGGGGCGATCGCGCTGAGGGTCGCCGTTGCTATGGAGCAGGATGACTGACGGCTGTCCTCTCAAGTTCTAGGTACGGAGCGGTCGAGTCTCTCTTTCTCTCTCGCCTGCCGATGATGGAGTTTGCAAGCTTGCCGGTCACACAGGCTATCTGTCAGTAAGGTAGAGAGGGAATACCTAGGTTAGGTAGGTAGGGCAGGTAGTCACCGAGCCGGCAGTCTGGAACCAAAGGCGTCCACTTTGAGTTCGTCGGCGTCGTGCACGTTTCGAAAGTCCATACACTTGGCCCAGCATCAATCAGTCAGCCGTCAACGTAAGTGCATCGGCCTTGAACCGGGACAGATCAATACATTACCTCGTCTAGACTCTAGTGTATGGAGAGGGGTAGGGGCCCCCAATGTACCTCCGGCGGTGGACCACATACTAGCGATACTTCCGAAGCAAGGGGGGTTGTCGACATCATCCGGCATCCTCCTCCCACCAAGCACAGATCATCTCGGCGGCCCTGTACAGCTCCATCATGCAAAGCTAAGGTATACTATCAGGTCAACCAAAAGTTTATGACGAACTGCCATGAGAGCTGTGGTCTCAGAAGCAAAAGTGCCTATCCTCTGGGGAGCAAATCTGCAAACGATGATCGCATGCTACGTACATGCCTCGACACGTGTCGGCAGCTTTTTAGCTCTACACCGCAACGTCGATAGGTTAGGGTAGTAGCAGGAAACAAAATTTATACATAAGCTCTTGGGTCACTATGACTTCTTTTACTGCACCAAGTCGGTGTCTTGGAATGGACGACGTAAAGACCAATGATATAGCTCTGGCAGAATGGCAGCAGTAGTACGTTCGTACTGTCGATTCCGCTCGGTTTTGTCTTTTCACTAGCATCGAATCTTTGACAACTTTTTTCTGCATCAAGAAGCCAACCGTAGATTAATCGAACACGCCAGCAACCAGGTCGACGACAAGACGATATGATCTCGGTCATCCCAAAGCCACTTTCACGTTGCTAGCATCGCAGTGATCTGGGGTCTGAATCCACAACTCAAGCTCGCGGAGACGATCCGGAGTTCGGCTCCTACCCATGTCTCTCCCGATGTGGGCTTGATTTTTAGTAGTATACAATACGGTTTTCATGTATCTAATTAGTGACGCGCCAATCCCTAAGACGTAATACCTCCCGGTAGCGCCGTTGAGAATAAAGAAGCACGATTGTCTCTGCGATACAATTGCCAAGTCTCGCGGATACTATATGGATATTGGATACCGAGCATGAGAAATGTACATCTGCTCTCGAACCGAGTACTCGAGGTGCAATGTTTTGTTGAGGTTGCGATACGTGTGTGTTGGCAAATCAAAAGAGTATTCAACCTACATGTAAAGACTTGACTTATAGATAACCACGTACTATCATCATGGACGACCCACGACGCTTTCATCTCAAACGGGCATGTAACAAACCACATCTGCCAGGCTTGTGTGTGACCATCACTTCAAGGTAGTTCAAGTTCAAGTTCAGTGCAAGGTCATGAAGCGTACTGAATGGCAACATATTATTATAAAATACACCTATCCACACTTGTCGAATTTGTGGCCAACTCAGAGTCAACTCAGGGCGGGGTTGGGGGCCATCCTCCCAAGAGGAGTCCGATCTCGTGGCTTCTCAATCAAATCTGCGTAGCCTTCCAAGCCATTTCCAATGACTTTGACTATCTCAAAGATGTGAGAGCCTTTGAAAGTCTCAGCCCATACCCTAATGACTGCCGCGGCCAGCTGACGCATCCGGACACTATCATTAATGGCCATATCCATACTTGAAGGGTGACCTTGACCCCCCGATAGAGAAGGGTCTATCGGGACAGCAAACTCCGTCTCATCGAGCATCCTACGAAGCATCTCGAGAAGGTTGCGCTCGTCTGGTGAAGGGAGAGGGTCGTTTGGACCTATCGACGCTAGGGTCATCAACCACTTGGAGAGGAGGATCGCGCATTCCAAGTTACACACTACGATTGATCAGCCTAGAAGTAGAGAGAGGAGTCGATATACTCACGAGAATGCTGCATGCTCCACTCTGCAGATTTCCTTCTTGCAACGTAGTTAACCCCCAGCTTAACAAGCATTGAAAGCGCATGAATGGCTTGTAGGATTGCCTTGTTCAATCGTGCGCTTCGAATCAGATATGGTGCCTCGCCGAAGGAAACTGCTATCTGTGCAGCGTTTCGTGTCTCGAGGGTGCGGCTTGGACTCAGGTCTGTGAACAGCCGAATTGAAGCAAGTCGCAACAGTGCAGTCGAGTCATAAGCGACTGGTCCACCGGGGAACGAATCGCTCGCAAGCGGTTGGCCATTGTCAGACACACGAGCTTGGTGTTGCTCAAAGCTCATCTGCCAGATTCGAAGTGCTTGCATCACGTCTTCGACATCATCCGGCCTCAAACCCCTTGGTGCCTCGAAAGGGGCAGAGGTGAAGCACGTTTGTTTGAGGAAGAAGATATGTTGCAGGATGGCGTGGATCAGGCCATAGTTTCCCAGGGATGACATGTAGGCTGGAGGGCCCTGTGCTGGTCGGCTGAATAATCTGGAAAACGCATCTTGAAAGGAAATGTCCATGCTCGGCCACGCATGACGAGCTTCTTGCCATTGCCATGCCGTTTCGGCTCGCCATAGCTTTGAGGAGTGAGGCAAGTAGATATTCAACTCCGAAGTCAGCAGTAAAGGCGGCATATTGTAAGCAATACTGCAAAGGTTGAAGAAGCAGTAAGTCACAAGCTTGGCACGGTTGGTGCTTTCGATTCGTATCCACGACTCCCAGTCAGCCGTCTGCGTGGATTCTGGCAAGAGGCCTTCGTCTCGGACCAGCATGGCAAGCAGGCTCTGCAGAGACAGAGCCTCGTGCAGAATCGCCTTGGCACCCCAGAGCCCAACAGTACAGAGCAGTAGCAGTGCTTGGATTGTCTCGAGTCGAGCTTGTGGCGTGTTGGGAGAACTATAGCCACGTTAGTGATAAAGGAAACTACCGAGTTGCTCTGAAGTCAAGCTTACTATGGCTCCCGGTGGGTTTCCTGGGTGACAGGTCTGTCTTGCTGCATCGAGCTGAAAGAGTGGCGGAATCCATGGCTCGGAGACGGCCTTGTTGAGTGAGGACTGTAGGCCGATGCCGTTGGTAGCAGTCCATTCACTTCATGGCTGTGCCTGCGACGTATTTGTTCCATTGAAACAGCCTTGGCTGCATACCACAGGGCATTGCTCCTGTGGCTTTCAAATCGATGCTGAGCTCCGACGGCCAATATCGCCAATAGTAGTTCGGGAGATATCTCCGCGGGCGTCAGAGTCGGAAGATGTAGGATCGGCAGGTGATCGTGGAAGCCACCTACGTAGCCTTCGAGGAAGCGCGTGAGTGTGTGGCGAGAAGGAAAAACGAAATCGTTTGGTAGAACCGAAGAAAACTCATCCAATCGGTTCTTGATCACAGTATGGTCCATCGCAGACACTCTCAGCGGAAGTATCCTACCAGATTCGTCATGCCCTCTACTTACACCCTCTGGTCCATCTCTTTGGTCCGGCGCCACGGACGGAAACCGGGACGGGAACTGTGAGGTGGGCTTTGACATACCGCCGCGTCCAAAGTTGGGCCATATCCCTAGATTTTGATCGACTTCAAAGGCTTGAGGTAGGAAATGGGACGTTGAGGCGAAATCATCCAAGAAAAGATTATAATCATCGAAGACTGGTGGTAGAGCTTGTCCGGGGAATCCCATCGTCATTGCATTTGCTTCTTGTTCCCGGCTCCTGTCATATGCCAGCCCATCTTCGTACGATTTGATGCGTGACAGACCTCCAGGTTGCTGGCTCATGTCTGGCATCATGGGCTGGATGGATCCCACTTCGTTGGCCGATGCCATCTGCGTGGCAGCATCTGATAGCAGGTCCAAGTTGCAGGCTGCTGCTCTAGCAGGCATGATGCGAGGGTCTGGCGCCAACGAATGGACCGTAACCGAGTTCATGTTTTCTGCGCCATAATGTGGGGGTTGTGCGCGGGATAATCCCACGATCTCGGCATCAGCTTGACTTTCGGGAGATATCTGCTGAATAGGGCCGGCCGTCGATGGTTTTCGCGGCCGGCTGCTGTCCTTGTTCGACCCCTCATTAAGGTGAACGAGTTTCTCATGTCGGACAAGAAGATCCCTGATGTCCATATAAGCATATTTACCCTGAAGACGATCTAAAGTTGATTCCCACGGTCGACAGCGTGTTGTTGAAGGGAAGGATGGACATAGCCAAGGGTCGGTGAGATATGGAGACGTGGGCTTGCTTTCTGCGGGAGACTTGACTGGTGGGAGGGCTATCTTTTGGTTTGGGGGGCACAAGGACCGGACCGTTGGGGACTGTGCCGTGCAGACGGACAGGCAGATTACGAGATATAGGAGAATATAAAACTAACCGGCGTCCGAAGGTTTTCCCACATCGGGCCCAGCCACAGGCAAAGGGCTTTTCTTTAGTATGTGTCCGCTCATGCCGCTGGACATGCTCCACGCGCCTGATGGGAGAATTATTTACGTGTGCCAGATACGGATCGGATGGGGGAGGACAGGGTCCGTCTCTCTCCCGTTGTGTGCTCCTTACCTGAACCGCTTGCTGCAGTACTTGCATGGTAGCGTCTTGGGCTTCTGTTGCCGGCCCTCCACGATGCCCTCGGTACCAGGCAACCCAGGGCCCTCAATGGATTGGATCGACTGCATGGTCGAGGTGCTACTGTGTAAGTGAAAGTGGTCTTTTCTTTTCTTCCCTTGCCTGGGGAATATGGATAATTCGCCGTGGGCCACTCGGTATGCACTACGGGCGTAGTATATTGAAGACAAGGAGGTCACGCAGAGAAAAAAGTGGGGGAAGTGACGATTGCGAGGACCATGGAACCATGTGGTGACCCGGAAGCAGTCTTGAATTGCAACGTGACGGTTTGTGGATATGGATCCCGACTTTGTAATAGGCCTGGGTTGTAGTCTTTCCCTCCTGGCGGCACCTCAGCCTGTGTGTCGCATGCGCCGGCCGCTGAGGGGAAAACAAACAGTTGAATTGGCTTTGGTGGCCTGGTTGCCCTCGAGTTGGCGCGTCTATGGCGTGACAAGGCCGACTTTGGAGATAGATCAGTCTGTTCTCGGGATGCGCGAATCGGGGTTTGGACAGGCACGGGTCAAATTCGAATTGTAAGGCAATGATTCCAAGCTTCTACCATAGCCTGGTAGCTATAGTTTGCGCGCGCGTGTTCTCTCTGGTTGCGCGGTCCTGTGTGGAGAGAGTAATTGGAGAAATATAGCCCGGGTGATGTGAGGCGCGCGGAGAAGGAGGGAAAGAGGAGAACAAAAAAGAGCGGGCGGTACTCCCCACGGGGAGCTGGCGATTATCTGGAAAATAAAGGCACGATACGCTCAGCTATACGTCGCGATCTCCTCAATCGACCCAAGAGCGTCGAACAGGCGTTGCAAGTGTAGAGCCTTTGCGCGACAAGAAATGGTGTCTTTTGCGGTTGTTGTAACGGCGTACCGTGGAATTGGGGATTGGGTAAACTCGGTGGTGATGATCGTGAGGAGTAAGCTCGAGACTCAAGAAGATGGGCGGGAATCTTTGTGCGAGAATGATCCAAGCTCCAAGGCACGGCTGCCCGGCTTTCTGGCAATGCACCGCGAATCCCTCACAGCCTAGGTAGAAACCAGGTAGCAGATCTCTCAAGTGCCATCAGCCAACATACGTAATGTCGCGCCCGGCGCAGAGATACAGGCTGGAGAGAAAAGCTTTTTGCAGCCAGTGGTGGTCGTCAGTGGAGGCGCTGGACTGGACTTGGACTGGAGCGCTTGAACTTCCCCGGGGGTCCCCACATTGTCATTCTCTTCCCCGCGTCTGGGGAAATGGGACTAGGCAAATGGGGTAGCCTGAGCCGGTCTCAATTGATGCAATTGATCTTTTCTTGCCTTGGTGCCCGCGTGGCACTCTGCTCGAGCGCTCCCTCCCCATTCAGTGGTAAGGTTCTCCCCCCGTCTCCCCCGCCTTTCCAAGCAAAAGAAGCCATCCCGACGCTCTGTAACCAGTCTCAACACCATTATTTTTAATCGGGGTATCTGGACAATACATTTTTGAGAACAATGAAGCATGTTAGGGTAGTATCTTCAAAATATTTTCCTGAAATGGGTAGGGCTCCAATCGATATTCGATCAACTTGCTTCAGCAGCTCGGTACCTGGAGGCTGGTCATGGAATTTCATCATTCAAATTGCTGGAGACAGGCTTTCTCGCCCCTCTGGTGGTATTTCAACTAATTATATCAGCCTCACTATATGAAACTCGTCTACCAGTCCACAGAAGCCTCCGAAGAATTAATGTATAAGAGCCACGACCCTAAAGCGTCTCCTGAACTTTCATTCCGTATCTGGTTGGATTACTGTATACATGTACGCTCTGTCGCCTCGACATCGACGGGCTTCGTCGAGAGGGGAAGATATCTTCCAGGTACGTATATTTGTTGAATGCAACCATTTACATTGTGAACGCCGACATGCCCCAATATGGTGGAGATCTGCAGTGAGTAGGACAAATCAATACTCTAAAGAGCCAGGTTGAGCATCGTACATTGGCCGAGGGAACACATGGAGCATCAGCATACATTGATGAATGGCATCACGCTCTTCCCATATCTCCCTCGCTGATGACAAGTTGACAGAGACGAACCATGAGTCCAGCATCAAATGCTTGGCAGGCCGACCTGGATTCGCCAAATGCGCCTCCCCTCTGCGCCGGTTGCGAGCACGTAGATTAGTACCAAGTAAGTAACCTAAGGTTAGTTTGTCTACTGCAGAGGAAGGTACGAAGGAGGTAGGCAGGAACCCCGGCGTAAGCCATTGAGTTCCGTTATTTGAAGCAGGTCGCAAAGGCCTTCAAAAAGACCTCCAACATGCATCGTCAAAACGAAGTGAGAGTACTAAATTTCAATCAACCAGACACCGACAACAATTAAAGATGTGTCCCAGAAAACGTCGATATTGAATTACTGCGTTCTTTTGTCGCAGAAAACCGCGGCAGCCGAGCAGAGTGACAGCGGAAACAGATGAAACGCGGAGTCGATCACTCATCAGCGAACCTCTGCATCTAACAATTTCCCGGGCGGTTTGGAGAATTGGAGATAAACTGCGGAGAGCGGAGAAGTGGCAGCAGCAGCGCAGCAGCAATATGCCGTCGAGTTAAGCATTCCTCGGTATCTGCACAGCACTACAGAGCAAGCGTATGGCACTACCATCGGCACTGCTCCCCGAAGGTGGGAATATCCTGGGGAACCGTCGCTCTTCGGTGTCGTCGATTTCAACGCTCAGATGGGAGGCATTCGACCTAATGAGTCGCGGGACCATCCCCAGCCAACCCCCTTCTCCATCTTCAATGCTGCGTCAACCAGGGTCCATTTGGCCTTCCCGCGGCACAACCGCCATCTGGAGCTTGGAGGAGACATGTGCTGCTGATCTTTCCCGTCGGCGATGGGTGGGCTGTGGTCCAGGCAAGCCAAGGCCTAAATCCACACAAGAGCTGAATTGGATGCCCTGATGCAAGCAAGCCTTACTGTCTGCTGTCTGCTGCATGCGCGCAGGATTTCGTGCGCCGCTTCCATCATCGTCTCTCCCAACGTGCAACGCAAACCCGCAAGCACTTGCCAGGTATGCAAAGCACCCGAAAACTTCCAAAACCTGTGCGACAATGCCAAATCGACACATGAGGCTCGTCTCGATGCAGAAGCCCACCCCCATATTGTATGGACCACACCTTTGACAAGCTCAAAAGGGTGTGCGGAATCTAAGCAGCTTGACGCCACACAGATCAGATCAGACCAGGCGGGACCTATTCGACTACTTACCACACCCACGCCGAGCCATGCCACCAGGCGAGTTGGAGACGAGTGAGATGCCCCGCACTTCCTCACAGCAGGTACCTACGTATATACCTACATCACCTGCATTCCCAAGGTTCCCTTACCTGCTCTGCGGCACGTTTATTAGCTGGACAGTACCTCGTACCTCGGATACGTTCCTCTTGGGCTTATTTGCAGCGTCGCAGAGTGCTGTAGTACTCTGGCCACTTTCTCTCTCGGCAGAACATGATCCGTCCATAGAGGAGCCGATACCAGACGGGGCATGAAAACCACGGTTGGAGTACACAACGCCAAGAACCATCGTGGCAGAGGCGACAGCAGTAAACCGACGTACTTGCGGTTCGGGCAGCAGGTCACGAGGAAAGATGCGGGGGAGTGGGTGACTGATCGGTATTATAGCCTCAGCGACTAGACGAGTGAAGGGGACTATGTCCGATAACCTTAACTAGTACGGAGGTCGGTATAGACCAGCCGGCAAGTCATCTTACAACAAAAGACGGTAAAGACATCTGACATCTTGCATGGCAAGACCGAGCGCATCGCCACAGAGCGATTCGATGTTGTCGCGTCAGCAGTTCGAGGCCTTGCATTGCAAGATGGTGTTAAGCGAAGTCAAACGTGGTGACAAGTCATGAGAATGACGGTGGAGGGCATCATTGGGCGAGCACGACAGTCACGGTATTCCCACTCATTTCCCTATTGGAGCACTTGTCTCCTAGGCCACCGCCCTGGCCACTCACACACTACAGCCATCATTATTGGACTTGGGTACACGTTCTCACCCATGTGTAGCCTGTGAATTCGCCTAAGAAAGAAACAGCAAGCGTGGTGAAGCCACCTGTATATCTGGGAATAGCCTCCGGCAATCTCGCATTCTCCCCATCAGGCTATCTTGGAAGGCATGGAACTATCCTGCTCCTCCCCTCTGATCTGAAACTGCATCATTCTATTCGGCCGAGCCGCCCCATGTGGCCTCGCCAGCCTCGGAAATTGTTTGTTGCTCTTTTCTTTTGCGACTATGGGCAGCGACGTCTGAGACATGGTGGCGGCCAATCCAATGCTTCCAGAAGCCATGCATTACAGTGGGCAGGTAAACGCTATAACGGTGGTACGCGATTCATCTGATGCAATTGACTTTATGGACTCACGAGTCTATTTGTCACATTTCGACACCGCCAGGGCGCCAGCTGCCATCTCGATAGGCTCGAGTCAACTCCTGCCTAGGAACAAACAACCCAGCGCGAAATACCTGCAGCTTGCGCCAACGGCACGCTGCAGGTTCAACTCGTTGCCATCGCATAATTTCCCACACTGGTCAATGACAGCACTGAAGTTGTCTGTCCATTTTCTCATTTCACGCAGGGACAAGGTTCCTGACCAACTGAGCCTATAGAATATCAGACCAGCAAGCTGGATCGGGCCGACATGATGCACAGGCTCTCCCATGGCAGCCAATCATATTACACCTTCACAACCCCAGATTCTTATTCTCCAGCGGCAAAATTACTTCCGCGTGCAAGCTACGAGCTTGCAGGTCCGGTCCTTCTGCATGGCTTTTGCATGTTTCTCTAAGTGCAGCCTGAGAAAAATTCTGTTTACTCACGGCCTTGACTCTGGCCTAGAAAGCGTTGCACGCGATGCTGACTCAAGCCTTTCTGACCAAGCTCGACCCGCACCCACACACACATCCATCAAGTTGTCACATGCTTTGGCCAGCGGTGAGTTCTTGCCGCAGTGATCGTCCTATGCGATCACGCTGTTCTGCCATAGTAAAGCAGACCTAGTGACCTCTGATGCTCTGGCCTGGAGGGGTGGTCTCATGGGACTCGCCGGCTTGGCTATAGTCACAGCCGGCCAAAACAACCATGACGGACTTGTGCTGCGACTAAACATTTCTTGCCAAGAATGGAGTTCCTTCCTCTCGTCGCTAAGTTCCTATACGTCCGAGCTGGACGGGGCCCGGCAGGGTTTGTCTTGGGACATTGGGACAACATGCTTCCTTTATGTATCCTAGTCGAAAGACTGGATGGCCATGTTGGGTGGCGCCAGTAATGCCTCCTGACTCTTTTCCCTGGGCATGGAACCTTTTTCGTTTGAGTTGAACTTATAATAAGGCCGTTGCATCCCACTAATATCCAAGGTCAACGGGGTCCGGTTCCAATCTGCCATTCTCCAGTATCCTGTGTGTGCATGCAACATCATGCGTTTCAACACCTTCCTCGTGGCTCTGAGCAGCCTAATTCTCGGTATACATGCCTACTGGCTGGGAGACATCTCTCGTGAGCATCACTAAACAGAACACTTATACTAAACGAGATCCTGTACTAACAAACATGTCCAGATCAGGGTGTTGCACCTTTTGCTGGATCGGGCTATACGGTATTCCGCAATGTAAAAGACTATGGCGCCAAAGGTATGTAACCAACGAGAGCCCCGTTTCGACATGTTACGTTCCATTATACACGTGGGCCAAATGGTCGTGCAGAATGGTGTTGAGTTAATATCGTATTAACGCCATGCAATAGGTGATGGAGTCACGGATGATACCGCCGCTATCAATGCTGCCATCACGGCTGGGGGCAACCGTTGCGGAAAAGGCTGTGTAAGTGATGATACTATACCACAAGTCCAGTTCGTTTGGGCTGTCAAAGACCATGATCTAACATCAACCACAAAGGCTTCGACCACCGAAACTCCGGCCATCGTCTACTTCCCAGCAGGAACCTACATCATCTCGTCCTCCATTATTCCCTACTACTTCACCCAGCTCTATGGAGACCCGACATCGCGGCCTGTGCTCAAGGCCACGCCCGGCTTTTCGGGCTTCGGTCTGATTGATGGCAACCCCTACTGGACTTCGGACCTGAACTGGGTGTCGGTCAATGTCTTCTACCGCCAGGTGAGAAACTTTGTCATCGACACGACCAATATCGCGCCCGGAACCGCCGCGACGGGTATGCACTGGCCGACCTCGCAGGCCACGAGCTTGCATAACATTGAGTTCAACATGCCCACGACATCGGGGGTCGTGCATGTTGGTCTTTTCATTGAGAGTGGTATATCTAGCCTTTGTCTTGTCTCATGGTCCCTGAAAAATATTTGCTGATCTGGTCTCTAGGATCTGGTGGTTTCATGAGCGACTTGACCTTCAATGGTGGTGCAACCGGAGCATCCATGGGCAACCAGCAATACACCATGCGAAACCTTGTCTTCAACAACTGCGGCACTGGTAAGTCTTGACCGAGACATCATATTATGGCATGGAATTAATCGAAAGCAGCCATCATCCAACTCTGGGACTGGGGCTGGACATACATTGGCCTGTCGATCAACAACTGCGGAAAGGGCATCGATATTTCGGCAGGAGGGTCGTCTGACCAGGACGTGGGCTCCATCACCGTCATTGACAGCACAATTGTCAACACGCCCGTGGGTATCGTCACAGCCTACTCTTCCTCGTCGCAGCCTCCGACCGCCGGAAGCATCGTTCTCGAGAACATCAGCCTACAGAACGTCCCCGTCGCCGTGCAGGGACCCAACGGCACCTTGCTCTCGGGCGGCACGTCGACCATCACCGGCTGGAGCTCGGGGCACAGGTACACCCCGAATGGCCCGCAGAGCGCCGTAGGAGCCAGTAAGTTTCCTTGAGCATGTAGACGAATTGACCACTGACCCATCGTGCAGTCACGCCCAACTCGCGCCCGTCCGTCCTTCTCGGAAGCAATGGCAGATACTACCAGCGCTCCAAGCCTCAGTACGAGACGCTTGCCGCATCCTCCTTCGTCAGCGTTCGCAGCGCCGGAGCCAAGGGTGACGCCTCAGCTGATGATGTAAGTCACTTTCAACCCAAAAGGGTAGCACATTCCTTTTCGAGGCACTACGAGACTGACATCTCTCCTACTCCAGACCGCCGCGATCCAAGCAGCCATCAACAGCGCCGCGTCGTCCGGCAAGGTCGTCTTCATCGACTATGGTCTGTACCGCCTAACGTCGCCCATCTCGATTCCAGCAGGCTCCAAGATCGTCGGTGAGGGCTACCCGGTCCTCATGGCGACCGGGTCGTACTGGTCCGACATCAACTCGCCCAAGCCCGTGCTGCAGGTGGGCTCGACGTCGGGGCAGTCGGGACAGGTCGAGATGTCCGACTTCGTCGTGGGCACACAGGGCTCGGTCCCCGGCGCCGTGTTGATCGAGTGGAACCTGGCGTCGCCGAGCGGCTCGCCTTCGGGCATGTGGGACGTTCACACGCGCATCGGCGGGTTTGCAGGCTCCAACCTGCAGGTGGCCCAGTGCGCCAAGAACCCCGGGTCGTCGACGGTGGTGTCGGCCTGCGTCGCCGCCTACATGAGCATGCACGTCACCAGCGCCGCCGCCGGCCTGTACATGGAGAACACGTGGCTGTGGGTGGCGGACCACGACATCGAGGACCCGTCCAACGCGCAGATTACCGTCTACGCGGGCCGCGGGCTGCTCATCGAGTCCACGGCCGGCCCCGTCTGGCTCGTCGGCACCGCCGTCGAGCACCACGTCCTGTACAACTACCAGTTCGTGGGCGCCAGCAACATCTTCGGCTCCGAGTTCCAGACCGAGACGCCCTACTACCAGCCCACGCCCAACGCCCTCGTGCCGTTCCCCGTCAACACGGCCCTGCACGACCCCGACTTCAGCACCAGCTGCACCAACGTCGCGGGCAACTGCGCCGAGAGCTGGGGCCTGCGCGTCGTCGACACGAGCAACCTGCTGGTGTACGGCGCCGGCCACTATTCCTTCTTCTCTTCGTACAGCACTAGTAAGTGTCTTCCCCCTCTACACAAAAAGTTCCCGTATTCCACCGTCCGTATTACTGACCAGCTTCTTCCTGCAGCCTGTTCGACCGTCGCGGCGGGCGAGACGTGCCAGTCGCGCATCGTGTCCCTCGAGGGCACCATCAGCAACGTCAACATCTACAACCTCAACACCATCGGGTCACTGAGCATGATCAACCGCGACGGCACGAGCCTGGCCAGCTGGTCGGACAACGTCAACACGTTTGCGGCCAACATTGCCGTGTTCAAGAGTGGTTAAAGAAAGCACATATATAAGTTGGGTCGTTGCGAGGAGGGAGTCTCTTCTTCTACTTCTTGTGCATATACTTTTTGTGTCTTTTATTTTTGTCAACTTTTGGCGATGGCGAGGAGAGGGTTCTTGTGGTGATTATCCGGCGGGGATCTGACGGCGGCGTGGTTTGCAAATGTTTGGCTATAAATACAGAAGCATGATATCAATACACAATACATACAATGTGCCACCATGGTCGAACATGTGTAGAATGTCCATCTTGCAATTTTTATGAGCATGGCGGATGGGGGGGCTAGGTAGCTGTGCTGGCCCTTTGCGTTTGCTGGCATGTGATGATGGGAAAATTCAGCCCAGCTTGTCGCGTTTGCTCGACGTCCGCGTAGATGGGAGATGATTGCTTTTTACAAGTAACAAGAAGGAGCATATGCGTAGGCGGTTATGCTGGATACTGCTGGATATTGCGATGGGAGAATCAAACCCCCAGAAGAAGAAAGGCTGCCGCGTCCGCACAAACCATCGCAGGTTGTCGAGTTCGATCTGCACCAAGTAGCTAGGTCAGGTAGGCAGGCAGGCAGCCGTGATGGAGGCGCGCATGGAACAGGCAAGACACGAGTGAAAATTTTTCTTCCTCGCCACGATCCACCAGGGATCGCGAGCAACGAAAAAAAGAAAAAAGACAAGATACGACCATCAGACGTCCTCGCACATCCACCCCGGCGGCCTGTCAACAAGGACGAGAACCACGGATCGGGGTTGAGATCATCACCACTCTCTATACAGTTTCCAGAGAAACCGCCACCCTTGCGGGCAGGTCGAGAGCAAACGGCAGCCAGAGGCATGCCACGTAAGAAGATATTCACTCTTGGAAGGCGAGGATTTTGATCATCAACTGGCGTAGGTTCTGCAGCTTGATTAAGAAATCAAGAGCTAGGGACGACTACTATAGAAATGATTCTCTGTTGATTCAAAGTCAGTAAACATGCCTTTCTGGGCATCCCGAGGGCATCGCCAGTGTGGGGGTCACTCACATGAAGTATTGTCGACATAATGAAAGAAAGAAGAAGAGGAGCTCTGCTTTGGCAGCCTGCGCAGACTTTTGTACCCGGGCCGTGGTGGGGCACTGATTCGAAGCTGCTTTCTGCCGCCCCGGCGGCGCGGGCGGTGGGTGGATTGCGCGGTGGATACGCAACTTGGGGCGGCCACGACCCTGGCTGACAGCGGGTGGGATCCCTGCCACCCTTGCCCAGCCGCCCGCTGGGGGACGTCGATCATAGGCGCATAGGCGCATCACTTTCATGTTATGCCCAATGCTGTTCATTGAAAATGTCATGTTCTTTGGTGTAGTTTTCAGATGCAGTATTAACCAATTTAATACCACAGTCTCATTTTTTCAGACTCCAAAGTCACGTATGTCTATTTGACAGTTTCTGCTTCTTTCAAGAGTTGCCCGCATACGTTACGTCTTGTGAACAAGTACATGTTGCAGATTACATACGTTGAAATCACATGCATATATCAAGGGATCTGTCAGACTAGAATCAATCCTATCCATACAATGCTGTCTCATTGTGGCATTTGAAAAAAGAGTCTCCCTGAGACTAGCAAGCGTTGGCAACAGTATATAATGTAAGACATGTTGTCTCCAAACTCATCTATACTAATATAATACCCGCAGATCTAAGAATCCAACCATGTAGGTACAGACTACGCTCGCCACTAAAACACCCCGCACATATACGAGATCCTCTTGACCAAACAACATGCCATCTTGATTTTGATTACGTCTCTCACGATCTTATCACTATCAAGATCTATGTAACGTAGTAATTAGATTGGCTTCCAAACACACCACCGTCTAAAGCCGTTAAATAGACGGACCGGCAATTATCGGAGCTACCCCGCGACTAAACAACACTTTGAAACCGGATACTATCCAGGCTCAAATCTTCTTCTTATCTCACAAGTTCTCAGACAAATAGGAACGCAAAGGAACGTGCCGCTGGATAGAAACACCAAGGACGGAATAGGACACCACACACACTCATAAACATGCCCCCCTCCAAGCTCCGCGACCAGCTCCACAAGGACGGCTTCGTAGTCATCCGGCAGATCCTGTCGCCGGAAGAGCTCGAGACGCTGCGCGCCGCCGCCTCGCGCGCGACGCAGCTGGCCCGGGACGGCCAGTGGCCGCACATCCGCACCGTCGGCAAGCAGTTCCCGCCGTGGCCGCCGACGCCGGGGCCCGAGGGCATCTGGGGCGTGCAGGGGCTGCTGAACCCGGACCTGCCGGGCAGCGCCGCGTTCGCGCGGAGCTATTTCGGCGAAAACATTTTAAACGTGGCCAAGGAGCTCATGTCGACGGACGACGTTTTATGCACGGACGACGACCTCGTCATGGAGCTGTTCAACATGCTGGTCCGCCCCGGGCGCGACTTCGCCCTGCGCTGGCACCGCGACGACGTCCCCGCGGCGGCCACGCCCGAGCAGGAGATGGAGCGCCTCGCGCTGCCCGAGTGGCACACGCAGTGGAACCTGGCGCTGCACGACGACGACAGCCTGGTCGCGGTGCCCGGGTCGCACGCGCGGGCGCGCACGGCCGCCGAGCGCGACGCCGACCCGTTCGCGGCCGACATGCCCGGCCAGGCCGTCGTGCACCTCGACGCGGGCGACGTGGTGTTTTACAACAACAACATTTTGCACCGCGGCGTGTACGACTCCTCCAAGGAGAGGATGAGCCTGCACGGGTCCGTCGGGCACGTCGGCGGCGGGAGGCTGAGGGCGCGGAATGTCCTCCAGCACGGCGTCGGGAAGTGGGTGCACCGGTGCGATTTCAGCTCGCTGGACGAGAAGGAGAGGGCCAGGGCCGAGGGTATGAGGGCTAGACTGGTGAAGCTGGGCACCGAGAGCGGCGATGTCGGGTATTCTCACCAAGATTGATGATCATGTGCTATTCTCGTACTGTTGGATACCGAACATGGCGAATAGAGTTGTTGTTCTAGGATGGCCCCTGACCCGCCTCATATTGCTCGACGGCCGGGACGGTTCAGCTATCGAGACACTCGCTAGAGATCCATTTGTCGAGAAGCTAGTCATGTGCTTGATGTAGATTTCCGTGGCAGCCTCTCACCTTGAGCCAGTATATGAAATGGAACATGATGCAAACCGTGACTTGATCATAATCTTCTTCTTCTTCTAGGTATAAGGGGGAATGGAACAGTATACTCGTGGTCCGAAGACACAAATACCTTTTTCATTCTCCATGACAAATATAAAAGACCGTACACCGTTGACGTTTGAGCTGTGTTTGCCGTTTGCCGCTGGCCGTTTGCAACAAAGGATCCTAAGATCAAGTATTCGGATTATCCGATAACCTTCAACACACTCAACATGGTCTTGTTTGGTCGAGCAGATTTGTTAGCACTTCCCGAAGGATTGACTATCTCTGCTTACCCAAGTAACCTGTTCCAGCCCGTGTCGCCCCTTTTTTGTTTCCTTTTCTCCTTCAATCGTCTGTCTCCTCGGTCCCTGGTAGATTGGAGGACATCGACGGAATGAGATAGCCAGTCAAACAAAGCTGCCCAAGCAATTTCATAAGACAAATACTACTTTATCATATACAACACTGAATTTGTTGCAATCGACCGTGAGATTCATTACTCCTGCCATAATCTATACAGCAGCAAATAATAAAAGGCAAGATTGATCCGCTGTTACTGTAACCAATTATAGTTAATATCATATGCATATAAATATCGGCTCACTTTTTTCCCTTCCCCAAAGAATACAAAACGTATACCAAGTTGGTCCCCAAACGCACGCATTTTCTTTGCGGTATATCCCTGAATCACAATATCCCAAACAGACCCTGGAGGCAACGCATAGGTAGGTAGGTTGGTCCTCCGACGCCAGAAACGCCCCAGTCGCCCAAAAAAAATCTCATCCGCGATCTCAACGGATCGTATGTCAAGTGAAAACCCTCTCAGTTTCATCCCGAACAAGAAGAAGTGAAGCCCAATTCGTACAATTTCTCCATGAGGAGAAACATCCCCACCACTCTCAACTTTCATCATAACCCAGCACCACCGTCCTTCATGTTTTGTGCTCTCGTCTGGCCCTTGACGTAGTCGCTGAGCCTCATCTCGTTGTCGTCGTCGGCGGTGTGCCCCGTCATGAAGCGCGACGACTCGCCCGGCACGTAGGGCGGCGGCGCCGACGATATGCTGGCGTGCGCGAGCGCGCTGTGCTGGTGATGGTGGTGGTTGTGGTTCTGCTGCTCCGGCATCGGGCCCCTGTAGCCGTCCGTGATCATGGCGGCCTCGGCGGCGTCTTCGATGCTGTCGACGCTGGCCGTGTGGCTGTGGCCGAGATGGTGGTGGTCGATGAGCAGGCCCTCGCGCGCAGGGTCGATGGGCGAGCTGGTCGTGTTGGTGAGCGGCGATACCGGCATCGATGCGCGGACGGCCTGCGCATGTGCATGTTGGGCGTGCTCATACTGCTGGTGATGATAGTGCTGCTGCGGCTGGCTCGCGATCGGTGACTGCTGGTGCTGCGGCTGTTGTTGCTGCTGGTGCTGCTGCGTAGGTATCGTGTCGCGGCGCGTCTGTCGGTTGCTGTCCCTGCCAAACGACCGCGGCGAACCAGAGCCTTCCTGCGACGGCGAGCTGGGAGCCGACTGTCGGATCAAAGAGGTCCGAGTCCTGGATATCTTGGACTCGAGTCGGACCAGTTCGTTTGCCGTCGCGAGACGCTCGTCCATCTTGCGCCTGAAGGCGGCGCCAGCGATACGGAGAACGCCCATGGTCACCGTAGCCATATAAGAGAAACTAGCACATGTGTGGTCAGAAAATCGTCCTACACTGTGAATGGTCGCCTTTTGCTGTGACTCACAGGAGAGCAATGGTGATAAAAAAGTATCCCTTCTCAAGACTGCAGAAGTGGTCAAGTTCTCCCTTCTCATCGCCTGAGCCGAAGCGGACTGTGTCATAGCCCTTGGCTGGATTGTCGGCCGTGTCGCCGCTCTTGTCTGGAGTATGTGTTAGTTACCATGATACTTGCGCCATCGACATGCCATTGGGAATCTCTCTCATGGGGCGTCCTACAATCAGTTCTCGTCAGGCCGCCACAGTTAGAAGGTACACCGCTCCGCGAGATGATACTGAAGAGGCCAATGGTCAGGCCGGAGAACAAGATGTCTCCGACCACGAAAGCAAAGGTGATGGAGTCTCTGTGCTTCAGACTCCGACGGCCGGTATGCTGGACCAATAGTACGATCGCCGTGTAGATCAGAGTCACGCACGTCTGCATTTGGTCACCTTGTTAGTCGACTGAAGCCAAACCTTGAGCGGCATGGGACAAGCAGTGAGGAGAAGACTGGGACGCGTGGCGCCCAGACACACCACACCAGGGCAGATGGATAGGGTACTGACCATGATCTCGAGCGCAAGCATGACGTCCGAGAGGCCCAAGGCCTTGACTTGGATGTAAACCAGCAGGAAGCCATTGAGTACTGCCGATATCAAGGTCGCCAGGACCTGTAGCGCTCTAACAACCACCAGGTACGACGACAACCCCCATTGCGCCATGATGATTATTCCTCTTGTCGTGCCAAAGAGACGACACCTCCAGAGGAGGGAAGAAAGGCAGCGAAGCTAGTGTCCTTGTCTGCTTTACCTAAGCATGTGGCAAACGACAGACTGGATGGAGACGTTTTAGAATCCGCAGAAGTTCAAGGCGAGACAGCAGATAGAGATAGCAGATGGGGACGTAGAAAGCAAGGAAGATAGATATTCGGTAATCCGGGGGCGTGTAGCGAGTGGCAGGTGGACAAACCAAACAGCAACAGTAGTGTAGTGTGTAGGTAGGGCAGCCACCAGAGACCTGATCAGCAAGTTGGTTGGACAGCAGATCAACGAACCAAGCAAGGTTGGGGATGACCTAGGAAGTGAGTGACTGTTCCCTGTCGTGTCGAGTCCGAGCCGGAGTGTAGGTACGGGCGAGAGCAAGACTTGATAAGTGGGTTTTGGGGCAGCGAGCGGATGGATGGATGGAAGAGAAGGAGGCAGTGCGGCTTTCAGCTTTCTTGGCTACATAAAACCGACGAGCCCATGCAAGAGAGGAAGGATAATAATAAAATAGACGAGACGCAGGTGATCTTTCTCTCTTTCGACTGCCGGCAGAGACAGATAGACAGGGCCCCCCAAAAAAGAAAGGGAAGAAAAACCAGAACGAGAACAGACTTCTGCTCAGTGTGTCAAGGCAGGAGAAGATTGTAGAAATGTCTTGGCGCGGCTTGCCGGCAGTCGGATTGGATCACGATGTGGGATCCTCACCGAGTGGATGAACGAACGAACCTTTCTCTTTTGGATTTTTTTCTTCTCCTTCTGGCTTTCTTGCATCGTTTCCCCCTTTGCCTTCTCTTCTTTAGTCAGTCCTAGGAGTGGACAGTTCCACACACGAACAGTCTCTCACTGATCAAGGGGCGCGACTGGCAACTGTCTGCCGATACTGGAGTCAGGCATCGTGTGCCTGGACCAGCCGTGATGGCCCATGAGCGAGATCGAGAATACCACCTTTTTTTCTTACTCCAAAAATTGACTGGAGCCCAGTGTGTTGGTTCAGGAGCGAGCGGAAAATTCATCCCAACTAAAAAACGGCGGCGGCAGCGAAGGACCCACCGGAGCGACCAAACGACTGGGGATTTTTAGCTGTCAAAGTCCAGTGATCGCTGATAGGTTGGCACAGGCAGTGCAGTGCAGTGCAGTGAGCACATTCCAGCGCCCGGGTGCAGCACAGCGCAGTCAGCACACGGTTACAACAGAGGTGCAGCAGGGTGGTATTCGAGGCCGAGGCAACGGCACAGCCCGGCGTCTGCTGGTGCATACAGAGCAGAGAGAGGCCTCTTCGCTTAGCCCTGGCGATATTGATATAGATGTCATCGGATCAAGAACTGGGTTGCATGGCATAGAGAGAAAGCCTCTCCAAACCAACACGTATGTACACTACATGAAAAATGTTTCGTGGCAGCGCGCCGCACCATTGGGGGATGGCTCGGGAATTATAGATCAGCGAACCACCAGCCCACTGGCACCCAGTAGCACCCAGTGGCACCCAGTAGGTACATGCACGCCAGCCTAGGGGACGCGTCATCGGCAAGGTCGGGGGCGCGGCTGTGTGGTCTCTTTCACTGTTTGTCGCTCTTCTCTGGTGCGTGCGGTTGGTAAATGTTTCCCGCTCGTAGTGCTGATGGTAGACCTGTAGAATGTGAGCAGCACTCGGACTCAGCCACCCCATCAGAGACGAATTAAACGCCATTGATCCACTCACCCACGCACAGCGGGCGCCGCGCTAGGAAACCGGCATCTTCCGCACGCATCAGTAGATCAGGGGAGGCTCAAGAAACGAAACATCAGACCCAGTCAGCTCATGGCAGATGGACTCACTATGGAGGATTCGAAAATCGTGTCCACATCGAGCGTCTTGCTGTCTGGTCCTCTCATCCATCTGTCAGGTCAGACCCCGGGTCCACGTCTGACAAAAGTCGTCCCACGTCATGGCGAACAAGGTGACTGAACACGATTCCAACATGTAGGTAATAAGGTTACAATGCTAGCACTGCGCTGTGCGGGTAATGTAAACACGTTGCCAAGCTTTCTATACTCCCCCGCATTCCAAGACACTCATTGGACTTGATGTCTGACTAACGGCTTGCTCAGCCCAAGCATCTCGAAGTCAAACCACTCCTTGTTAATCTAACGAGCCGATCTTCCATTCGGCTGCTGTAGCATTCCAACTTACCCGCCACAGTCTCCTATTGATTCTCGACTTATCCGGCCCGGCTCCGAAGATGTTTCACTGCAAAACGGCTCAACAAACTAGTATGAACTCTTTGCCTGGTTGCCTGGCTCGTCTCCTTCTCTGGGAACTATTTGGGGGGGGGGGGGGGTCAAGAGTATCCAGCGTCAAGGTCATTCATCAGCTTGCTATCCATTTTGCTATATACTCTATTCGTGTGGTCGAAGCCAGCGGTGTTACAAACGAACGTATCCAAGCACTACTCCGTACATCCACCAGGTAGTAACCACTTCCGTACCGAGCACATCCCGCGGATCACCATTAAAAATAGAGATGAACGGGCCCTGTGTCACGGTGGACAAGGAAGCAGAGAGGGGATATATGCGTAAATGAGCAGATTCCGTTGACAGCAGCGGAACAGCGCAGCCTTATGCAAAATACGAGAGTTGCCTGGTCATGTAGATATGACAGTGGAGGAAGATGTAGATCAAGTCACTACAATATACAACGATTATTTCCGAACCCGTGCTTCATAAAGAACAATGCCACCAAAGTGCATTTTACGGAATACGAAGTAGTGCCCACTGAATTCAGGTACCGATCCAGGACAGTTCCGGGAATAACACAAATCCCTCCCCGTATTTGGGCATATCATGGCAAACCCCATATTTGCTTCACAACTCATTCCTTACCGTAGCCTGTTTACTGATCGCTTGTAGAATGCTTTCTGAAATCTGAATGCTGAAGTCACATCTCGAAGAAAATATTACGCATGCTATTCGCGGCGACCTCTGCTCAAATCATGTAAAACTATTGGCCCGGCAGATACCGTGACTTTACACATGTCGATCCGCTACTAGTGCACCTACGTAATGTCCCTCTCCAGGCTTTAGCAACAACCCTAACCCAGCATTCCATCGAGCTTCCATATTCAGTAACTCAGCACATCTTATCTCGACCCCGTACATTCTGCAGGTCATTGAGCCGCATCTTAAGAGGACCTCATATGTTCTGACTGAGGATTGGTCTGACCGGGATCATTTCTGGGCCCCTAGCTAGCTACGCGCTTCCGATCCTCGCTCCGTCTCGCTGCAACGCGCGATCAGTCGCAGCCTCCGACCAGCATGGCAGCCTCTGAGCAGCGTCACCGCGACTACCCTGCCGAAGACGAATACGACCGATCTCGCCCATCCAAGAGGAGGCGCCGCGACGATGATTCCGACGGCCAGCAGCTGTCCGAGCGGCACGAGAGACACGACGGCCGCAGGCACCAACGGTCGGCATCGCCAGACGCCGCGCGACACGGGCGCGACAGGACGAGAGACGATCCCGCACCACAGGACGAGCACCGGCGGCGGCATCACCAACACCACCGGAAACACCACCGGCACCACCACCACAGCAGCAGCCGCCACGACCAGCCCAAGCCCTCCTCCCGCCCGCCCGCGGAGCTGCCGCACGGCGCGCGCCCCGTCTCCCGGTCCGACCTGGACCTCTTCCGGCCGCTGCTGGCGCGGTACCTGGACGTGCAGAAGAACAAGGACATGGCCGAGATGGACGAGCGCGAGGTGCGCGGCCGCTGGAAGAGCTTCGCGGCCAAGTGGAACGACGGCGCGCTCGTGCAGAGCTGGTACGACCCGGAGCTGTTCGAGGAGACGCGACAGTCTGGGTTCTGGGACGTGAGCAGCAAGCCGAAGAGCGCGGTGCGGAGTCCCGCGAGAGCAGAGGACGCGTCGTCGGGAGGAGAACAGGATGCGGGCGAGGGCACCGCGAAAGAGAGAGCGTCCGAGGACGACGACGATTACGGCCCCGTGCTGCCAGGCTCTTCGCAGCACCACTCGTCCGGCAGGCAGGGCCCGGGGATCCCCAGCCTGCAAGACCTCGAGGTCCGGCGCGAGATGGACGAGGAGGACCGCCTCGACGGCGTCGCGCAGCTGCGCCTGGAGCGCAAGGCCGACCGGGCGGAGCAAAAGGCGCGGCTGGAGGAGCTCGTGCCGCGGGCCGAGGCGGGGACGCGCGAGCGCAAGCTCGAGAGGAAGAAGGAGGTCAACGAGAAGATGAAGGGGTTCCGGGAGCGGTCCCCCGGGGCGGCCGAGGTCCACGACGGCGAGCTCATGGGCGGCGGGGACGGCGTCGAGGAGCTCAAGCAGATGCGGGCCTCGGCCGAGCGCAGGAAGACGGAGAAGGAGATCCGCCGCGAGGAGATCCGGAGGGCCAAGGACGAGGAGCGCCAGGAGAAGCTGAGGGAGTATCGCGAGAAGGAGGACAAGGCGATGGTGATGCTCAAGGAATTGGCCAAGCAGAGATTTGGATAAGGTTACGGAGCCTGACGCCTATCAATGGTATTAACAGCAATACACATGCGACCTCAGGATTTCACCATCAGATGTACATAAAAAAGTATACAACAGGCAAGCCCTGATTTATCCTACAGTGTACACTCAAAGAGTGATTATTACGATTCGGCATCGAGATGAGAAGCACTCACACAATTTCGACAATAATCATTCGCAAGTCTCATTTGGCCACGGTCGATTTGAATTCGAACAGATACTGCAGCGCATAGCGATAATCGTGCTGGAATACGGTACAGTGCATCGCATTCCCACATGTACTGTCCAGTTTTAGCGCACTAATAATTCTTCACAATTCAACCCAATGATACGAAAATCCACATTCGAATTGGGCAATCGCAACAGCTTCAAATCAACGAGGAGCCAGAAGTGGGATAAGACGTGAGAAACCTGATCACACAGACATGATGACCAAATGTTAACTTTCATCAGAAAGGCCAAAAAATGGATGACGACGAGCAGCTCGACACCGGCCTGTTCCAGGAGCCGGCCGACTATGCGCCGCCCAAGCCGCCGACGGTGGCCAAGCACGTCATGAAGTCGGGGCAGGAGGTGCCCATCCACCTGGTCGGGTACAACCTGCGCGAGGGGCACTACCTGTGGAACGGCGCGCGGTACATCTCGCACTGGTTCGAGGACAACGTGGACGCGGTGCGGGGCCGGACCGTGTTCGAGCTCGGCGCCGGCGGCGGCCTGCCGGGCATCGTGGCCGCCGTGCTGGGCGCCCGCAAGGTCGTCTGCACCGACTACCCGGACGAGGAGCTCATGGTCATGATCCGCAAGAACGCGGCCGAGAGCGCCGCGCAGATCCCCGAGCCGCGGTCCCGGTTCGTGGCCGAGGGCTACGAGTGGGGGTGCGACCCGGCGCCGGTGCTGGCGCACCTGGGCGAGACGTCCGAGGAGAGGGCGGCCGGCTTCGACGTGCTCATCCTGGCGGACCTGCTGTTCAAGCACCCGCAGCACGAGAACATGGTCAAGACGATCGAGATGACGCTCGGCCGGCGGCGGGGCGCCAAGGCGCTCGTCTTCTTCACCAGCTACCGGCCCTGGCTGCAGCAGGCGGACCTGGCCTTCTTCGACCGCGCCCGCGACCACGGCTTCGTCGTCGACAAGATCTTCGAGCAGCGCCTCGAGAGGCCCATGTTCGAGAACGACCCCGGCGACCTCGAGATCCAGAAGCTCTGCACCGGCTGGGAGATCAAGTGGCCCGAGGACAAGTGCACGTCATGAGGAGGCATTGTGCTGAAGTGGATGGGAAGACATGGCGTACAGACTCTGTGTTGGCCATTTTCTGACCGTCACTCTGCCTGGGTATGGCTTTTATGAGACATGACAGCACGTATCACAAAAACAAATAGAAAAAACAAGCATTTGACAATCGGTTCGAGGGGATTATGCATCACGCGTAAAAGTTGCCTTGATCGGATGTGTATACAATGCCGTACAAGTTGGCCACGGGCTAATTGAGACGTGCTGGGATGCTTCTTCCTAGAATCGTTGATCCGCAGTTGCCATTCACTTCTGCATATAGGATACGAGGTTAGGGTGACCCAGATTACACTGATGGATGCAATGACGTAGATATGATAAAAGGCGTAACCCAACGATGTCTTTTATTCCATCTTGTAGGCATTTACGACCGACCACGCGCGGACTAGTAATAGCAACGGACAAATCGACCTGGGCATTAGGCAACTAACCTAGGCTGCAGCGGCTCGTTTCTCCACCCCCCCCTGGAGAGTCGACACGGTGCCTGGAAATAAGCAAACATGAAACATCGCCCTCATTGCTACAGAATATCTCCTCTATACGTACATAATTCTTTAGAACTCTCTGTACCAGATTCTCCTCTCATTTCACCTTTGCGCCATGGGAGGCTTCGACGTTTACTGTGTCATTTGTGGCAGCGCCGTCTTCAACGTCGTCGAGGGCGCTCATGAATATGACCCAGACATCGTCACAGACGCAAGTAGCGGCTGGACGGGGGATGTACGACTGATGAGTGAGAATCCCGATGCTCGGACAGCTTCCAAGTACGATTGGTACTCCAGGATTTACAAGACTAGTGGATACGCGCTGACACTCTGCCAGAGTCTTCATAACCGGCCCGGCGGTATTCGTGGATGCCGGCTTCTTTGATTTCGACCAGGGAGACGATCCGAACGCGCCGCTGCTTGACGAAGACTCGTTGCAGGTGTCAGTATACAGAGCCTCTTCGACGTAGCTTACTACAATGTCTTACTGACCAGAGCCGGGACAGGTACGACTCAGACGGAGACAGCCCGTTGGCCGTCCCTTTCCATCGGGCGTGCCTCGACTTATTTCACAAGGTCATTGCGCCTCAGGAGGTCGATAATGAAACTCTCTGGCAGATTCTAAAGTGCCTCGGGCCCGATCCGGTCTTGTACATCGACTACGGCGCAGTGGTCGAGTGCCAGGATCAGTATTGGGTTGAGGAGAAAGGCACGGAGGAATTCGTGGTCAATCCAATCGACATCCCTTGGCTGGAACGGTATCGGGATCCAAACAAGCTTCCGACAGCAGGTGATTTCCACTTGGGAAGACCCGGCTTGCCACCTCGACAGACGCCCGGTCAGGATCCATTCCAAAAACTGCCGCCCGAGATCCTGCTCTCCGTCATGCGACATTTGGACCTGCCTTCCATCAATCGGCTCAGGGAAGCTTCCCGTCAAGCTTCCCAGCTGGAGTTGTCAGGCGGGTTTTGGCGATCTCGCCTCCTCCGAGATATGCCATGGCTCTACGATCTGAACTGGGGCATAAACACTCCGACCCCTGGCGACGTTCATGGTCTAGATGCCGCTGACTGGGCCAAGATTTATAGAGACCTTTACTTGGCCAGCGATTCTGGTAGGAAGGACAAGGTTCACGGTCTAGTAAATCGTCGTCGGATCTGGGGCATCTGCGAGCAGATCGCTGCGCTCTATAGTGTACGAGATTTAGCGGTCAGGGATGACCGCATCACAGAAGTCATGCATGATGTGTGTTCGACACGCTTCGCGCAGCTAATTCTGCGTGATCCGCCGAACACAACAGTGACAAAGACTTTCCTCCTATCTCGATATGCGGATTTGGAGAGCATCGCGCCCGTATTATCGGTACATTGGACCCAGGATGGAGAACTATCAAAGCTGAATATCTTGGATCCAGCAACGGAAGAGGCATCGCCGCTAAGGGATGATGTACAGATTCCCGAGGGCGACTGGATCACCGGCCTGATTTTCTATTCGGAAGACGCTCCAAGGAACACGAAGGGAGACCCTGTCCAGTGCTCCACCTGCGGACTCTGCATTCTCTTCGCCAAACAAGACAGTGTCAAGCTTCGCAAAGCCGCTGGCGGTAATCAACGTCTTTTTCGAACGTCGAATCACCACTTCCTCGTCGGATTTACTGTCCACACTTCTCAGGATGGGCTCATCTCCAAGTTGGCTCTCCTAGAACAACCAAAAGAGAAGATTCCCTTCAGATCCGAGTACAGAGTTGTTGACCATTACTCCCATCTTCATAGTCGGGATGCGAGTGTAGAAGAACATTCCTGGAAGGGAGACTTGCCTCCGCACCCTATCAAGTTCTCTGGCGTGCTGCGTGGCTACTGGGCAGTCGACCGGAAGCAGGGAACGGCTCCGTTGGAGGCGCTCATCTTTGGCGACTCTGAGGATGAGTTGGACGACATAGTTTCAATTGGGGCTGATGTCCACTTTGGAGGATTCGAGGTTCACTATGGCAGCCGCACCCCAAAGACCATTGGCCCGAGATGCCATGCCATGCAGTATCTCGACATTGACGGCCGCGGCGGCGAGCGGGTGGTCAATATCTATCTGTCTGTTTCACATATTCCTGTCGGATGCCGCTTCGTCACCAATCGCGGTAGACAGCTCGTCATCGGACAGCCGAATAATGAGTTGCGTTATGATGGTGGAGCCAACGGCGTCATGGCTGGTATCGCTGCGTACTGGTCGGACCGGCCACTACCGCAAGCGAATTTGTCTGATATTGGAGTTCTTTGGAGCGGTCACAGGCATGATCATCTCACAAGCGACGGACTTAATGACCCCAATGGTTTCTTCTGGGCTCCCGAAGCACCTCCCAGCGGAGTCAGCGAGTCGGGGCCGATTTGGGGTCAACGCGAGGTTTACGACAAGTGGCAGCGCCGCAACAAGAACTACCCGTCATCGAACACGGTGGTCTCCTGGCTCGACCTCCGGCAGCCTGTGGACGAAGTGAGGGTCACTTTCTGCCACTCAACTCTGTCCCGGCAGCTGCCACTTGCTGCGATCACGCTGGTGCAGTCCGGTCGGCTGAAAACGATCGGGGCCGAGAAGTTCTCCAAGCCTCTGGACACGACTGGCACAAATGGACATCATTGGTGTTGGTGTGCCCTGGGTCGCAGACAAAATGACGAGCTCAAGGCCAGACCGCACCACATCCACGAATCTTGGCAGGTTGGACATCAGAGGCTCAAGACGTTGAAACTCTGGATGACCGAAGACGATGGAATCACAGGCATCCAACTAATTGCCGCGGACGGCGTGAAGAGTCCCGCATGGGGTGTTTGTGACGATGCCCCATCGGCCACGATCGGCTTCGAATCCGGTGATGGCCCTCCCGCGGTCGGTGTCAAATTCTTCTTGGACGACAATGAGCGTCAAGTCACACGCAGCGACATAATCATAACTGCTGTTCAGGCTCTAGTCGAGACTTGAGTTGGGGGCTATAGAGGCAGCGAGAACTTGTCATTTGGATCATGGTGACTTTTCTAGGTTGGACGTGAATCTTCAGACAATTACACACCAATCTGAAAGACCAAATGAAAAAGACATATATGAGGAAATACCATTTTGAAATCGATTTGAACTCAAACTTGACTTGAATAATGCAAACTATCGGCTTCATCTTTCCCTCAAATCCCTTTTAGCTGCCCAAGTTCTTTTCTTTTGTACTCCCATGTGTTTTCTTCAGCATATTTTATTTTTTACCCAGTGTATTGGGAATATATCTAGCAAGCGAGTGCATAATCAAGTGAGAATAAGTACGAGGTATGCTTCTATGCTATTATAATATATCCGATGGTTACCATTGAAGTCGAGATAAAACTTATATAACAAGTACAAAATCCAACCAAGAGTAAAAGTGATCACTTTTTTTTTGTTGCTCCATCAAGATATTCGTCCGAAAAGGTACGGTGTTGGCAAGGTCACTACAAATAAATCACCATGAATTCGGAAGATTCTAGTCGTACCCTCAGTCCCCTGACAGTTCTGCCATATTTCTCTGCATTCCCTTCGTTGCTATTCTCCTCCTTTCTCCCCTCTCGCCACTGTACGATGGAAGCTCGGGGCTGATATCGGAAAGACGAAAAAATCACCCAAAAGGTCGTTTTCGCCGGGTGCGTCGATGCTGGGCCCTTGGGGCAATGGAAGTTGTTTTTACCTAAGTGGCGTGTGCTGTATGCAACCTTAAACAGACCTCCCAGGTGTACCAACACCGCGGCCACGGCGTCGCCCGACCAATGAGCTTGAACCACCTATTTTTAGAAAACCTTTGTAAACGTGTATTGGAGCTTAATCGGACGACAAATGCGCTGTCTATAGGAAGAATTGCGGCATCTGGCCTGGTGTCCGCCTCGGGTCGGTCATGTTGACCAGCGCTAAAGAATCTCTGCAGCGCCACTTTTGAAAACATGACATATATTGTTGACTTGATTGGTAATAAGGATTCCAAAGTGGTAGTCTGCGCACCTTGACATTTCCCCAGGCCATCTCTGGGGAGAATCTGTCTGTCATTTTTACCGTGGGCGCCGGAAAGTAAACAAAAGCGTGTAAGTCGCAGTGTGCTGCTACCCACACCACCCCCGGGCCTTGTTCCCTAACCCGCTGCTGAACTGACATGCCCAGCTGTTTGACCATCCACTGGCGGGCTGACACTCGATATATTGTTACCGTATATGATGAATCATAGAAGACTGTAGTACTGTATATTTTCTTACCTATCAGTCTTTGACCATGTCCTGTATGCGGTGTTTGATTTGGCCACTGAGATTACTCGTACCCATCGTTTGACCGTGTAGCAGCTGTATAAATACATTTTCTAGTGGGAGTACCGCTGCTACTGATTGCCCACCTGGTCCTATCGAACAGCCCCTAAGCATTTGTGTCCGGTCAAAGCACAGCACCGGAACCAGAGGATGGCTTTCGAACTACGCTTTTGCTGGATGAAAACTTTTGGATGATCAAGGACAGTGGCTTGGCCCGAAAGCCTTTGGTATGGCTCGGGCCCGCCGTTGCTGGGTCAATAGCTCATGTTGAATTTCGGGGCACCATGAAGCTTGCCACTTTGAGAAAAAGGGGGCTGGCAAGAGTCAGCCTGGTGTTGACGAATCCCTTCTTTTTCCCACGCAATGCCTTCCGTTTAGTGCGGCTCTTCGGGTGTATCCCACCAATACGACGCCATGCACCTTGCTCTCTTTCCTCTGGTGTAGAATGCTTGGGAGTGGACACCTCGCTACTGTCCCCGATCCCCTTTGTGCGTTTTGAATCTCCGCGCCTGGGCTCTCTTGCCGATTTTGAGAAAAAAACAAGGTATTTGCCGCCCGAAATATTTGAAATGGCTACAACATGTATTCGTCGTTCAAAAAAGTACCTGCTCATCTATTGATAGCTGTTCCTGGGATATAAGCTGGTGACTTGGCATATATGAACACGAGATAGTCTGCATCCAATCTGATATGTCTTTCTGGTATAAGTCTAGTCTTCTTGCTGCCTCGAGCCGCTCCTTGACTTGGTATATCGTCGAGGCCCGCTACAAGCACGTAGACATGGACCCGAGCTTCAGTCAGAGAAATCTACCTAGCATCGTGGGACCAAATAAATACACAATACTTCTCTACCTTGGGGCGCTCTCTATTTCTCTTCCTTGGCGCTTTATTTAAAGCATAACCGTTACTGTTGGCTTTGTAAATATTTGCAAAACAGTCACCTCTCGGGCGCCCAATAACCTAAAATGTCCCTCTCCAGTTGATTCTCAGGTTTCTTGTTTATTTATACCTGGCCATTTCCCGCTCTTGAGGTCTGGAGTCCGTTTTGATCCATCTCCAAACAGCCACACAAATCCAGACATCTCTGTACTGCAAAGAACGAGATATCAGCATTCCAAACCCACAACTACGCACTCTATCACAATACAAGCTACCACATTCATCTGCGGTCAGTCACGATCAACTACATCTACAGTTTACAGTGAAATCACCGCCCGCGCGTACTATACCGGCACTTGAGACCACGGTCATCTCTGCGCTGCAACCATCATCTTCTTCACAACGCGACCACTCCAAGATCGCAACTGCACGCACGAGAGCGCAGGTATCTCTGTACTGCAAACACTACACTCAGAGCATACGATCACATCACGATCGCCATTCTCTCTCTCACACACATCCGGGCGTCTCTGTACTACCAACACCATACTCCCACACACGATCAGATCGCGATCGCAGTTTATGCACACAGACGTATCCAACCATCTCTGTAATCTTCACACCGCACTACCACACACGATCACATCACCATCACTTTACGATCACAGATCACATCACCGCAACGTACAGAGATACCAAATCCAGCACACACAGACTACACAGTAAGCATAATACCTCATCTCCAATGACCAGCATGATATCGTATCATGCCTTCACCAGCCGATTTAAGATGATCAACTCGCTGACCATCTTATAGCATCACACAAGCCAAAATGCCTGCCACACAGCACAAGCCTTGCATCAGATGGTAAGCAAGCCCACCCGAAAGGAGACTGTGTATCGTGTGGTGACTAACTGGTGACATAGCCACGCCTGCGGCAAGACGCACTGGGACCAGAAGCGGGCCGACCAGTGTCGAAACAAGGCCATCCGCAGGGCTCAGCGTGAAGGCGCCCTACAGCCGCAGCCCGTGGGAGTGTATCTCTCACCACAACAGCAGCAGCAGCAGCAGATGTATTGGCAACAGCAGCCACATATGTATCTACCAGAACAGCCACAGATACTTATGCAACAGCAGCCTCATATGTTGATGCAACAACAACCGCAGATGTATATGCCACAGCAGCAGCAGCAGATGGGCGAGGCCTTTTACAACGATGATTTCGGGCTGTCATCCTTCCAATCTGACTGGCTACAAGAAAGCCACCATAGTCAGAACCCCATGCCCCAAGCACAGCAGCAGCAGGAGATGATGGACGAGCTCTTCCAATTCGACTTGTCAGATGAAAGTCTTTTCGGACAGAGCCCCATGCCCCAACTGCAACAGCCGCAGCAGCAGATGGGCGAGCCCTTCCAGTTCGACTTCCCCCAAGAGAAACCCCTTGGACAGGGCCCCACGCCACACACACCTCCTCCTACTCCTCCTGTTGCTGCTGCTGCTCCTACTGCTGCTGCTACTGCTCCTACTGCTGCTCAGCCACACCCTCCTCAACAGCCACATCAGCAAGCCTCACACGGTCGTGCCGCCGATAGAGTACTCATGCCGTTCATCGACACGCTCGACGATGCAGAATTGGCTAGAATAGTAACAATGCTGGATGAAATGGCGGCCGGAAATGCAGTGGCTGACAACTTGGGCGCGGGCGGGCTCGGGGATGATGCATAGGCGTAAAGAGAGACGCAGGGAGTTTGGGAGGGCATGAGTCTAGGGACGGAGGGGTTGGAAAGACTGGGAGCGATTATGAATACAAAGCGATTTTGACTTCTCCTCTGTCGTCTTTTTTGATTGCCGTGTTCTCTTCTGAAATACTAGCAGGTATGGTATTTGACCTTCTCGACAACAATCAATACATAACTTCGTCATAGGCCCAGCTCTCCGGACTTTGTTCGGAGCCCAGCGGGTGATCTTGCAGGAGTCGGGTGGTTGTTGCGATGGAATGGATTAGCAGAGCTCGGTTCTCCCCTTGAGACTTGGGCAGCTCTCCTCCGAAGATGACATCGGAGATATCGTCCTGCTTCTGAGTTCTGAGTTCTCCCACGGTGCTTGTTTGACTCGGTTCTCCTGTTTGCCGAGGCTTAAGCTTGCCCCTCTTAAAGTCACTCAACCATGTATTGCACGTTGTAGACTTGATCAAATAGCATGCACATACAAAGGGTCAAACTCGTTTCGAAACGAGTATCGGTTGTTGATTATTTCGTATTGAGGGACATGGATCTCTATCAACCGTCACCATCGCTGGCGTCATCAGCAAACATGTCCACTGCCCTCATCCTGCGACGCACTGGCCGCCCGGCTTGCTCTGCTGCCTCTGATGGCTCTTTGGCGTGTTCTTCGACTTCTGGCTGTGGTGGTATAGGCGCTGCCGCAGCCGACGTCTCTTGTGAAGGCGGTGGTTCCGGCTTGTCTTCTGCCATCGGCTCGCCGTCCATTACACCTTCGTCTTCGTCTTCCGACATGGGCTTTCCATCAATATCACTGTCCATGAGGACATCGTCGCCATAGTCTTCATCCATGGCATCACCATCGAGCTCGTCGTCCACGTCCATTCTTTCCGCGTTGGGATCGTATCCAGAACCCGACTCTATGCTGACTGGCTCGAAACCCTTGCTGACTTCGGTGCCGGCCTCTACCGTCTTCCACCTGCCGCCGTTCCTCTTTCCAGCCTCTTCCTCGTCTGCTGTTTGCTGCGGCTCGCTTGTCGTCTTTGCTGCGGGACTAGGTGGGTTCTCGAAGCTCTTGACAAAGAGCTCTTGGCTTTCAGCAGGGAATACACACCAACCCTCCCAGAGGCTCAGTACGAGGCCAACACTGCGTTTCCACTTATCGGCCCTCAGTCTGCCCCAACCGAGGCGCTCAGCTGTTTGGCCCAGGTATTCAAAGACTTTGCGGTCTCGCAGTGCCGTTTCGAAAAGTTGTCGGTATCGCCAACTGTGCCGGACTCCACTCGTCGCCGACGAAGACAAGATGTCGCTGACAATATACAAAGCGACCAAGCTTGCGGCGCTCGTGTCTAGCTGTTCGCCGTTGGCTGCCTTGTCCTTGTCGTCGGGCACTGGGGTGGAAGGATCCGACTCGCCAGTCTTGGCGGCACCGTCGGGCTCCTGCTGTGCATTCTGTTTGTGCTCGGGATTCGCAGCTGTAAATCCAAACGGCCTCTGTACATTGGCCACGATCAGATCGACAATCTCATCGGCGCCCCGACTTGAGTGCGTGATTGCGAATGTGGTAATCCTAGCAATGTCGCCTTTACGGATCCGGCCCAGGGTCGCCGGCAGACGAGCCAGGAGATGAACGAGTTTGGCTTTGTCGATGGGATTCAGATAAGTGATCTCTGCCTCGCCCCCAGGGCCACCATCGTTTGGCTTGGTACCCTCGTCTTCATAATCCTCATCGTCGGAAGAATTGTATTCCGACTCGGAAACAAACTCGTTGATGTTTGTGGCGTATTCGTATGCCAGAGGCTTTTCGGGTGTTTTCCATGCGTGGCTGCCCTCGAATAGGGGGACATACTTGCCGGGTTTCCCACCGCGGCTACGAACGCCTGTAATCACTTCCCACAGTCGCCATCTGTACCAGACACCACCTTCACTGCGAGCATCCCAGAGCCATGCCCATTTCTCTTCTCGCTGCACGTCTGGCCGCGACATCAAGAGGGCCTCAAATTCTGGGCCGTGCTCTAGCACGGCCTCAATAACCTTGTGGATGAGTTGAAGTTGCTTGATATCCTTTGGCGCTTGAATAGGAACATGCAACAAGGCCGTCCTACTCATGGGCGCACCGGGAGGCCCATAGGACGTAGGCGGAGCAAATCCGCGGTGGGTTTGCTGATTGTTCTGTACGTTCGGCAGGGGAACAGGTTTTGCGCCAAACGCTTGCGAGGAGGTCGACGTGATGGAAGAAGTCGCCGTCGTAGTCGCAACCGCAGACGACAAGTGGCGATGCAAAGACAGGTTGAAACCAAAACCTAGATATTTGCCCTGCAACAAGCTGACAGCGGCGTCAATGTCTGTCGCTGGTGTGTCTGGAGACAAGATCACAATAGCTGCCATGGATTTCCTCTCGTTGGACGTCGCCACCGGCGGGGGCAGGATCTTGACGCTCTCGACATTGAGATTTGAGGGTACTATGGCCTTGATCACAGCCGGCGATGTGCCCGGCGGCAGATTGGCTAGTCGCAAAGTCGGCTTTGCAATGGCTCTCTCGTCGGATCTGTCTTGATCCCTTTCCTCGGCCTCGTCGTCGCTCGTATTAAATGCCTTGGCGACGCCTTTTGAAGTTGGCGTGTCGTCGTATCTTCGCTCTTCGTCGTATCGTCCAAGTCGTCCCCTGCCATCATCATCGCGCCTGAACCCATCCTCGAATCCTCGCTTCCGGCCATAGCTCGATGGGCTGGGACCCAGACTACCAGGGCCGCTCCTTGCGTAGTTGGTCGGCGACGGACCGAGGCTTCCCGGTCCGCTCTTAAGACCTGTTCCAAAGTGCCTCTTCCCTGGCCCGGCTATGGGAGCAAATCCACCTCTTCCGGGTCCTTGTGATCTGCCGAACGCTCCGCCCGATCCGCCGCGTGCTATCGCGCTGATCTCGTCATCGCCGTCGGCCTCGTCGTCAAAGCTCTTGACGAAGCTCTCGTACACGGCGGCGGTTTCGGCGGCCTCTCGCTTGCGCTTCGCCTCGCGGTCGGCTCGCTCCTTGTCGAACGCGGACTGCTTGTGCGCCTTGGAGAGCTTGGCCTCGACGTCGGGGAAGGAGTCGGCGACTTTCTTGTTGGAGGACATGTTCAATGATGTTGCCGGGCTTGCGCGGAGAGCGAGTGTGCCATGCAGGACAGCGCCGCTCCTGCTCGACTGTTGGACCTCGAGTGGGAGAGACCCGTTGGATCAGTTGCTTGTGTAGCTTTCGAGCTAGCCCGGGCTCACTGATCGATCACTTCCAAGTACACAAAGCTGGAGGTCGCTGGGCGAGGGGCATGGCGAGTAGTTTGGGTTTGTTTGTTGCGCCTTGCCCTGCCTGCTGTCGGGCGCGAATTGCTCGGTCGTCGTGGTAAGATGCTCAAGGTCGCGCTTGTAGGTAATCAACCCATTCGAGGTCGTTCCCAAGCTCCAGCTTCGCTTCAGTCAGATCCATGCAGGGATGTCGGCTTCCCGCAAAACAAAAGGTCCGTGCTCTGACAGCGCTTCTACTCTGTACTCCGTACCTCGTACTGGACAATTTCAACGGCCAACTCCCGTTCTCATGAACTCGATATAGAAACATTGAATTAATTGAGAATCTTGTTGGGGGTCCATCCATGACTGCTATTTGATATGAGATTGTATCGGCCATTTCTGCTGTGGTTTGTCCAGAATGAACCCATACTGCAAACTGTTGAAGGGTCCCTAGTGCAGTAGGCCTATTACAGCTATTATAGCCGATGCATCCTGGACTGGAGACCACCACTCAAGCCAGGATCATGATATATCAGACATACTGTAATCAATGGTCAACGGGAGTAGGTTACATGCATTGAGAAAATACTGGGGGTTCAACGTCCATTGCAGCGCCTTTTGGACATGCCATGGGGTGTCAGTGGACCGCAGCTAGAGGATGGAAGCGTAAAACGCCGCATCCGATTCGACGTTGGCAGATCCGATATCGTCCTGAACTAGCCTGCTTTATCTAAGAGGGAAAAAACGAACGATTTTTTTAACATGTCCCCAGCCATGGACGACGTGCAGTACACTTCCTTGTCTCTGGTTATTATCGGGGGAATAGGTTGGTATAGACTTGACGAGAAGCTAATTAAACGGGTCTTGCTTAGTATATATCATCTCGTCCTTCCCATTGAACACTATAAACCTGCCCCATGAAACATTGGAACTGCTCGTTGAATTCTCGTTGATATACCCTGCTTGTACTTTTGATATTTCCGCCTGACAAGGACGAACAAATCCAAGAAGAAAAGGGCAAGGTGGTGACCGGCGTAATCATGGCAGGCCCGTCTCCCTTTACACCGCCGTCGTCGGTCCTCATCGTCGGCTCGGGCGTCTTCGGCCTGTCCACGGCCTACGCCCTGACCAAGCGCCCGGCGTGGTCCTCGACGCAGATCACGGTGCTGGACCGGGCGTACGAGGCCGGGCGGCCGTCCTCTACTAGATTTCCGTCCGAGGACGCCAGCAGCATGGACTCGTCGCGCATCGTCCGCGCCGACTACGCGGACCGCGCGTACGCCGTGCTGGCCGCCGCCGCGCAGACCGAGTGGCGCAAGCCCGGCCCCAACTCGTGGGGCGGCGAGGGCCGGTACGCCGAGACCGGCTTCGTCATCTGCGCGGACAAGGGCCCCGAGGTCCTGGCCGACGGCGTCACCAAGACCGGACTGGGCTACGCCAAGGGCGCCTACGTCAACGCCCTCGAGGCCGTCGAGCGCGAGGGCCTGCCCCGGGACGCCGTCGTCGAGCTGGACTCGCCCGACAAGATCGCCCTGGCCAGCGGCACGGGCGCCCCCTTCGGCGACTGGGGCTACCTCAACAAGCGGAGCGGCTGGGCCAACGCCGAGAAGAGCATGGCCTGGCTGTACGACCGCGTCGTGGAGACGGGGCGGGTCAGGTTCGTGGGCGCCACGGTCGACCGGCTCGAGGTCGACGGCGGCGGCAAGCGGGTCACGGGCGCCAGGCTCCGGGACGGCACGACGCTGCGGGCCGAGCTCGTCGTCGTGGCCGCCGGCGCCTGGACGCCGAGCCTCGTGGACCTCCGGGGCCAGGCCGTGGCGACGGGGCAGTGCCTCGCGTACACGCCCATCGACGACCGCGAGCAGGCGAGGCTGGCCAACGTGCCCGTCCTGATGAACATGACGCAGTCGACGTTCATGATCACGCCGAGCAACAACGTGGTCAAGATCGGCCGCCACGCCTACGGCTACATGAACCCCAAGAAGATCAACACGGCGCTGGTGGTGCCGGCCACCGCGGGAGGCGACAAGTTCCCCGAGATCACCGTCTCGCAGCCGTACACGCACGTGGACGACGTCAAGATCTGGATCCCGGCCGAGGGCGAGCGCGACCTGCGTACGGGACTGCGGAGGATGGTGCCGTGGCCGGAGATCAAGGACCGGCCGTGGACGCACAGCCGCATCTGCTGGTACACGGACACGGCGACGGGCGACTTCATCATCACCTACCACCCGCACTGGGACGGCCTGTTCGTCGCCACGGGCGGCAGCGGGCACGGGTTCAAGTTCCTCCCGGTGCTGGGCGAGAACATTGCCGACACGATCGAGAACAACTACCCTGCCGACTTCAAGGACAAGTGGAGCTGGAAGGAGCCAAAGGACATTGAGAAGCAGATCATCACCGAGGACGGCAGCCGAGGCGGCAAGGTAGGGCTCGTCCTCATGAACGAACTTCAAAAGAACGGCTCTCGCCTATAAACGCCGAGGACGAGGCATATTTTTGGTTTCCAAGACGAAGACAAGAAGCCAAAGAACAACCCAAAACGTCCATGAGACCACGACTTTTACGATTTGGATCAAAAGCATGTGATGAGCGATTTGATAGCCATGCCTGGGTGTTGTCTCTTCCTCCATACAAAAGTCTCGGCACATCATTGCATATCAGAGTCTCAGATGAGAACGATAGAAACTTTCTAGAGCTTTGAAAGACCGTATGCTATATAGATAAAAAAAAAAAAACTCTTAGAATCATATGTCTGTTATCCTTTGTCATAAACAGATGTCCAAGGTGTACCGAGAGTGAGACCGGTCATCAGGCTTCAAGCCGCATCCCTGGCTCAGCAATACGATGGAGTTCAGGAAGGAATGCTCACGAGTTTTCTGTAGTACATTCTTGCTCAGAGACACATGCCATGACAAGTCTACTGATCCATTGTCGATGACTACCATTTCCCTTCCCTTTTCCTACTTGCATCAAGTCACAAAGACAACAGAGCTTGATTGCAAATCACATGTCTGCCTTCCCTATGGCAACATATGGATCCCGCAAACCAGCACAGCAAGCACACATTTCAAAGCAATCTTCAGCCAACATTCTCAATCAGCTCCAGCAGTGAATCAATCGACCACACTTTTTTTTACGCACTCGACATTCACGAAAGAACCACTAGAAAGCAAGTGTTCACCAGATTCGAGGAAAAGAAGTCATCATGTCTGCAATGGTGATGTATTCAGGCAGTGAAGCCAACACTACTGCAGCCTGCTTTTTTTTCAGTTTTCTGGCTGGGCCAGCTACGGAAACCATTGGCGAGTGCATAGAACGCATCCATGCCAGCTCATAATTGTCTAAATGCAACCGCCAAGGGCCAGGCATTCCAGCCGGGACGTCCACCAGTACGAGTATTTCACCTCTGACTCAGTGTGTGCCTTCCGTTACTAACTGCTGCTCTCCTCTCTCCCGTACGCCGCTTGATCCTCTTTTCGGTTGGTATATGCCACTTCTACCACCTCAAAAGTCGTGGCCGTCTTTCTGTTTGTTGGTTTACATCACCTTCTTCTGAATTAAAGCGATACCATTGAGAAGCGCATGTGCTGTCAATGATGTATGCGCGAGTCAATCTATGTGGACTGCAGACCAAAGATGTTTTTCTGGTCCAGTCCGAAAATCCAGCCGCCATGCCAAATAAACGCCGTTGCGATGCAGAAAACGTGAAATATACATAGACACGGGGGCCTCAAGCACCAGGTTGTGTCAGGACACTGGTGATGGAGGTTGTGTCTCGGGGGAATTCGTGAAATCGTGATTGGTGATCGAACTCTTCTTACAAGCACTTTGGAGGACGGAAAGTGCAGGAGTGGGTATTTGCAAGGCTTAGACCTTGCGGAAATCTTGCAGGACGGGGTACATCATCTCGAAGGCTTGGTAAATTTCCTGGGACATGTTAGTCGTGGTGGACAACTGGGAGACGACAGCCACTACATACCTCTCGAACTTTAGCACCCGTCAGGACAATCTTGCCAGAGACGAAGATGAGCAAGACCACCTTGGGCTTGATCATACGGTAGATAAGACCAGGGAACAACTCGGGCTCGTAAGAGCTGAAGTTGTGGTGGCGCGAGGCCAACCCCTCAAGACGAATGGGGAACTTGATGTCGCAACTGCCAACAATGTTCTGGATCTTGAAATCCGTGAACTTGGCGTTGAATCCGAGCTTCTGAATGATACGAGCGTACTTGCGCGAGGCAAGCTTGCTGTCATCCTCAGACTTGGCACCAGTAACGACCATCTTGCCAGAGGCAAAGATCAAGGCCGTGGTCTTGGGCTCACGGATACGCATAATGACGGCAGCGAAACGCTGCGCGCGCACGTTAGCGTGGTATTGTGAAGCAGAGCGGGGTGGCAGTGAGAGACCCCGCGATGCGACAACTTACCTTGGGGTTGTACTCGGCATTGCGAGCGTGCAAGGCAATGGTCTTCAGATCCAAGCGGCAGTCAAGATTGACAGTGGCCACAATGTTCCTTGACAATGCATGTGAGCACAAGATAGAACAAGGAGAAGAAGTTCTCATCAAGGTAATACATACTGAAGGGTAGGCGTCAAACCACTACCACCTTGAGTCGCAGCAGGAGTAGCGGCAGGCGTGGCAGGAGTCACTCCAGCACCATTGGGAGCGCCGACAGGCTGACCGTTGGCAGGTCGCTTGGCGGGGTCGCTGGCGGGAGGAGTGAGCTCATGCGCACCGCCAGGGAACGACAGCGAGCCTGGGGCAGTGAAGGCCATGGCCTGCGCGGCAGTAGCGGGGTGAGTTTGAATACCCTCCATGATGAATGTCTTGGACGGATATCACACTTGGTATTGAACCGAAGAGTGAGCAGATCTGGTGGTACAATTAGATCGGGTCCTTGTCAAGAAGTCGAATGATCCAAAAATGCAGGAACGCGGATTGGAAAAACGTGGGCAGACGTGAAGCTAGTGTGCAGCTCCGGCTTAAATAGAAAAAGGCTGGAGGCCAGAAAATCTGCCGATTGTTCTGATTGCAATGCGACCAGCCCAACGCGCGCAACAGGAAGCTTGGTGATGGCGGGGCAGTGAACGGGAGCTGCAGCGGCGGAAGGCGGGGKACTGGGCGACAGCTACCTGAACGACCACGCCCGCCGGCAATGCTTACGGTGAAGAGACAATAGCAGGTGGTTCACTGGGAGATGGGATTGTACGTCGCGGTGTGAACGAGACAAAGAAAAAAGGTTGCCTTACCAAAGGGCGTGCAGGAGATGAACAAGTAAATGTCTCCCCAACACAGCTGAAGCTGCTCGGCCTGATGGATAGCTGATGGAGTGGTTGATAGCAAGTATCAGACCACGATGGCACACACACGTTGTTTGATAATACGAGGGCGCGAGGCAGGTCGAAAAGAACGCTGACGATGTCGTCGAGGTATCGGGTTTGATGCGATGCGACAATGACGGCGGCAGCGACTCGAATCGGTTCCTTCCCTCACGTTGGTTTCTTTAATTCTTGGGTCTTGTCTACGGGAGCGGAAATCTTCTTGGCAGCACGGCACCGTGACCTGTGCGACAGCGAGACGTGCGAGGATTTGTGGGGGGAGAGAGACGAGAGAAGACGCGGTCGGTCTCTGCGGAAGCTCGAGTCTAAATGTCGGAGCGACGACAATGGGAGGTGGAGTCGGAAAGACTGGGAACGGCTTCTCTAGAACAGAGAAGGGTCGGAGGCAGGTCTTTGTCGATTGTCCTTGCCGGAAGCTTGCGAGAAGACGAGCGCAGGTTGGGAAGAATTAATGAATGCAAAGGTGTGTGACGTCAGTGACGATGGTGGCTTTGTTGTCTGTGATGAACAAAATCGCCGGATGCGTGCACAACTGCCGGTCACCACGGTGAATTAAAAAAGTGGAGAAGGTGTGAAGAGGTGGCTTCTTTTTTCTTGTGGGAGGGCAGGTGACAAATAAAAAGGCCAGACGTATTGGTAGGTTGGCAGCTGGCAATACGTGAGGCTATGGTTGGTCGGGGAATCCGCGCAGGAGGTTCGAAATTTTTGGAAATGAGGGGGAGTGCTGGCTTCTTATAATTCTCGGAGGCAAGGACCGCCGCCAGCCGTGCGCTACAATTCTAAGGCAGCCACGCCCCCCTCGTGTGGCGGGAGCCCATAAATTTGAGCCAATCCTGCCATGTGCGCGAGCGCGCTAGTCTAGCGTCGGCCAATGAGACCTCGGCATCGGTCCCCTATCTGCTCCTAATTTGTTTTTCTCTTCCTTGCATTGCTGTACCCAAACGTTCCGACAAGTCTCGCCGCGTTGCTAGGCTCCCCCCTTCCACTGTACGACACATGCCAGTCGTTTTCCCTTCCCTGGAGGGGGTCCGTCCAGTCCATTGATCAGAGCCCAGCCAGTCAGTCAAACCAGTCCGCCCAGGGCCACTGCTCAGCGCAAAAGTGCCCTCAAACGACCAAGATCATGCATGGCATGGCATGCTGCCATGTCCATCCGTTCGTTGCCCTAGCCACTTACCTGTGGGCTACGCCGATACGCAATCGTCGCGGCCGCCTATTTGTGCATGCAGCCTGACGTGCTGGCTGCGAGCGGGCGACTGGTGAATGGTGATTGCTCGTGTGCCCGTCTGCCTCGGCATCACAAGAGAGGGGGGGAAGAGGAAAAGGGTCATGAAGAGAAAGAGTTTTTACGAGAATCGCCCACCGCCGCCGACAGGACCGAAGTACGGACTGAATCGCTCGGCATCACGACTCGTTTGGCGCCGGCGTGGTCGAAGTGGTTCTTCTCTTTGGTGGTGGTTGACCAAGCAAGTGCCGGGTTAGAGAGAAGTGTATGTGTGGGAAGTTGGGAGGAGAAGAAAAGGTTTGAAATGGGACTCGTCGAGGGCGACCTTGTTTCTTTGGTGCCATTCCAGCGCGCACTGTGGCTAATCACATAGCCAAAAGTCCGGTGCTGCCGCCTGAAGCCAATCAAGGGCAAACTTCTCGGATGGATCCAAGAGAGCGCATCCGCTGAAACAAGTTGCCCCCTCCATCTCCTTTTTTTTTATTCTTTTTTTTTCTTGCTTCCTCTTTTCGGCTAATGCCTGGAAAGTCTCTGCTACAGCGGCCTCCTTGGCTTTTCTTCGGTTCTGAAAAGTCCCAAACGCACAAAGACACCTCTTGTCACATCGCATCGCCTCGCATTGTCATATCATCGTCACCATCTTCCCGTGCTCAGATGGGCAGATGCAACCCTGCGAAACAAGACAAGATGACTGCGGCGAGCGACACAGTCTTTTTGGCTTCTCCTGTGTTTGTTTTGCTTGTCTGTCCGTGTGTTGGTTGATTGCAGGTGTACAACTCTTTTTGCGTTGCGACGAGCAATTTCCACAATTCCGCGCCGCGCCTCTTGTCAAAACATATTTGGCAGAAAAAAAAGTGTGCTCGAGGCTAGAGGCGGCCTGATAGGGTTCTTTTGCTTTCTTTCCCCGTCATTCCGTCACCCCCGGAAAGGCCCTTGTTCTCATCATCTCCGAGATACATGAAAACGACTTTCATTGCAGCACAACAGCATCGCGTCCTTTTTGTTTCCTTCTTACTCCATCGCTTCAAGAGTCTTTTATTTCTTCTATATTGCAGAGCCTCTTCCTCGCCAAAAGGATCGCCATTCAGACAAGCCTCCCACGATGTCGGTCGTTTGGTCGACGTGTCTTCTCTGACGCACCCGCAGTACTATTGGTTTCTGACAGGTTCTTCCACATCCACTGGTTTTCGCCCGTCTGCCATCTGGACCAGCAAGATGCTAGGTCTTGACTGGCTCGACCCTCTCCAGGATCCATCGCTGCCAGTGTCTCGAATGGCCCGACAAGTCGCGGGTGGGTACTCGTAAGCAAGGTTTCATCATGACCGGCAATCAGCTCATTTCCCTTGGAGCAACACCCCTGCCGGAAACCTTGGGGGGGGGGGGGGGGGTAATTTTTTTTTCTCGCGCCTGTTCTCGGCAGACCAAACGACCCAGCCTCGCTCAGCCATCCGTTGTGAAGCGTCGCAGCTCTCTTTTTTATGACTCACACGCGATGGTAACCACAAACATGTCGCAATCCATAGCCTTCTTTTCTGTCGCACATCCAAAGTCAGCCGACGTGGCCTTACCAACTCAAAATCCCGTACGGGTCGTCATGGGCAAAACAAAAACACGCATACAGAGGATCACATCGTCGTCTCTGATGCTGTTTGTCTAGATCTTCTCGTTCCTTTGAGTCCATGTATGATTTGATTGAGGACCGGCGCCGACAAAGTGTCGCGTCGCACCAGACTGGCAATTTTTCGTGTTGGTCTCAATATCGTCGCGACAGGAATGGGCGCATTGACCCTAGACAAGCGCTGGTTGCTCCATCAATGCAGGCGGGCTGACCAGACGCGAGTTGCAGGGAGGTCCGATCGGAATTAAGCAAGTATCTCTGCGTAGCCAGTGTTCATGACACTGTACTCCGCATCGTCTCGAACTCCGCTGCGAGTCAGCCCGACAAGCCTCGTGATTGGCCAGGAAGCCTGCGATAAGTAAAGATGCTAAGGATGACGACAATCTATACTAAACTGCATACTGGCCTAGCATTATGCAGTCGTAAGGAGTTGAGGCTCTTTGCCTTTGAAGCTTCCTTTACTGGCCGACAACGGCATAACTCTGTATACTCTTTGAGCATCACGAGAGTCGAAAAAAAAAATCCGGCCGATGATGTCATACTATACGTGATGCATATATACCTTTTTTCGCATGTTGCCGTGTTTGCACGGGAAACAGCTTGTTGTGTTGGTAAGCCACGCACATTGGGTGGTTTGTTCAATCCAATCCCATGCGGCGCAGCAGTGGTAACACATCCAGACTCTCACCAAACCGATAGCTATATTTTGATCCACCACGAAGTGACTGTGGTTGCATGTAAATCAATCTTATAATCTGCATGTGTCCGTGGTAATACCTTGCGACGTGAATCTCGGTTGTTATTAAGGTTGATGTTTTGATATATCAACATGGCCATTACAGAAATGATACGTGGTTTATTATAAATCTAATGTCAATCTCTAACTGTACTCTTCAGCATGCTTCTTATGCTTCTCGTAGTCATTTTGATATAAATTATAAAAGCAAAGCCGACCACAACCAGTGCCAATATAACGATCTTACAATATTACGGGGCGTACTTGAAGTGAGCAACAAGCAAGTGAGCAACAAGCAAGTAGGCAACAAGCAAGTGAGCAACAAACAGTGATCATGGAACGGAAGACTGCAACACATACTTCAGTCTCTGCATCGCTCAACATCCTGGTGCGATGCACTCCATCATGGTCTGCCCGGGCATATAGTGAACCATGAGGGCCACGAGGCTCCGCCTGAGAGACAAACTCATGTGTTTTGTCATGCAAGTCGGATTTGGGTCAACACGATCTCAAGTGCGTCGACGGGGACGAAAGTTTGGTTGCCCGACGATTAACAGTGTGTGTCCGCTTAATGAAGGTAAATATTGTTACTCGGGTGGTGAAAACCGATGGATCAAGTTTATATTCCATTCCGTCCTGTATAATGGGCAGCTACGATATGCAGCCCTAGCCGAGACGGCTGTGGCTTGCAGTGGCCATTTGGCCGACATGGCCACGGCCCGAATACCTCACTGTACGTTGGTTTGATCATAGACGCTTGCAGCTGTCGGCCTACTCGAGAATTGTGAGTCTTGACTTTTGACATGGCCAGGAGCTTGACGGGCATTTTGTTCCATGGCTCGCGATCCAAAGCAATTTGGCTCCTGGCTCGACATTTGCTTTGGTGCTCCAGCTGCGAGCATCGTCTGAATCTTGGTGCTGTGTTCTTTCGATGCGCGGGAGGGATGCACTTCTCGGGATAATAGCAGTAAAGCCTGTGCTCAAATTCAATCTACTGCGAGAGTCAAGAGTAAACATTGCAGCCGGATGTTTTGAGCCGTGGAGTTTTGTTCGAAGACACGGTCAGATAGTGGTTAAAGGCACCTGTGATAATCCGAATCTTCCAAAGGATGGCAAGAATCACTCTAACAGTTCAAAACAGTTGTAGTAAATGTAATGTTTCCGCCGTGGTTTGTTTTCTTCATCGAGTGAACACTTGACCTCTTCTTGCCGTGTTATTGATGACGAAGATCGTGAAAAATAGACTGCCACGCGATCACGATAACCTTGCTGTTGCAACTTCAACAAGTTTGGTTCAACTTTCGAATGAGAGGAACAGATTAGATGACAAGATCAGTTTGAGAAACATCCAGCCACAGCAATGATCGCGACAAGATAGCTTCTTGACCGGCATTCACGACTATGCCCATTGTGACAATTCTGCACGTAGTACACGGGACCATCCTAAATGAAAAAGCCATGGCATTGGTAGGTTTTCACTACAAACCATACAAATAGAACATCGTTCGAAATGGCTTCTAGCGCCGGAAACGTACCTAGTTAATGCTTGCATGCAACTACCGGTCTTAGACGGTCCATGGGCGCATTGTTAGTGAACGCAAACCTGTCTCCGTTTTCGTTTAGAGAAATATATTTAGAGTCGGCGGAGTGGCAATGTGTGTGTGAGTTCGATCTGGCATACGAGAAGCCATATCTCTTGGCGGTTCATGGTAACGTGGTGTCGATGCTGCCTGCTGGTGCGAGTCCTCGGTGATATGGTGATTGTTCGGAACTCTTGGTGCAGCCGAAAACACTTCTTCCACAAGGTTTCGTATACGTTTGAGTTAGGTGTGAATGAAGTTCAGTTTTCAATATCACGAGCAGTCGGGTGGAAGCTATATTCGTGGGCAGTCATATCTCACTTTATCGGGATAGCAAGTTGACTGGGCCGAAAGCAGCTATAGTTGGAGACTCCTTTGTGAGTGTCGCGGTTGGTTGACCTTGCAGAGTCCGAGTATTTCGGTAGGCAGAAGCTTTTACCTTCGAATCACCAGTATTTGAGTTTTCCCAGTAGATGTGCTTTGGATTTCGAGTGGTATTGCTTAATTTAGGTTGTGTCGAAAGGCTTGAACTCGCCTACAGTCGAGGAAGGAGGCAGTGCAAGAACCTCAAACGGCGAGCGCATGGAAGTCCTCCGGGTTTATATCCCTTTCGGTGGAGACCCGGTGCTGCATTGACAGCCAGAGCCGGCCGGGAAGGTGGAGTTGCGAAGCAGCCCAGGGGCCCGGAGTCCAGGAGTGAGAACTTGTGAGAATTCAGCATGTTTCTGCTCCCTGGTCATCGGTCCTCGTCGCTCAATATAGCTGGATTGGGACATGATTTGGGACCTCGAAAAGAGCTGCCCTGTCAACATCCTCAGATATTCCGTTGGGTTATCTGAGGACATGGTAGTTGACACGAAATCTCGAGACTCCAACAAATCACGTAGCATATCGTGTTACCTAGTATTCGAGTCTTCAAAGGTGATTTCTAGACTAGTACCTAGAGTTGATATCGTCCGAGCTATTGTGAGATTTCAGCTTAGGTCGGTTACATACTGCATATGTTTGTACAAGTGCAGTACCTAGATCGTGATTCTCCAGGGCCTAGACTCGCAGCTTGAGTCTGAGGTGGATTTGAATCATAGAAGAAGACATATATGGGTCCAGAATGGTGGCCTTGCTCTCGTCCCGGCTTTTCACCACGATGGAGTCAAGAACGCATCGATGAATTTAAACTTTTAAGTCTGAATCGAGAATGGGGTTCCGGGGGTTTGGAGGGTATGCCCCACGGACTATACCTCGCAGGGGATTATACCATGTCTCGCTTGTGGTGCTACTGGAATCCAGCTCAGCGGGATCTAGTTTCTAGTTCCCAAAGACCAGCGCCAATTGACACGGCATCTGAAGAGTCACGATCATCCTTCTTCTTGGCATCTTATGGTTATTGATAACTCTCTCTGGCATCTCGTCCAGTTACAACAAATGGCGCGGCTATCATCTATTCTTTTCAGTTGATTAACTCCACCGACGTGGTAGCGATGCCGCGGTCAGACGTCGACACCGTTGGCGAGCCAGCGCTAGGCTAGAGCGTGGCTGGTCTTTCAATCACTTTGGCCTTGGAAACCGGAATGAAGCCTTCCATGAAACAACGTCTACTCGCATCGGAGCCTCGTCCAATGATGTGACATATTCTTGGCGGTGCACTTCCAAGGTCGGGCTCCCACTGCTGTCATCTGAAAACACTTTGGGCTTGGTCCTCGCTCTCCTTCTCTTCACATGTGGGCAGTCATGTTTCTTCTCTTCCTGGATCAGTGATCGCAACATGCGACTCTACCGACGATCCTCAGCGGCAGTTGGCACGCGAATGCAATACGCGCGGGGGAGGAACCGGGGGCGTTGTGGTTGGGTGGTTCGTTGAATCGGTGGGTGGTCCTCGGTGGTCTTGCTCGCTTCGCTTCATGGGCGGTGCATGTTTGATCCCGAAGTGGTCCACGTTTGATCTCCGGTTTGAGACGCCTGCCCATCGGTGCCATCCCCCATACTATGATGGCATCATGGAGCCTCTCTCTGCTTTTTCTCTCTGAGATCGACGGGCAGTCTGATCTCTAAAAATAAAATGGTTCTTTTTTCTTGGCAATGGTGCGGAGATCACCAAACCAAACCACGTTTTGCTGATTGCTCTCTTCGGGACCCCCCCCGGTCGCTATCCCAAGCTTCCCAAGAGGATTACTGACCCCGACCAAACCCCAGCCTAGGCATCTGTTCCACCTTCACGACTCCACTTGTATGATCTACTCGAGAGGGCATCTTATAACACAGCTTCCGCGTTTCGAGAAATGCCCGCACCGTCCCGTCATTGGCCAGACCGACAGCAGAGCCGCACGCTTGGAGGGATCCATGAGCGATCGCAACCTCCGATATCACCGCTCATCAAGCATATTCCCTTGGGCTTTCTGGATTAGGACATGGTTTACCGCCGGGTGAATGCCAAGACATCCCCGAGATTCGAATGCCGGTCCCATTGCAAACTCAAAATCTCTTGGTCTGGGAAAGAACAGTCCAGAGGGCATGTATGGAAGCGGATGTGACACCCCTTGTGATCAGCACGCGATGTTTCCTGAATGATCTGAGGCTCTTGCGTCCTCGAACGGCCATAAATACTATACTCTCCCAGGTGCCGTTCTAACCGTCCTTTTTTTGCTCTTCACGCTCACCATCTGCCTTTTCTGTAATCAGCCGTTTCCTTAAGTTCTTTTATACAGAGGTAAGCAAACACAATACCCAAACCCAAGAATATCATGAAGCGGTCACGGGACTAACAACAAGATACAGCTGGGCTCGTTTTTTCTTCTTCTCTTCTTCGGCAACGCTCATTCCCTCCTACTGCCCCATTCAAAGCCGGTCTTTTCTCCCATTCAGGTCGTTTTCAAACTTCAATCGTCACCATGAAGAACTTCGGTACTGCCTTGATGCTGCTGGCAGCCTCTGCCAACCTGGTCGTGTCTCTCCCAGCCGTGGCTGTGCGCGACGAGGATGTGGTAGCCCGCATGGCATATGAGCCCCGTAAGCAGGACACTCCAATCGTTATCAGAAAAGCACATGGCGATACTAATATTCATAAAAAGACGCTGCTGCTAGAGCTGTCCCCAACTATGGCCTAGAGCTTCTGCCCCGTCAAGGCAAGGGCAAGGGCGGCAAAGGAAAGGGAGGTGGTGGTGCTGCCAATGCTGCCGCGAACGCTGCCAATGCTGGAAATGCTGGCAACGCTGTAAGTCAATACCACTTCTGCCATTGATCTCACCATATATATGACCGTTGATCGCTGACTATGAATATAGAACGCCAATGCTAACAACGCCAACGCCAATGCAAACAACGCAAATGCTAATGCCAACAATGCAAATGCGAATGCCAATGCCAATGCCAACAACGCAAATGCTGCGAATGCTAATGCCAACAACGCAAATGCTGCAAATGCCAATGCGAACGCTAACAACGCGAACGCTGCGAATGCGAATGCTGCAAATGCTAACGCCAACACCGCCAACACTGCGGCCACTGCGAACACTGCGAATGCCGCCACAGCAGCAACTGCAGGCAAGGCAGCAAAGAAGGGCAAGGTAAGGAGACATGTCACCTCATAGCAGTCACGATCTGGTACTGACTCACGGATATAGAAGGGAGCCGCCGCCGCAGCCGCCGCCAGCTCGAGCGCAGCCGCCGCGAACGCCGCCGCCGCAACTGACAGTGTAGCCTCCGCCGCATCCTCGGACGCCGCCACCGATGCCAGCGCGAGACGCCGCCGCATGGCCCGGGCCTTCAAGGTTGCTGAGCCGCTCGAGGCCAGGAAGAAGAACAAGGATGCCGCAGCCAGCAGCGACGCTGCCACTGCCACTGATGCCGCAGCTGCGGATGCGGCTGCCACCGATGCTGCTGCCACGGCTACCGACGCTGCTACCGCGACCAACGGAACGGCTACCGCAGGTGATGCCAAGGCTTCCAAGAAGGCCGCAAAGGCTGCCGCCAAGGCATCCAAGGCCGCTGCCAAAGCTGCCGCTGCCACAGACGCCGCAGCCGCCGATACTGCTGCTGCCGATACCGCTGCCGCCGATACTGCCGCGACTGCTACCGACACGGCAGCTGACGCCAAGGCCTCCAAGAAGGCTGCAAAGGCTGCTGCCAAGGCCGCAAAGGCCTCAGACGCTGCGACTGCTGATGCTGCCACTGCTGCCACGGCCGACGCTGCTGCCACGAACGGAACGGCCACGGACACGGCAGCTGACGCCAAGGCCTCCAAGAAGGCCGCAAAGGCTGCTGCCAAGGCCGCAAAAGCATCGGACGCCGCTACCGCTGACGCCGCTACTGCCGCCACGGCCGATGCCGCCGCCGCAAACGGAACGGCCACCGACACGGGCAAGAAGGCCGGCAAGAAGGCCAAGGGTGCCGCCGCGGCCGCCGCCAGCAACTCGACCGCCGCCGCCACCGGTAGCGCCGACCAAGCCGCCGCCGCCGACCAGTCCGGAGCCGCCAGCCAGGCCTCGGGCGGTGACGCGCTCTCGTCTCTCATCGGCGATCTCACGGGTAGCGGCGGCGCTGCCGGCCAGGCCTCGGGCGGCGATGCCCTCTCGTCCCTGCTCGGCGGACTTACCGGCGGCGCCAACAGCAACGCCGCCGCCGCCGGAGGTGCTACTCAGCAGCAGGGTGCCGCTGCTGCCGGAGGAGCTGGAGGCCTGGGCGACATCCTGTCCGGCCTCGGCATCAACCTCAAAGAGCGCGACGCCGAGGACGACGACATCGAGCACGACGAGTAAAGACGTCCTCTGCCATTAGTTATGATTTGCTGAGCAGTCTGAGTAAAACTCAAACTTTGCTCTGTCGGTAATGACATTATAGACGCGGCCATATATCGTACAAATCCTACGAGTCGGCGTCGCGGCGTTCTTTTTGTTTGTTTGATTAAGCTCTGGTCACGAATTGATGTCGGGAAGAGCCTGGGTTCGTTGTTCTGCGGACAGCAAAAAAACAGGGGGAAATGGGATAGGACGGGGCCAGCATCTAGCTAGACTAGATCATTGACTGTGTATTTTTTTCGACCCCAAGGCAATACGGATGGATCTCGCATGCCTTCCCTTAGAATGATAAATAATGAAATTCTTCAGATCAAAAGTTGATGCGCCGTGCCTGATTTTGTGCAAGCCTGAAGTCAATTGGATGTAGTTGCATGTGCTGCTGGGTTGCGTATCGCCACGGTTTAATAACACCGCGATGTGGTATGCCCCAGCCATTCATTCAGTGTATCTCTGCACATCAGGTATGAGAAGAGCCTAGACAAAAGAAGAAATACATAGATTTGAAAGTGGCCAATGGCAAAGCTGCTTTGGATAGAAACCATGTTAGACATCCAACATAGTAGACCAATGGAGGACCATGCACAGAGTATTATCTGTATGGTGACATTTGGAATTTGGAATATCTGATACATCTACCCGTTCAATCTTGCATGCACAGAAAGAGATATGACAGAGGCCACAACTCCGATCCGGCGATTAATACCCTTTACCTATGCCATCCCTCAAGCCATCTCGACTCCATATTGGGCAGAAGTGGGCGAGAGTGGTGCAAGAGTGGGCTGAATCCTGTCCCGAACTCCCCCAGAAACAGGGCGCACTAAAACTCGGAATTACTGTCTGGACTCTGGAGTCTGGGGTTGGGTCTTCCCTGGCCGTACGGAATACAGACCCGCGGCTTCGGCTCTCCAGGGGAGCAAAGTGCTGGTAATAGGGGCCACCTCATAGGCCAGCCGCCCTCTGTCGCGACCCGCTGATAAGCGGGCCACCCGCCCCAGAGCGGAATACAGTTTTTGTTCGAAAAAGAGCTAAAAGCCTGCCCGGTAAAATCCAATCATATGGGAAAAAGAACCTCGGGTTCTACCGAGGTCGCAATTGGCAAGCAGCAGCAAAGAGGACGAGCTTTTGATGTCATCGTCTCGTTTGCCCTATTCCGCCTAGGTTAAAGCAACGTCGGTATTGGCTGCATTCTGCACTTGCTGAGTCGCTTGCTTGCTGCTACTATTTGGCGCAGACAGTTCGCTGCTTCATCCAATTCGCTTGTGATTTCGCCCCATGGCGTTGTGTGCATGGTGATCAAGTGTCGAAGCTTTTCCCTTTTCCCTTTCTACACATTGAGAACGAGCCCCAAAACCGCCCCTCATTGCGACTCTATTCCACGATATACGCCATGTCAACCTCTGCCCCCCTCCAGAGGTGTATGCGCCGCGGCGCCGTACCAGCGCGGTCAGGCCTGGCCGGACGGCTACACAAGTCTACGAGGACGTCTATTGCGGCATCGCAGGAATGGAGCAGGCATAGAGCTCCCGCCACCACGACGGTCGCCAGCCTCTACCGTGGACTGTCGGCACGGCCCTTTAGCACATCCAGGACGCTCCGGTTCGCAGACGTCGAAGAGAGCTTCGACCCCAAGTCGGTAGAGCGGGAGAGCGACGAAGTAGATGTTTGTATTGTCGGTGGCGGTACGTCTACGGGCCTCCCCCCCAGCGCCTTCTTGCTACATCTATTGTGACTAATGCTAATTTCACGTCTGCATCGTACAGGGCCCGCCGGACTGAGCGCCGCCATTCGGCTCAAGCAATTAGCGAACGAGGCCGGTAACGAAGACTTCAGGGTGCTTTTGTTGGAAAAGGCCGGCGAGATTGGCGCACATATCCTGTCTGGTGCTGTGATCCAGCCCAGCGGAATCGAAGAGCTATTCCCCGACTGGCTGGACGAGGAGAACCCGAACCGATTCGAACACGCCACACCTGCCGGAAATGACAAGATGCGCTTCCTCACCAAGGGCAGTGCCATCCCGCTGCCCACGCCGCCTCAGATGAACAATCACGGCAACTATATCCTCAGTTTGAACCAATTCACGTCATGGCTTGGCGAGCGAGCCGAGGAAGTTGGCGTAGAGGTCTATCCAGGTTTCGCTGCGTCCGAGGTGCTGTACAAGTCCGACGGCTCGGTTCAAGGTGTTGCAACCAACGATCTCGGCCTCGGAAGAGACGGAAAGCCCAAGGACGGCTTTGAGAGGGGCATGGAGTTCCACGCCAAGGTGACCATGTTCGCCGAGGGCTGCCACGGTAGCTTGACCAAGCAGGTCATCAAGAACTTTGACCTCAGGCGGGACAGCCAGAACCAGACCTACGCTCTGGGTATCAAGGAGGTGTGGGAGATTGAGCCGGAAAAGTTCAAGAAGGGCGAGATCAGCCACTCCATGGGTTACCCGCTCCCTGCAGATACCTACGGTGGTGGCTGGATGTACCACTTTGGTGACAACTTGGTCAGCATCGGACTTGTGGTTGCTCTCGATTACTCCAACCCATGGCTGTCGCCATATGGCGAGTTCCAGAAGATGAAGCAGCACCCCATGTACAAGAGCGTACTCGAGGGTGGTAAATGCATTTCCTACGGAGCTCGAGCACTTGTCGAGGGTGGTTTCCAGTCAATACCCAAGGTCGCCTTCCCCGGAGGTGCCTTGATTGGAGATTCAGCTGGTTTCGTCAACGTGCCCAAGGTCAAGGGCACTCACAATGCCATGAAGTCGGGTATGCTCGCGGCCGAAGCTGCCTGGGGCGCACTGAAGGATAGCAACGAGGGCTCCGTCTTCTTGTACGACTACGAGGAGTCGCTGCGCAAGTCCAGCATCTGGAAGGAACTCAAGGAGGTGCGGAATATGCGCCCCTCCTTCCACGGCCCTCTTGGAATGTACGGTGGTGTCATGTACTCTGGCCTCGAGGCATTCTTTCTCAAGGGCCGTGTGCCGTGGACCCTGAAGCACAAGACCACCGACCACGACTCGACCAAGCCGGCGGATCAGTGCAAGAAGATTGAATACCCCAAGCCCGACGGAAAGATTTCTTTCGATATCCTCACCAGTGTATCACGGACAGGCACGAATCACGAGGAAGACCAACCAGTACACCTCCAAGTCAAGGACTGGGACGCGCACACGGAGTCGACCTACCCAGACTTCAAGGGTGTCGAGAACCGATTCTGTCCTGCCGGTGTCTACGAGTATGTCGAGGACGAGTCCAAGCCGCACGGAGTGAGGTTCCAGATCAACGCGCAAAAGTGAGTAACCTGCAGCAAAGCACAACCAAGCCTGTGATGAAATCGAAGCTAACACAATCGACCCAGCTGCATCCACTGCAAGACTTGCGACATCAAGGCACCAAAGCAGGACATCAACTGGTCAGTACCTCAGGGTGGCGAGGGACCCAAGTACTACATGACATAAGAAAATCAGCCCGCACATGGCATATTTCAACATCATGTCCGTTTCGCAGAATGGCGAAGCTCCTGATTGCACGGCTGGGGCGTTATATCGAGGCGTTTCATCGGCTATACCAAAGAACATTACATGGAAGTACCGGTGTTATTTGGAGGCTTGTTATTACACATGTTCAGCAGTCAGATGGTTGTCAGACAGGTGATCATGTTTTGTAAATATTAACAAAGTTCATTAAAGCACAGAGAACATCTGACGTTGCACATGTGTCTTGGCTTACTGGCGTACAGCACCTACCTATTTTATGCATAACATAGGCACATAATGACAGACCACGCTAGTCCACAAGAGAATTAGCCTATTTGTCATTAAATATGTATCCTCTCTCCTATTTATGAAAAAGCGAAAAGTTCCCCGGAATTCCGAGTACACGATTGTGGTGCAGCTTTATTACGGCCTCCAACGCAATTGACAATTGGATTTGACAACTGAATCGAGACGTCAAATCCTTGTGTTAGACGGGACCCGGATTTCCGTGTTCCAAACACTCGACTCACTCCAACGGCCTTTCGTACGCATGATAATGATAACGAATGATGATGAGAATGACGCCAGCATTATGAACACCACTTTGGAGCACCAAAACCGGTGCGGACTCTGTAATAAGACATTTCGACAGAGTGAGTATAGACACAGAAACGACGACATACCCCTTTTTATCTCTGCGCGTCAAATCTTCAACGGCTGGTGCCCACTTATACGCCGCTGGAGCCAGTCAGTATAGTAGGATTCCAACCTACATGAAGCAAACTATAGACATCCGGCAATGCTCACTGCTCACTCGGCAGACCGTCCCCTTCCCGACGAGGAAACCACCGCCACAACAGCGCCGCTGACCATCATCGTGCCTCAGAGTCCTCCCTGATCAGACACGCCAAGAAATGCACTCTGGAGCCCAAGACGTCGGTCCGGCAGAAGGCATGTAAGGCTTGCACCACGGCCAAGGCCCGATGCGACCTCGCCCGGCCCGCGTGCTCCCGGTGCGCCGGCCGCGGCGCTGCCTGCGTCTACGTCCGCCCACCGCCGACCCCGGGGCCCAGCCCGGGCTCGATCTGCTCCGACGTCCAGCCGCCGCCGGCGTCGTCGTCCATCCCCATGTCGTCGGCCGCCTCGTCGTCCTCGGCCCACGTCTCCCCGTTCCAGCAGCACGGCGTCATGGGCGGCCCGTCCTCGTCCTCGGCGACGTCCCTGTACGACTTCGCCGCCGGCCTGGACCCGACCTCGGCGGGCCACCACCACCACCACCACCACGGCGCCCTCACGCCCGGCTTCTTCTCGTCGTCCGAGGACGGCCTCGAGATGTCCTCGTTCCTGGACGCCGGCATGGGCTTGGAGCTGTTGCAGACGCCTCCTGGCGCGGTGCCGCAGCCTTCGCCGAGCGGGAGCGGCGGTCTTGATGACTGGGCATCGCAGACCATGGTTAGACCTGGGCCGACGGGAGGAGATGCGGTGTTGAAGCATAGCAGTAAGCGGCCGTCCTCTCCCCGACTTTCCTCATGACTAGCCGAGTCGGAATCGCCATCATGGGAGCATTGCTGATCGTAAACTGTTCCCTAGTGCGCACGATATTCCGCGTCCTCCGCTCCTGGCCGCGCATGCTGGCCAAGGGCTTCCAGCTGCCGCCCATCATCCACCTGCTACAGTTCAAAGAAGGAACGCCGAGACCATTGGCGAATTGTATCGCGCTGTGCAAGATATGGTCGGGCCAGTGCGACGCCAGCGTCGGCCCGGGGATCGGCGGTGCCGTTACCGAGGAGCTGGAGATCATCTTGAACAAAGTACGCCGCTCCCTCCCTTCTTAACTCGAGTCTTTCGCATTACCGACGTTACAAAGTCCGACTCATTCCGCTGACTGCAAAGTAACATCTACAGCACAGGACCTACGACCAGCCCACCCTCCTCGCCGCCCTGCAGTCCGTCGTCATCTACGTGCTGCTGCTGATATTCCCGACGCCGTCGCAGACGTCGCAGTCGCTGATCCCGCCGTCGCTGCTGGCGCGCGTCCAGGCGCTGGGCCACCACGTCGCGGCGACGGGCCTGATCCTGCACGAGGAGACGGCGCGGGCCCGGCCCGCCTGGCCCGTCTGGGCCACCGTCGAGGCCAAGCGCCGCTCCATGTGCGCCCTGCACCTGGCCCACTGGGCCTACGCCGTGTACCACGGCCCGCGGGGCGCCCGGTACGACGGCGGGCGCGAGCTCGCGCGCATGCCCGGCCCAGGCGCCAAGTTCCTCTGGAACGCCGCCGACGAGCGCGCCTGGGCCGCCCTGTACGAGCGCTGGCTTGCGCAGTGGGACGAGGGCCGCGACTTCATGTTTGCCGACTTTGTCGGCATCGACCCCGAGGTCGTCATGAACCGCCGCGCCGAGATCTGGCTCGAGGACGCGGACGAGCTGGGGTTCTTGATGTTGAGTCTTGGTGAGTACTGTTTCTGTCCCACGCTATATCTATTTTCCCTGATCTTTGCCAATGGCGACGATTGAACAAGATTGCTAACGGATATCTAGTGAATGCAACAGAGCGGAACATGTCGCGAGTGGTAGACGAAGTCTAGACATAGAGATACCCGAACAAATGTCACTCGATCCGGCCGAATGTAGGTTCCAGAAAGATAGATAGCGCCATTAATATTTCCGACGAAAACCTTGAAGACCATCAGATACCACAAAAATAGACGAAGCCATATAATCAAGCCATCTTGAATGCATTGGAGGCCGTGAAGTCCGATCATTGGACGTTGTCCCACAAATATCTAGCCAGCTTATCCAGCGCCTTACCCAGATGCGAAATCTTGTGCTTCTCGGCGTCCTCCATCTCGGCAAACGTCTGCCCCGTTGCGAACTCGAAGCAAGCGTGCCACCCGTATTTCAGCGTCCCGCGCGCCGGCACGATCCGCCCGTCCGCGCGGCCCTGAAATAACACGGGCTCGTGGCCCGGGCCCCGGCAGTAGCCCAGCGTGGCCACGGCTTGCGCGCTCTTGTCGTCGAAGCCGGCCAGCAGGAGGTGCAGATTCTCCGGCCCCAGGGCCTCGAGGAAGTACTTGATGTACGGCCCGGGCATGCCGTTCATGGCCGTGAAGCACAGCGCCGTGTCATCGACTAGGACTGGTCCACCTACCTGTATCCCCGGCCATACAATGTCAGTAAAAACGGGACTGAGATTGAGGCCCTCTGGTAAAAACACGAACCCGCACCGCCGCTCTTTTGCATTTCGCAATGGTGATTTCCTCGATGCTGCCTTGCAGCTCGGGAATGTCCAGTGCTCGGCTTGTGACGTGGAAGCCTCTTGGTTCTAGGATCTCCCTGACGTCGGCCAGTTTGTTGGCGTTGCCGGTAATCAAGCTGATTTCCCTCAGCGCCATCGTTATCGTTGTGGTGGCTCCGATTTCGGAATTGCGGTTTTAGTGGTTGTGTCGATGGCAAGGAGACTTTTGACTGCAGACTCTAGAATGAAGGATTCAAAACTTTCAACGAACTCAAGAAAAATATGATCGAGGACAATAAAGAGCCTTATGCGTTTGGAATATACTGCAAGTTTACCTCTGCGATAGTGTTTAGCAGCATTGGATGAAAACATAGTCGGAATCTGCACCTGGCGGCGGCCCGCCAACCATGCAGGTGTTATATATTATAGGCGATAAGGTCTACATTTTTGTCTTATACAGTTGACAGTCAGGGTTGTGTGCCTTTGGACCCCGACAAAACTTTTCGGCTTATCAATAAGCAGGACTTGGAAGTAAAACCCATGCTGTTCTACTGAACGGATCAATCAGCATAGATAGAGAAAGAGAATACTCAGGTATCAACGAGTGTGTTCTGGGCCTACGTATTCTTGTGCCTACGGTCGTTCCACAGAGGACTTGAGCGACGCAAACATGCCGAAGTAAGATGCAGGAACCCTAGCGCCTTGACAGAGTAGTTCAGTCCATTGCATTGCCTCTGCCTCTCATTTCAGAAATGTGACTTACCGTCAAGGTGAAGGTCGTGATCCCAAGATCATTTGATGGAGTCTCTTAGTCGGTTTTGGGTGGGTGAGGTACTGTAGTAGAGTTGTGGTTCTATTGGACATTGCCATGGCACAAGCGGCAAGAGACTTCGGTTTGGTACATCCTGGAATCACAAAGGCAGACTGACCAGGCGGAATTTATGTGACATTGCATCCGACGAAACAAGACGAGAAGGGAGAGTGGTAAAGTCTTGTTGCGGCCATCTAAAAGCATCGCCCACCCTCTTGTCTGGCGATTGTCTCTTTGGGATAATCAAGAGAGAGATTCACCAAGCCCTCATATTTTACAAGTCACTTCGACGCCACACCGATGTACACACCGTTCGAATACGAATTCCAAGCTCTGGCGGCGAGGAGCGATATGGACAATTCTACAGCCTTTGGATTCTATACTCAATGCTTCGACGTGCGCGACGACCTGGAGGCTTTGCGCACTCTACACGCCCCGTCGTTGGTCTACAGCCCAGAAATCCGCGGAACGTTCACTATCCTGTCGTCATGCACGTTGACAATTATTGCTTGTGTCTACACGGCTCTACATATGAATATACCATACAAAGATTTCGGGAAATCATTGTTGACGAGAAAGATTGGATGGGTAATCACGGCACTGCTGGCGCCCGAACTGGCCGTCTATGTCTCGATAGCCCAGTACACACAAGCGAGGCAACTACAGAAAGAGTTGAACGAATGTCTTAGCGAGAAAAGAAAGGAAATCGAGGACGCTGGGGGACTTCCCTCGCGACGCTATAAGTTGCCAAAGGAGGTGAGTGTTTGCCAACTTTTCAGTCCATACGCACTGTACTGACACTAATTGGCAGTCATCAATCGATTTGCGCATGTGCTTCTTTATAGAGATGGGAGGTATCGACGTCTCCATCGAATTTACTCACATGGAATTTCACGAAGAATCCAACATCGAAGAACTTGACACTATCGAGAAACTCGAAAAATACATGAGCTATTTCGTGCCGACTATGTCGCCCGTGTCTAAACCAAAGAATTTAGGTACTTGGAAACCGACAGGACACGCGATAGCTCAACTTTTACGCATGGGATACTGGTTACCCCCCGAAATGGAAGTGATCGAAGACAAGAACAAGCACAATTTCTTTCAAAAAGGCCTGGTCCTGCTTCAAGTCAGTTGGTTTGCTTTGCAGTGCATTGCTAGATGGGTGTATAGGTTGCCAGTATCTTTACTCGAGATTCACACAATGGTACATGTATTGAGCGCGATATTGATGTACTTCTTCTGGTTCAAAGTGAGTATCTATATTATATTATGACAACTGCCAACAAAATGCTGATATACCTTGATAACAGAAGCCCATGGATATCGAGGAGTCTGCACAAGTCTTTGCGTTTAATATCGAAGGGACTGGAGGTGCTCTGGAGTTCAACGTCCATGTTTCGCTGCTGAGCCAAGCGCTTCATTCCTGCTTGGACCACATATCTCTCCGACCGGAAGGCCAGGAAACCGAGACAGACGATGGAGAGGGCACCGCAGAATACAGTTGGAACGATTGCAATCACACCCAAGCCGAGCTACCTAATGACGTGTACACGGCACCAATCCTCCCGAACGGTTATCAAACGCCGCCACAACTCATCATCCGCCGGAGAGCGGCAGAGGTTATGACCCAATATGACTTCCTACATCTCTACTTCATAGTGGAGTACATACGATTGCGCCACCCAGAATATACACTACCTGGACGAAACCACCAGTCTCTGATGGAGATACTTGTGGAGATATGCGGACCAGAGTATTGGAAACCACAGGTCACATTCTTCCCCGACCACAATCTCAGCTTGTCAGAAGAGTGCCTAGAAGGAGTGCTACCGACGCCCGTTTGGGTTAGTTGCATTCCGAATTCCAACCGTTACATTCACAGGTTGCAGAAGGCCTATATATTCCTGAACACTGAAGGAACATATATTTGCGGTCGATGGGTCAGTTACGACAAGCTCCTTGTGTTCATGTCCTTCCTCTATAGTGTTGCTCACCTCTCTACTTGGAACGCGGCTCCCCGAGACGACACAGCCAGGTTCTTCTTCAGGGCGGCATGCATCCTAGCAGCAATCTTCGTGTTGGGCATTTATCTGTTCAACTGCTTGTTGCTATACTATAATCGCAAGCCCACAGAGACCTTGTCTGAACGAAGTCAGAGATGGAACAAAAGATGGTCTATGATCTGGGTACTTTTGCTCTGTGGCAGTATTCCGAGGTTGGTCATCACCATTATGTCTTTTACTAGCCTAAGGAGCTCTCCAATCGGGGTTTTCTGGACGCCAGCATGGATTCAGATGATTCCTCATGGATGAGCCAAGGGGTATCAAGGCATTGACAAGACTTTGATGAGTATGCAGTCCGCAGATTCATGATGGGTTACTGACTGGACAAGGACACTGCCTTTATACCGTTGCTTCTTGATTTGCAAAGAAAATGATAACATTACATTACTTTAAAACTCCGTCCATGAACTTTTGCTGGTCTTCCTTCCGTGGAAGCTCAACGTCATAATGGCAGAGAAACTTTCCATTTGTTACAACTTCTTGTCACTCATACAATCTCCCAAGGCACGACTTCATCTTGGCTCTCACCCGGGGCATCGCAGTTCGTGACGCCATCGACTATAGCGGGGGAACCCAGCTCATGGTGCGGGCCTTTCCGACGCACTATGAATGGTAACGCAAGACCGGCGAAGCTGCATATCAGGTCTCCCGATTCGAGATTCGGGTTTCCAGTGCCTATTCGACCCTCGGCCGTCAGGAAAAGTCTCTCTTCTCTCATTAGTGGTGATAGATGAGCGGTAAAGTATTCCTCCATCAGATCACAAATCCGGGCCGCCTCACTCTCGGCTTCCATACGGCGTGGGGTCTCGTCAGACTCCGGGGCATACAGGGTCTTCAGGCGCAGTATTTCAGCCATCCCGGCCCCAAGATTCACTTTCGAAGCAAACTGTGCTGAACCAGCCGCCGTGAGGAATTTGCGGACCATATTCGCAACATCGTCACGCTCGTGTCTTATCGACCAGTGGTGGAAGTCAATAGACTCGCTTACACATGTGCTTATTCGGCCACAGTCCTTGTCCAACAAGGTGAGAACAAGTCCATCGTCACTAAACGACGCCTTGAGAGTATCATTTGACACGGGGCTGCGTTCAAGCGCCTCCGTAATCCATCTCGTCGCTCTCTCCATAGTTGTGTCGGGTGCAGGGGCCCCCTCGACTGTCCAAGAAAGAGGAGGGGCCCAGTCGACTGCCCAAGAGGGAATGTCGTATGCCTTCTTGCACGAGCAAGCCGTGTACAGCGGCACCAGGCTCTGAGTCGCCACGATCAAGCACCTGGTCGCCTCCGTGAAGAGACCCTCCACCGATCGGTCGTAATCCACCTCGATGGCGCCAAAAGCAGCGGAGCATAGATTTCTGAGCGCAAAGACCTTGTCACGCGGCTCCGCGGTCTTTTTCTCCAGGAAGCCAGGTAGGGTCAGACGCAAGAGCTTCTGCCATTCGTCATCAGGCTGGTCCTTTAACCGCAGCATTTCGAAAAACTGACAGTGCAGCCACATGTCTCTCGTTTCGGGCTTTCTCTCTGCGATGCCGGCGCCATATCGTAATGGGTACGACCGACCGTTTGGGCATAAGAATCTGGAGGAAAGCTGCGTAAACTCTTGCAGCGTCCACCCCCGTGACCAGTAAGGCGAATCGAACATGGGCAGTATATGTTTGTTTCCTAGAATGTGTAATATGTTAGATCAAAGCGATGAATGACCACAGCCAAGTCAGCAACATCTCCGCCGGAATGTATTTGAACACCGATGTGGTCCATTTCCCTGCAATCCCTCCCATGCAGATTCCTCCCCAATAGGACCAACATACCTTTTTCAATAATTTTATAAACATGAGGTTCCATCAAACGAAGCAATCTTGTCACCCACTGGGTTTTCCCTGTGATTTCCCTCCATACCAAATGATAATCGGTGAAGGGGCGCAATATTGGCAGGAGCACCAAGCTTCTGAGATTTGGAGGCGCATAGGCATCCCCGAGCCATATGAGGACGCTCTTCGCGATGCGATATATTTCCGCCATCATGGCGACCTGGAGCCCTTTCTCCTTGGTATCGGACTGGTTGATACATATGGCGTCGACCCATAACCCGACCTTGGCGACGCTCCTGCGGCCGAGACGCTTCCTTATTATCCTAAGCGCCCTTGCGCAGTTTGGCGTCACGAGGAGGGTCTGGACACCACCGGTGGCCCCAGCCGAGAGAATATCCAAGGGCTCGCTTGGAACCTCGCTGTTCCAGGTGTATGACAGAGCCTCATAACGGGGTGCATCGTCAATGTTGACCTCGACCAGCTCGCAAGTGGTTCGCCCGTCGTCAGTCTTGCTGGGATGCAACACGATCAAACGTGTGTGTCTGGGATCCGACAGCTGCGAGTAACCATAAGGTTCATTCAGGGCCATTGGGATTATTTCTCGACGAATCTTCTGCACTGACAGACTTTGTGACCATCAGAGCGTAAAGGATGGCGCATGTAAAGAACGTGATGAGGTTGTTATTGATATATCGCGCGGGGTAGCCCCACCTCTGAACACATTTTCTCTGTAGAATATCAGATCATGCTGGGCATAGCGGTAATTCTAGGAGGATTTGGGGGCTGAAATATCTCGAGTGCAGGCTTACCAATCCGCCGAATTCATCGTCCCGGTTTTTTCGCTCAAGATATGGACGCACTGTCGCCTTGTACAGGATGTGAGGCTCCCAACGCAGTCTTTCGGTGCTCGCATAAAGACGATGGTTAGGTAAATATTGACTATAATCAAAATCTATTATCACTCATTTGCATGATGTCCAGTTGGAGTCGTTAGGGACGCTAAGTTCTTATTATAAAAGGTACTTCGTACATACGGCTTAAGAGATAGCCCAAAAGCTTGGCAGTTGGAGCTATAGTCGTTACAGTACTGTATAAGAGGGGTGTTCTATTTGATCGAGAATTCATGACCCATTTTCTCTTTTATATTTCCTTTTCCCTCTGCTGTAAGTATAAATATGCATAAACGCCATGAAAATGCACAAGTTCGTGTCACTCGATACTTATTTACACGTGACTGATCACCAACTGAGACAAATCCGATCGGCCGAAGTTGGAATGGGAGAAGGCTGTTGCTTGCCGACCGAAGGTCGTGTTCGTGGGGGGTCCATGTTTGCTTCTCATCTGACGTCTCCCAACTCCAGGGTTACATTCCCCAGCTGCGCATACCTGTTTGTAGCTGCACCACATCCCACGTTATGTTCTTGGCGGCTAAATCATCAGCGCGTTTACCCTGCACAGTCACCGTTTGCATCCATGGGCTGACTCTGCTTTCCTTTACATTCCTTGAGCCCTTCTCCCTGATTCAGCCTCGAGGCCGCTGATTCGATGCGTCCTCTCCTGACCGGATTCTCAACTGACACAACAGCCACCCCGGTGCGCAATGGTGTGATTTTGCCCGTGACTGGCCTACGTACGGAGGCCATTGGACACATTTATTGCTTATGTCCAGGCTTGCGTTGCGTGGGCGAGGCTGATTAGACAAAAGGGCCGCCGAGTTCATCGCCCGGCAGCTGTGGCGGCCTTCCTGACGTGACACAACGAACCTCCAACTGCCTTTAGGCAACATATCTCATGCAGTTGCCTTGTTATCCGAATACATATATGTGTTGGCGCCGTAGACTTATCTCAATACTGAACTGGGCTCAATTTCAAAACCATCGTCTCAATCTCCCCAATATCAAGCACTGCAGCATGGCTCTCAACATTGGACAGAGACTTCTGGTATGGGCCTTCAAGTTTGTCAATTTCTTCGTGCCTTGGCATAGGCTACCCACGTGGCTGAGTGTGGTCAACCTGCTTGCCCTTCGCTATGAGCTCCGCGATCAGAATCTGCACGACACCTATGAAGATGCAGACGAGCAGGGCACGGCCTCGGCCCCCGAGATGCCAGAGACAAAGTACTTATCGGTACGCAACTCGGATGGTCTGTTCAACGACCTTGAGCGTCCCAAGATGGGCGCTCGATGCATGCGCTTCGGCCGCAACGTCCCGCGCCAGTTCACAGCGCCACCTTCAGACGAGATGCTCATGACTCCCAGCCCACGCGTCATTAGTGAGAGGCTCTTGGCGCGAGAAGATGGTACCTTCAAGCCTGCTACCATTGTCAATCTGTTGGCTGCCGCTTGGATCCAGTTCCAAGTCCACGACTGGGCACAGCATTTCAGGAGCCAGAAGAAGTGTAACGTGCCGTTGCCCGATGGCGACAAGTGGTCAGATGAGGACGGCATGAAGATCCACAAGACTCTGGCTGATGAGCCGCAGAGTCAGCAGGACAGGGAGACGCCTGCTTACAAGAACGAAAACACTCACTGGTGGGACGGCTCTCAGATCTACGGATCCTCCGAGGAAGCAACCCACGAGCTACGATCAAAGTCTCAGGATGGCAAGCTCGAAGTTGACCTGAAGGGCGGTGCCACTTTCCTCCCTCGTGGCGCAGACAACATCCCCAAGACTGGCTTCAATGAGAACTGGTGGCTCGGCCTCGAGCTGCTTCACACTCTGTTTGCGCTCGAGCACAACTCCATCTGCGGCCAGCTCAAAGTGACACACCCGACATGGACCAGCGATCAGCTCTTTGACACGGCGCGGCTGATCAACTGCGCTCTCATGGCCAAGATCCACACGGTCGAGTGGACGCCGGCCATACTCCAGCACCCGGCCCTCAAGATTGCCATGAATGCCAACTGGTGGGGCCTCGCTGGCGAAACGCTGTGGAAGATTGCGGGCCGCATCTCCAAGACCAGCGAAGCCATCAGCGGGATCCCCGGCTCGAGCCCCGAGCAGTACGGTGCACCCTACTCGCTGACCGAGGAGTTCGTCTCGGTATACAGGCTCCACCCCCTGATTCCGGACGACATTGCCTTTTTCAAGGTACGCAGCGGCGCCCACACGACCACCAAGACGATCAAGAGCGTGGCGTTCGAGGAGGCGCGGTCTCCCTTTGAAAAGGACGACTTGAGCTTTGCCGACGCCTACTACTCCTTTGGCATCAACTACCCCGGCGCCATCACGCACCACAACACGCCCGAGTTCCTCCGGGACCTCCACCTCCCCGACGGCCGACACCTGGACATGGGCACCGTGGACATCCTGCGCGACCGCGAGCGCGGCGTCCCGCGGTACAACGAGTTCCGGCGGCTGTTCCACATGGCGCCAGCCAGGACGTTCCTCGAGCTGACGGGCGGGGACGCGGAGCTGGCCGCCGAGGTCGGCGAGGTGTACGGCGGGCAGATCGAGCACGTCGACCTGCTGGTGGGGTGTCTGTGCGAGCCGCTGCCCCGGGGCTTCGGGTTCAGCGACACGGCGTTCCGCGTCTTCATCCTCATGGCGAGCCGCCGGCTCAAGAGCGACCGGTTCATCGCCGGCCAGTGGAACGCCGAGACGTACACCCGCGAGGGGCTCGCCTGGGTCCAGGACAACACCATGGCCGACGTGCTCACGCGACACTTCCCCGAGCTCCGCCCCGCGCTGAACGGTGTTGATAATGCGTTTACGCCCTGGGCCAAGATCGGGTCGAGCAAGTTGTATGGTGGAAAGGAGACGAATGCAGTGCCGTTTCCTTCATCTGACGGACATTAGATTGGGCGTAGGGAGCAGTAAAATCAAGTAGATACGTAGAGTCCTTCCAAGTTGGACGCGGAATAAAGTTGAAGTAATTCCAGGGGATCATACGCTTGATCAATCTGTTATAGTCTTCTTCTTTTTCTTTTGGTAATACACCATTTGGCCATAATACTGCAAAGATGATTAAAAAGAGTGCATGTGAAGTGATTATCGCAGTCGAAGAATTAGGCATCTCATAGGATTGATGAGGCTTACTCACCTCACCCTTTTTGGCCGAGCAATATTGTGCGCAAACGTAGGCGCAAGTTGCAACAAAGACAAATCGGCACACTATCCTGGTCCAAAAGCCGCCTGGTGGGTTTTGGGCCAGGATAGAGAGTCCATTCATTGCACTCCCAATTGATCTGGACCAGCGTCCCCTTCTTCATCATAAACACTCTCATGCTTCAGAACATGGCGTATTTCGACATCGATCACGATCCGCTCGTACAAAATGTGACGGAAACAACCGCTTGTCCATTTCACATCGACATAGACACAAGAGTTGCGGATCTGTGCTATGATCCAGAGTAAAAACCCTTTTCTCGTACACGAGATAGTATGAGGCATGGCAACTGGTAACGAGTGCGACTCACATTCCGGCCTATGATGTTGTATTCTGCTCATCCTCGCAGCTGAAACATGACCAAAAGTGCCTTACTAGAGCCAACGCACGGAAGCTGCTCCGAGACTTCGAGTCACAGGTTAGTGCTATGCTACCGAGTACGATGATGGCATGCTTACAGAGCGTTTCGGCATACAGTTCGAGTGTCATTTTTCTATCGCAGACAGAGTCGGACATCATCCTAGCAATGCAGTAGGGCAACTATTCGCGGGCGTGAGCTGGGTTAGGTACGAGATATCTTGCACATCAATTTTTCCTCAGATCATCAGTCTTCCATCTGGAGTCTACAGTTGTGGAAAAAAGTGAAACAAAAATGACAAGCAGCAAGAAGAGCCGATATTCTCATCACTTGTGGGCGCTCGACGGCACACTATGGGAAAGAAGTCTCTCGCAACGCTATAATTTGGTGTAGATAATTGCATAACAACGAAGTCAACAATGGTAATAAGTTTAAACAAGGATCAAAATGGGAACAGCTTCCACATCATTGCTTGTGTTCTCCGCCCGCGTCGTTCTTGTGAGATGCTCGGATGCTCGGTCATGGAAATGCTTAAGCCCCCGAGTCCCTCCCAAATTTCTCGTGACTCTGATTCTTTTTAGCGTTTTCGTCTTTCCCAAGCTAGGGCGAGAGTCGAGCGCGCTCACTAGTTTCTTGGACCTCGCGCTTTGCCAACTCTGGCATATTGGATAACATCTTCCCCCGAGTTGAGTGGTGGAAACTACAGTTTTTTGGAATTAAGTAGCTAGGTCAATCTCGGTTCATAAATGGACATGGCGGATCAACCTCGGAATCGCCCGCTTTCTGGGTCGTCCACGCCGCGGCGAGCATGGTAGTAGGATCTCGATACGACACCTAAAGGTAGAAGACACTTGCTGAAATACCAGGCTCGTTGCACAGGAGGTTCGCCTAAAGAGGAGAAGCCGTCGTGCGCCCAATCATTCTGTACCAAGATTTCCGGATTCGGCAGCTTCGTTCCTGATTCATGGTTTCACGAACTCCAACGGCCACGAGATTTTCTGTGTTTGTGTACATGTTCCTCGAAGCGCCACTGCACGTGGAAAAGAATAATAATTCTTGGTGTTTTGATCTTTGCATCACGGCAGGGGTCCAACTTGATACTTGTGATTCCACTGACAATAGACACATGTCATCACGGACGTAACAAATCGCACGAGGTTGGAGACTCACAAGCAGTCGACTACTCCATATCTGAAGTATTCCGCCAAACCTCACGATCGACCCAGCGTAAGAAGTTCGTGATTTGTAATATGGAAAGTTCTATATACAGAGCCAATGTCCACGTCTGATACTCTGTTTCCTTTTCTGACTTATAAGCCGCACACATCTGCCTTCGAGATACAGCAGAAAACCAAGAGAAAAGATCTCGAGATGCGCACACCACAACTCGTAGGCCTCCTTTCGGCGGCCCTGTTGCCCCAAGTACTGGCACGCTCAAACATGGTGCCGAGCAACGTCCGAGAGTTCTACAATGGACTCATCCGAAATAAGACGTGCACCAACAAGCTCGCCAGCGGTTTCCAAAGCACCACGGGGGGAGCAAAAAGTGAGTCGCTTCATCCCAACAAAGCTCTCCAAGAGATTGCTGACATGCCCGCTTCTCTCTTCTTCCCCGAGCACAGCCCTCTCCTACTGCGGCGACCACTTGGCCGACTACAACGTCGTCTACCTCCAGGACACCAAGGGGAAGCTCGCCGCCATGGACGTCGACTGCGACGGGGCGCCCCGGAAGGGCGGCGAGAACGATGGCCGCTGCCCCCGGTCGTCGCGCCGGTCGAACCCGACCGCCTTCCGCGATATTGTGAAGAGCTACGGTAAAGGCATCGACGACCTCGATACCTATGTTCACTCATTTGTTGTTTTTGGCAACGACGACGACAGTGCCGACCCAGACGAGCCGGGGAGTGGAGGACCTGGTCATCCGGGTCATGGGGGAGGCGGACCAGGTCACGGTGGCGGCGGTGGTGGGTGGGGCGGTGGCCACGGAGGAGGTGATACTACACTTACCTTCGACCCGAAGAAGTACGGCATCAAGCCGCTTAGTGTTATGGCGGTAGTATGTGACAACAAGATGGTACGTATCCAGAGCCTTGGCCTCGAGCTCCGTGGACATAAGTACCACATGTTGAATTCCCTACTAACGAAAACTTTCTCTGAAAAACAGTTTTTCGGCGTCTGGGGAGACACCCAATCGTCGGATCCCCAGTTGGTCGGCGCGGCCTCGCTCTCGATGGCGACGGCCTGCTTCGGCCGTGGCGTGGACAGCGACGAAGGCCACTCGGCCAAGGACGTCTTGTACATTGCTTTCCCCGGCCATGATGCTGTCCCCGGCCGAGACGGCGCTGCCTGGAAGGCCAAGACCTGGACCGATTTCCACGAGAGCATCGCCGCGTTGGGTGATAAATTGATCCAGCGGATTCCTGGGTCAGGCAATTGGACCCGTCCGCCGCCTTACACGACGAGAGCGGCAGAGTAAATCCCGCTTGGTTGATTACAAATCGGGTTGATTGATTACCTCGGTAGTCGTCCGCAATTTGTACTTGGAGGATTGCTAGAGCAACATTACTGAATGTCTAAGGCTATTGTCCAAAAGGTTCCATCTTGGCAAAGTGCAGCACCGCTTCAATCATGTCTCAGATCTGATAAAGTTTAGATAATCAACTCGCTTCGTCGGCATGTTTGAGACACTTGCATAGTTTTACGAGGTGGTCTATCGGCAACCTACCCGCCAGTGTCAGATAAGCATATTCTATGACGATCAATGCGAGCTACCCACATACGCCTCACGAAATTTTGTTGTTTTTCGATTAGAAGGATCATACCTAAATCAGCCGTCCGCACGTACGAAAAAAGACATATAACGGTCTCGCAGACTTCCAAGAAACCCAAAAGTCAGCTGACATCAGATACCTCGGCGCCACATACATGCTTTGGGTATCATAAATCGTATACGCCCCGGGCCGTATATCTTGGCAGCTAAGCCGCCAGTATGCTCAGAGCAATTCAACGACAATAAGCAAGACAATGCCAACTACAGATGAGGAAATCGCGGCGTGTTGACAAGACTTGATTGGCCAATTCGACACCATCAAAGGATTCTCCGTCTTGTCGAAACCTCATCTTCCAAGATATGAGGCGTCGTCAGATGGTCGTATGCCAAGCAGCATTGTTCTTTCCACGACTAACGATCGTTCTTTCCAGCTCTGAACCACTAATGTCAATTTTCGACCGAGGCCCGAAATCTTCGCGTATAAATAGAGCAGGAGACGTGCATCGAAGTGTCCTGAACTTGTCACTCCTCAAGCTCTCAAAAGCAGACCAACTCTTCCTGTTCCCTGAAAACCTCAGACCTACAGCAACATGCAGTTCTCCATGATCGCCACTCTCGCCTTCGCGGCGCTCTCCAACGCCCTCGCCGCTCCTCGCCAGGTCCTGCCCACAGTGTACCAGCCCTGCGGCGGTTTCGTCCAGAACCCACAGTCATGCCAGGCAGGCTACCAGTGCATCGAGGTCAGTTCAACATTTTCGTAGCTCCGTACATATGTATTCTGCATCTGTTTCCCCCCTTGCCATGCCAACCCCGCCCTGAGACCTTTCATACTCCCGACTGACATCTCTAATAGCCCGACCCGCGCCGTCCCGAGGTCACGGACCTGCCCGGCATCTGCGTGCCCGATGAGCCCACGACCTGCACCGGACCCAACCAGTGCGTCTCGGTCACCTTCCTGACCCAGTGCTACGACTGGCCGCTTGACGGCTGCGACCCCGAGAACGGGGACCAGGACTGCATCGGCCTCTGCCTGGACCCGATTCCGAGCTCGAGCTCGTACCCGGTCAAGGGCTACTAGAGTGTTGATTGCAAGTGTGGACTTTTGAGGCAACATACTTCCATTTCTCGCGGAACCATGGATTCTGAGGCTTGGTCCTGTGAGATTGGGAACGGTATGGTTGCGTGGGCAGGATTCTTGCCAGATATCTTTCACATCTGCTCATACCTGGAGGGTTAGGAGCCGTGTGCGATCCTGTTGCACCAATCTACAACATTCTACCACTTTTATGTGCAAAGTGGCCAATTGCATTATAACTCTTGTGTTAAACGAAGGCATCATGAGTTGTAATTTTCATTTTGATTTCCAGTAGACTCGTTTCGGTTCTCTAGCCAATCGTTGGGCCGATATTTGGCCGGCTCCAGGGGTTGATGCCTCGGTGAGAAGTAAAATTGCAGTGAAATTCCGAACAAGGTTTTGTACTGCAGGATAGTTCTGACCAGCTGTTGGGCGGGGGGAGATAAAGCCGGACCAAGGCGCAATCGTCTTTGTGAGTATTGAAATTGCAGTGAACGTTGACAATGGGCACCAATCCTCAAGTAACAAGTTTTGTGCAATAATATCTCCTGTGGAGACTGAAATTGCAGTGAATGGAAGCGAGCTCCCGACGTGCATGAACCCACCCAGGATACTCGCCCGAGGCCGCTCGCGATAAAAATAGTTCGAAATTCAAGTACGACCGACTTGAGACGCATATGTCGAGGTTGAATTGAAAGTGCTCATATAATTCTTGGTGATTTTTTTTTTCATATTGCATCTTCGTACCGTCAGTATCGAGATCTTGTCTCAGGAAGAGCTTTATTTCGCGGCCGATTCCTGACAGATTACAGCTACATCATTCCAAGCATATATATATGAGATCAAAAAGTCACTGCGTCCGAACTCTGGATATAATAGGTATGCAACCAATGACATAGATTGTCTATGGGCTACAGTGTACTGTTGCACGTATCGCCACTGTATTCTCAGAATAGCATACCTCGCAGAACCACATGTCTCCTGTATCTCTTGATGAGGGCAGTTGTGGACTTTCTTTTCTGCGTCCAGTCTTGAAACGGAAAGTTTCTTGCCTCCCCCATCTTCCGCTCTTGGCATTATTCCGTTCATGGTCAGATGTCAAACCCAACCCGTGTATCAATTTCGGAGGCTAATCCTGTGAGCTTATCTACGATATGTGGCTTGATCATCTACCTTTCAGAGACGTTGAGTAATAGAATTTTGTGGTCTATTATTGCTTTTCTCGTGCCTACTGTCAATTCGGGATCGCGGTATTGCGGATAGCTGCGAATTCCTGCGGTTCAATGACAATGGATCCAAGCTCATTGTTCGCTTGATGCCGCACGAGTTGTACAGCTTCAGGAACCAGCTTGAAATCATCCCGTCCTCTAGCGACATCTCGGACCTCTATGCCGACTCGCTCCCGACCACGAGAGCGGGAAGCACAGCACCCACCAACCCGCTGCCGTACATCAGCAGCTACCACTAATTTTCCAGGAACAGCGAGCTGCCGGGCTGCTTGAATACAAGTTTGACCGTCGAGTCCTTCAATTTCGGTTTGTGCCGTTGCGAAGATTAAGAACGTTCCGATCGGCCTCACCCGCTGCAAGGTTGCCGTGTCTGGGGAGGGACGGCGGGCACAAGCGACTCACCCGTCGGCGCCAGTATGTTGGGACAGATTTGGTTTGAAGATGTCAAGTGTTCCTCTTATAGAAGATCATTTATTAGAAACATGAGAGAACTGAACTGCAATTTGACGCCTTGTAGTAATTTTTTTCTCGGGTCTACACTGACTTTTGTAGGCTCGGTAAGCTAGTCGTTCGTAATCATATTCTTTTTTTTTTTTTTTTTTTGTCGTCGCGCACGTTTCAGTCTATTGATTCTTTTGTCTTTCCCTTACCCTCGTAATACCTACCATTGAACGCTTTCCATTCGTATTTCTCGTGTTCCTCTCCGACCTGCCGCCGTTATCAATCGTCGGACTGGGCCGCTGCCTCACCCTTCTTCTTGGCGCCGAGCAGGACCTCGCGGAGTGTGCGCTTGGGCTTCTGCTTCTCGTAGAGGGGCTTGTGCTCGGTGTGAATATCGTGGTCGTCCTCGTAGTCGACGTGGACAAAGGCGCGCTCGACATCGCCGAGGCCCTCGAGCTTGCGCTGCAGGGACTGGCCGACGTCGTGCGAGACGCGCAGCGGGACGAGGGGGTCCATGACGACGTCGACCTCGACGTAGTACTTCTGGCCCGCGTGGTACGCCCGGCACGTGTCGACCTTGAGGACGAGGGGGTCGTGCGTCATGGACATGTACACGAGCTTGGCCAGGAACTCGCGCGGCGCCGACTTGCCCACCAGCAGCCACACCTGCTCGAACGCGTTGGACACCCACGAGACGAGGATGAGCAGCCCGATGCAGATGGCGCCGATGGGGTCCAGGTACCACACGAAGCGGGATCCGACCACTGACATGACCAGACCGAAGATGTTCACGACGATGTCGTTGCGGTGATCGACCTGGAAACATTATATTGTAAGCGATCCAGGCAACACTTAGATAGATTCGAGTAGGAGGCCGCCACTTACAAAGAAGACGTGAACCGTCGGATAGTTGCGGTAGGCGAGGCAGTAAAGCATCAGACTGGCCTTGCAGAAAATCGCCACGCCAACGAAGATGATGGGGACGAGCTTTAGTTCCTCGGAATCGGTGCTATGACCAGCACCCAAAGTTCTTGCCGATTCGACCTTTCGAGGTTCGAGAGTTAGGATCTTTGCTGATAAACTCGTGTCAAGAGATGAGAATAACCCACAATAAGTTGGATGGCAACAGTGGTCATTAATGCACAAAAGAGAATAATGCCGATCGTCTCGATTCTCGTGCGTCCCTAGACACGAGCTTTAGTCATGGGCATCTCGTGGATAGCGAGTCGTATCTATCAAAGCTTACCACGGGGTACTTGTATACACTTGCTCTGGCGGCTAAGCGAGAGGTGATGAGCATCACGAATGAGGATACGAGATCCATCTGACAGAACATTAGCACGAGTACCATATATGTACAGAGCAAAATATATGAATAATACTCACAAATGCATCAGCAGCAGTCGCAAAGAGCTAATAATCCGCACCCGCACCTAGTCAGCCCGGTCTTGCTTCTCAACGCCAAAGCAGCAGGGAATTTATTTCGCAACCAGGATGAGGAATCTTTTTTACCGAGAGGGAGCCGGTCGAGACGGCGGCGTAGAGCTGGATGATGAAGAGGCCAAAGTTGACGACAAAGGAGGCGTTGACGGCGAACTTGATCCGGGGGGCGACGCGGGCGTCCTCCTCGACGGCGAGGCGCTCCTCGTCGTCGGCGCCCAGGAACTGGTCGATCAGCTCGTTCTGCTTGTTGTAGAACTTCTTGAGCTTCTTGCGGTCGCCGCGCGGGTGGTCGATGCCCATCTGCCGCCGCGTCACGTTCTCCCGCCGGTGGCGGCCCATGTCGAGGGGGTCCGCACCGTCGGCCGCTGCCCCCGAAGTGGTGGCCGTGGCGGCAGAGCGGGCCGTGGTGATGTCTACATCTTCAAGGGCGTTGGGCGGCTTCTCAGAGCTCATGAGAGACGTAGACTCGCTCGCCTTATAGGGGGTCGGAGGGCCGCCATCTGATGAGCTGATCTGGTTGGCAGAAGTGACATCTACTGTCGGTTCTTTGAGGGCAGTGTCAGTCAGGTCCGTGGTAACTCTTGCCGGGCGCTTATATCCATGGCCAACGACGATGTGATGGGTACTTTGGAGAATGATTCCTCATGACCAGAGACACAGTGCATGGCTGAGCCCATCTCTTTCGACTGATATCTCAGCAGATAGTGGGTCCGAGAGGCGAGAGTATAGAACGGAAAGCCCACTTACCGGCAGATCGCGTGATGTCCGGCGCTGCAGAGCTGGCTGCCATTTTTGGAGGTTATGTTTGGGTTACGTGATGGTCCGGTATGAACGCGGGTCTGGATAATTAGGTCAGGTATTTCTGGGGCGAAGACAGTCGAGGTGTCACTGGATTATATCAATATGGTGGAGGCAGCCAAAGCCATACTGCAACGTCGAGATTCTCATCCTCCCCACCCCCAAGGCCAGCTCGTTTCCTTGGTTTATTGCCTGCCCTGCAGGTTGTTGATAGGGCCAGGCTGGCAAACGCCCTCGACGACCCCTAGCAGATTCAGATATGTTCGACATGTGGTAAATCAAGTAGAACGAGTTCATGTCCTTGGCGTTGAGAGACCTGCCCGTCACTACCAACTTCAGTGTCAGCCACACGTATTACAATACAGACTGTGCATTGGATCCATCTAGATGCTTGTCTGCTTTGGCTTGGCAGAAACCCCCAGAGGACTGATCACCTTTCTGAGGGGCTGGTATGGAATCACTGTGGATGCGCTCACCGTCTCGTCTGAGCCAGAGTGGGAGAGAGAAGAAAGAAGGTAAGTTCTCTATCCTGTAGTGTAGCGCTGTAATGACGCCAGACGCTCAGACAGTGCGACGTGTGTGTAGTGTAGAATGAGCATGGCTGCCAAGAGCTGGACAATGCATCAAGGGTCCGACAATGCCAAGCCGGCAGTAGATCCGTGAATTGTTTCTACTTGTCCAGTGCGACACTTTGCCATTGTGGTCTTGTTTGGAAAGAGGCAAGAAATGTGTGACCTGAGTACCGCTCAAGCCTCTTCCCGTTCGTTACCCAAGGACCAACATAGGGCGACTTCTGGTCTGGGCTCTGCGGTTCCTCCTTCTGACAATTCCCCACTGTGCGCTTGGAGTTCTTTTGAAATCTGGAGAATGCCAAGAGCGATAAACCGTTTCAGAACAATCCCGCACGAGTTGCGGGTTCAGCCTCTCTTTTTCTAGTAACTCTCCCTCTCCCTCTCTCTTCCCACTTGTATCCTTGCAAATGGTAGCAGTACGTACGGAGTTGAAAACAAAAAAGAATAAGAGTTGTCCAAAATGGAGATAAGCGAGTGGGACTTGTCCAGTAGCAGTACTAGCGCTGATCTATAGGGCGTTACATTCAGGGCCTCACATCTGACCCACGGCTTCGCAATATCGACCGTTCTGAGTTACAGGCTGCAGCTAAACTGTTCAAGGCCATGGTCAATTGTCAGACCAATGACAACATACAAAGTAAAGAAAGAATGACGCTAGAAACTGAGAGCGCCCGTTTCCATACATCTGTAGGCTAGCCACGAATTGACATGCACTCTCGGCCCTACCTATTATAGAAACCTGTCGAGAGGGAAAACCTGGGGTGCTTGGTGGGACTATGATGATCTGGTCGCCTCCAGGTTTCGAAAAAGCCCCGACTGGCCTCCGGGGGGCTCATTACATGTCACCTTGTCACCTTTTAGACTCCATCACATTGCAGATCCGGCAGCGGCTATGTAATGTCGATGCATTTTGCATGCATGGGGGAGGGGAGATGGAGGGCTATGCGGATGGATGCTTGTCTACGACTGCCGGATGCCTCTCGGCCAATGACATCCCACATGATTTTTGAATCTTGAAATATGAAGGAAACGTAGTTGATAGGGAATAGTAGCAGGCCTGCTAGGCCATATGCGGCGATTTTCTGGCACGTTCAACACATTACTCGTGTTGAGCGCACTGGTATACGCACAGAATGAATTGGAACGCCAATGAGACGGAAGAGAAGACTTCATCGCGGCCAAGCTGAAAAGCTGATTATCATGACAAATTTCTCGTCGTCGTCCTCGTTACCCATCGGCACGACTTGCTGTTGGCGTGCTTCTGCAGCTGCTCTGTGCATATGGTCAAGTCGCCCTTGGTCTGTGCCAAGTTGCGATCAACATGCTCAGACAAGACGCGTACCATGGTCTCGCGGATCTCGAAAGAGCCATCTCATGTTGTGTTCCTCTAGCAAACCAATGAGGAAAACTGCATTGATCGACACCGTACTGCCCATTTCGCCTTGTGGCTGTTTTGGTTATTGCGAAACCATCTGATATGCCGGACCCATCGTTATACAGTACAATGGGGAGTTTCTTTGACCATGGTACCACAGTACCGTGGGCAAAACATGGCCCCAGCCCGGGTACCAAGCGCACATGGCATCCGAGTAGCAATTCATCGCATCTCAAACGAGCCTCATTGCACGTATTCTGGTATCGGTGGAACCAAACAGGCCGGCCAGCCACTCAGGGCCGTGTTGCTATTCCTAACGGAGGGGATAGGCTCAAAGAGGAGTTCGAGTCGAGGCTGATCGGATGCAAGCGAAGAGAGGAGATCGTCGGCCTCGGTAGTCTTTGCGCCATTGGCAATGCTTCTTTATTAAAGCCGTCAACCCTTCTCGGAGTCTTGGTATTCCTGCCTTGGACATACCACAGACATTTCTGGCAGAGCCGCAAATCGGTGGAGATCCCATCTTTCAAGCTTCTTTTCTCTTTTCTCTTTTTTTTTTCTCCTTCATTCTATCCTTATAGTCATCGTATCTGATCATCAGTAGGGACGCTTTTAGTCTCTTTTTTTCCTTCTTCTCTTCTTTTTGGCAAAGTCGCCGGTCGACGGAGCTCTTCGTTCTCTTCGTTGAAGTCTTTCCGCTGGCTTTCGGTGTAGACGTTGGAATAGACAGGTTCTTCTCCTTTGGCCATTTTCGGCTATCTCGGTCCTTGTGTCTCTTTTCTCTTTTCCCTTACTTAAAATAATTATTCACAATGCCTGACGGAACGCCAAAGCCCGTGTGTGGTGGTGGCCAGGAGGTGGGCGAGTATGACCTCCCACTCCACACTGTCGGTCTTTGTAAGTCATGATGATATACCTATTCAGTGAGACTGAGCTTCAAAACTAACAACTCATCTAGTCTTGGTCATGGGAGCCTCAATCTTTGGAGCTGGCTTTCCTGTAGCGGCAAAGAAGGTTAGGTGGCTGAAGGTGCCCGAAAAGGTCTTCTTTGCGTGCAAGCACTTCGGTACCGGTGTGCTGATTGCTACCGCATTCGTACATGTAAGTTTTCTTCAAATCGAGACAGAGTCATCGTAAGGTTACGTGCTAACAGTCTGTAAAGCTTCTCCCCACTGCTTTCGGCAGCTTGGGCGACCCATGCCTTCCGGACCTCTTCACCGACGACTACCCTCCCATGCCCGGCGCCATCATGATGGCCTCCCTGTTCTCCCTGTTCGTCATCGAGCTGTACCTCAACGGCAAGATGGGTGGCCACTCGCACGGCGGCGCCAAGGGCTTCGAGGCCAGCATGACGCCGGAGCAGATGGCCAAGATGGCCGGCGTCAACATCAACTCGCAGCCCGGCCCCCGCCGCCCTAGCCAGGACTCGTACGACACCATCGCGTTCGAGAAGAAGGTGGCGCAGGCCATGGAGAACGAGGTGTACGGGGCGCCGCCGCAGACGGCCTTTGGCGCCGAGCTGGGCCAGGTCAGCACCAACAACAGCGGCAACCCCAACTCGGAGATGCCGCCGTGGTTCGTCGTCTTCTACGAGCAGTACGTCCGCCAGCGCCTCGAGATGCTGTCCCTGATCAAGGCCTCGGGCGTCCCCGCCCCCAAGCAGCAGCAGGAGGTCAGCGTCGTGGCGACCGAGCCCATGTTCGACGTCGAGGGCCAGACCGTCGACCCCGCCGTCTACAAGAGGATGTCCATGAACATCACCCTCCTCGAGGGAGGTATCCTGTTCCACTCCGTCTTCGTCGGCATGACCGTCTCCATCACCATCGAAGGCTTCGTCGTCCTGCTCATCGCCATCCTGTTCCACCAAATGTTCGAGGGTCTCGGTCTCGGCTCGCGTATCGCTGCCGTGCCCTACCCCAAGGGAAGCTGGAAGCCGTGGCTGCTCGTCTTCGCCTTTGGCACCACCGCCCCCATCGGCCAGGCCATCGGACTCATTGCTCGCAACAGCTACGACCCCAACAGCGCTTTTGGCCTGATCATTGTCGGTGTCTGCAATGCCATGTGAGTTTTACCTAGCTTAATTATCTATTTTGAAGATTGTGGCTAATATTTTTATCTTCCCAGTTCTTCCGGTCTTCTCATTTACGCCGCCACTGTGGATCTTCTCGCCGAGGATTTCCTGTCAGAGGAGGCGCAACACACGCTCACCAAGAAGGACAAGATCCAGGCTTTCTGCTGGGTCCTGACTGGAGGTACGTCGAGCCGATATCCCCTCTCTCACAGGCGAGCCAAGCTAACTTTTGAACACAGCTGCCGGCATGTCCATCGTCGGTGCCTTTGCCTAAGAGCCCCGCGCCCCAAAAGCCTAGTGCTGCAAGCCAGCGCTACAAACTCCTTTGATGAGCACACGAGAAGATCCGAGGGCTTCAAGGCAGAACATGATCACACCACGAGGCATCGTCGGATTGATCGACTGCCGCCCGGATCATGAACCCCCACAAAAAAGAATCGCAAGAACAATTCCCCGGCTCGGGATTTCACGGTTCAATGTACAATACCTCACACACAATTATACCACGACTGTCTTTATCGATGATGCATCTTTACTACAGTCCTGCCCCTCCCCAAGGATACCCGTTCTTACAACCAAGAGACCACCGATATTCATGCTCTACACCCTTACACCCTTACAGTCTTTACAGAATAAAAAATAATTTAATCATCACACAAAACTCCATCATCTGGGCGGAGTCCCATGTTCTCTTCCTCCTCGAATTGCATGAAAGTTGGGGGGTTTTCTGCTCTACCTAGACGGGAGAGCACGGTTGTAACTTTGGGGTTCAGGTCAGGGGCTTGGACAATTGGGAAAACGGAAACAAAGCGTTGGATAGGCTGACGCTATGATACGGGGATTTCCGCCAGCCGTGTTACGCGGTATGTAGCGAATAGAGACGACACCAAAAGGTTACGAATTGAAAATAAAAAATAAAAATAAAAATCTACGAAACTTGACTTGCCTGTTGTTTCTTGGCAAAGCTCACGAGTCTTGGTAAGATCTTGATACGAAGCTCAGAGCCATACAAGACTTGATTATACAGTGCCGGTCTTCCGTTCAGCTGGCATCTATTCCAAATCGGATAGTCGTCAACCTCGAGATTGAAAACTTACCAATCGGCTCAAACAGTATCTTGATACTAGCATAGCCTTGGCACCTTCGCCTCACTCCTTTCGTCGAACCATTTTGTACGTAATCAAGAGAAGAGAAAAAAAGCAAAGATTATCTAGATAGTCAAGACATGGTTTCCTAGTCTGGAAACATTTGTCTGAGCGGGTTTGGCAAGCTCTAATAAGCGCCGGAAACCACAAGTCTAGAACCTCGAGTAACACACAGACTGGCGGACGGTCTCTGCGCAAGTCGTTCACATCGACAATGGGGTAATAGGGCATTGGGAGACTTTGACAAACGTCAAAACAAGCTTTGTCAAGCAACACCCTAAGGAATACGCCCAAGCCCAAGAGCCTTCGCATCACTCGGCCGTAAGGGGGAGCGAGAGCCGCCCGACGTGTAGCGGCCGTGTGAGGCTACCTACCTCCCGGGGCGCTGGAGGGAATTGCTAGCCACAATAACTCGTAGTCAAATCGTCTTGCTACTTTTTCTTTCGCTCTCTCTCTTTTCTTTTTATTTCTAAGCGCCAAGACCATTCGACGCGTACCAGCATAACACTGATCCGCGGGCGTATACTCATCCGAGACCGACCTTGCTCAATCACATCCGTGGTATTTGCATTATTTCTCTGGACCCGCTCCCGTAGTTTCTCCACAGCCTGTCCGTCGAAACAATTCGGTACTTTCGAGTGAGAGCCTATGCGGTCATGATCACGCGACCTGCTCCGTCTCCCCAGTCTTCAATCCGCCAGCCTTGCATGATGATTGACGTTGGCTTTGCAACCCTTCCCTCCCCCTCGCCATGCGGAGAATTTCCACCGCGGTCCGGTGTGATCGTCCCGGGGTGGCAGGGCAGGGCAGGGGTTAAGGTAGGTAGGGTTGTCGGTCATTGTTTAAAAGCGCGGCAGTTTGAGCCTTATGGGTTATATCCACTGCTGCGAAACATGTATGCTGGGTCTTGGTCTTCTTGGCGCTTGTTTCGGCCTCAGCACGGAGGAGGCGAGTGCCGCGTAACGGAACATTCTTGGCTTTCTGCGGTTTTTGGTTCGACGAGAGGAGATTACCGGGGTTTATTTCCTATTGTTCGTGATGTGGGTGTGCGAGGTGATGGACCGACCGGCAGTGGTCTGATGGGTCGCGAGGGGAGCCGTCAAATCCCCCGATTCGCTCTTCCGCTCTGGGATGGGTGGGCGGGTTGCGGCAATGCACGGCGGAGCAGGAAGTTTCTGTACCTTTGTATGAGTTGCCTTGATTATGCGGTTTCTGTCGTTGAAGCTGTAGGGCTTCCTGGTGGTTGTTGTCAAGCTGCACGATACGGTGGCAAATATGTGTCAACTGGTCAAAGTCCGATCTCTGAGAGGTCGGAGACTTCTGATGAATGGAGTGTGGCCGTGATTAAACGCAATACGTTGATGGGTAAGGCAACTTCTCATCTTTTGTTGCGCTTTTACGACGGAAGAAGAGCTACAAGTCCAACGTCTGCGAGTCGGCCTCATATTGGATGACGGAATTTAGTAGAGCTACGATCATTACTTTGACGAGATTCTTTGATTTGATGTTGTATTTAAGTTTGCCTGTAGCTTTGCTAGAATCTGAATTGGCACCGTTTATAAGTCGATCTCAAAGTATCGTGTCTGATACGCGCACCAGAAGTAAGAGATTGGCTAATTTTCAGCAACCTAGGGCGTCACCAACATATGATTTCGACATCCCTATGACATCGTCGTAATTGCAACAGTCCCTCTTGCCTGTAGATCTAGGGTTCACATCGCTTTCATCATCTAGTCGTACCAGATGGCGTTCATGCCAAAGCCGGGCTCGGGTATCCGCACGCGGGCGACGCGGCCGAGGAACTCGTCCTTCCAGCGGTAGATCTCGAGCCAGCCCTCCTGGTCGTCGGTGATGGCGACCCACTCGTCGCTCCAGTCGCAGGGGCTGACGGCGTTGCTGTGCCCGCCGCTCGTCGGCGTCGGGTTGAGGCAGATCTGCTCCTTGATCGACCCGCAGTCGCGCAGCCGGAACGCCGCGACGTAGCCCTGCAGGTCGAAGCTGTTGGCGCGCGCCGTCGCGAACAGGTACTTGCCCGATTTCGTGAGGGTGCACACGTCCGACCGGTACATGGTCCACTCGTCCGGGATGCCCGGCGGGATCAGGGGGTACGCGTGGTGCGTGTACACGGGCAGGTGCGTCGCCGGGTCGATGACGTACTCGCACAGCCGGTTGCCGGCCTCCATGAGCGCGTACAGGTAGTTGCCCGTCGGGTGCATGGCGACCCAGCGCGGGTGGTCGCGCGGGTCGGGCGCGTCGACAGAGCCCACGAGCGTCACCTGGCCCGACGCCGGGTCCTTCTTGTGCACCCACAGCTTGTTGGCCTTGAGGTCCGCCGAGTACAGGTACGTCTCGGTCGGGTCGAACACCATGCCGTGGATGCCCGTGTCGGGCTGGTAGTCGTAGTTTTGCACGTTGTCCTCGAGCTTGCCGCTCGACGAGACCTTGAAGACGGAGCCCTGGCCGGCGTGCTTGTAGAATGGGTTGCAGTAGACGGCATAGGGCTCCTGCTTGGCGGCCAGGAGGAAGATGGCGCGCGTGTTTGTGTCGGCCGAAGAGGCCATGGCTGTAAATTTTCAGTGAGCCAGGTCGTCTCTCAGGAACCGACATACTTACGATCGTGGGTCATGGGATGCGATGCCTCATGGACAATCTCAGTCGGGCTCTTGACGGCAAAGCTTGACCACTTCTTCATGGCAGCGCCATACAGGTTCTTCTTATCATGCTACACAAGTTTGTCATCGGTATGTGCTTCTCCCACAATTTCATATCGAGTGACCGCTTACACTGAAAGTCATCCATGAGATGGGCTCATCCTTGGGGATCTCGGTCCGCTTCACCACCTCGCACGTCAACTTCTCGTCGTCAAAGGCGACTGTGAAGATGGCTCCCGGCGGGGTCCAGGTCCCGCACATGAGATGGTGGATGGGCATCTTTGCGGCCACTGTCTGGTGACGGTATCGACGGCTCAAGGATCGCAGCGACTGGAACGGAGAGGCTATCCTCTGCATTCAGAATCCAGCAGATATGGGCTCGGCTCGGCTGATTTCTCAGGGCGGTGCTTCTGTTCCTCCTCCGTATCACTTGACTGTTCTTGCGGTGAGTAGTTTGAAATGTCACGATAACCTCACGTGCGCGTAGTTGAAGAAGAAGAAGCAAATATAATTGTTCTCTTGCCTCTTCTACAAACCTCGATTTATTCTCGACTTTCCACGATTGGCGCATCCCCACAATGTCTCTTCTCGTAGTGCCGTCGACGCCAATTGACCAATTATACATCGGCATTACGGTGCTCGTGCGGAGTTTTGCTGCCCCTCCCCCTCCTCCAGGCCGGAACTTGACGGGGGGATGAATGTTCATCAGCGGGCGCCCCCATAGCATAGTAGCGCTTCGGCTTGGCTTCGCGGTAGGTTGTCCAGGCCATTTCAGCAGTGGCGGCCAATTGCTTTCCCGGCGCTGGACTCAGCACTCACCTCCTACCAAAGTGTCTCGGCGATGGTCTCGTGAGCTGGATTACACACTAATTCGTCACGTTTCTTGCAAAACGCTGCGTCTTACTTTGGAAAGCTTTGTTTTCTAGTCATATATCATGGCATATTAGAAGACTGACCAGCTTTGATACCGCATGTTCACATCGCTCTCGTCATGATGAAGGAGGACTGAGTACAGGACCTAGGAGCCGAGAACATCTCAAGAAAAGTCGTGTACCATATGCCATCAAATAGAGTGCTGACATGTCCACGTATCAATCAAAAACAAGAATATTCAATAACCTACCACTTACTGATCCCGCCTCTCCCCGTCTCCGACCATGGATGTTTTCCCCAGACTTTGGCCTCAATCCCCGGACCCCACATTGTACATGATTCCAATCTTGTCCACTAGCAATGCGGTAGTTGCGAATATGTACGTACGTGAGTTGATAAGCTGATGGTATCACAGATAGGCCCAAGGAGCTACCGGGAGGCAGCTAAAGATATGACAGAGAGCGCTCACAACTCGACGTTTTGACACTTTCGACAGTACGTAACGGTACGTAACGGCTGCCGTGGATCATCGTTTTAAACATGACTGAATAAAATGAATATACTTGCGTCTTTTTACCTACGCCCAAACTTAACTAAGCTGTCCCAAAGTATTACGCTGGAATGAGGCTTATATTTGTACATCAAAAAATAGTCATACACAACAACGCTTGTGCAGGCCCGAGCTACATGTTTCTGCCCAGATTCTAGCACTCTTATTTACCGTTCTTCTTCTTCTTTTTCTTGTTCTTCTTCTTGCCAGACTGGCCCTGGCTTGATCCGCCCGTCTTTTGTCCCTCCGTCTCTTCCGTCCCTTCATTGCTCTCGGTCCTATCGTCTTCCTCTACTGGGGGCAGAGGCTTGGATGGCGACGTAGGACTTGTCTTACTACTCTCTGCCGCCTCGTCTTCGCCAGAACTAGTAGCCTCGAGAACGAATTTTCGGACGCCACCAGTGTTGACCTCGATTTCAGTGATGCTACCGCTGCGAACATATCCCCTCTTCGCGCGCTGTTGCTCAATGGCTGACATGGTAGAATCGCTCGGGTTGACAATACTCTTAGAAGAGCCAGCCAGAGACGCGCCGCTAGCCACAGTCTTAATTTCGCCAGCAACAGGTTCCTTCTTGCTCGGAGCATCCTCATCGGGAGTGATCAGGACTTTGGGCGGCGGTGGCGGTTGCTGCGATTCCTGCTGAGCTTCGAGTGCGGGGGACTCGGACGGAGTAGTATAGCTGGGGAAGGGAATCTTGTCTCCCGAGCTGCTGTTGCCGTTTCCGTTGCCGTTCTGCTGCGGTCGAAGCAAGCTTGTACGCTCGTTGACGCCGTTAACGTCACTATTGTCAGGCGCTTCGGTCGCAATCGATCCTTGTCGCGTGTTACCACCGCCGGGCTTGATCTTGACCGATGTGACCTTTGTGCTCTTCGGGTTGGAGGCTGGGTTCGAGGGGCCGAGGTGCTTGAGGTGGCCCCTCATCTCTTCGTAGTTGGCCTTGACGGGAACCGTGGTACGAACTAGCTTCCCATCTTGACCAGTAGAGCTTCGTCGCATAAGGAGAGTAGTCCTGGGGCTGCTTGACAGGATATTGGGCGAGTCGCCACTGACAGAAGCAGTACGGCTCTTCTGCAGTTGCGTTCCTTCGTCGGCTTCGTCCTCCAGGTCGATCAACTTGCCATCTTTGACAGCAACGTCCTTAACTAGCATGTCTTTGCGCTGAACTCGAGCCTTGGGTGCCGGGTGACTGCGACGAATTGCCTTGTGAACATCAACGTATACATCCGACTCGTCAATGATTTCCCTAGAATCTGGTCAGTGTTTGTCAAACTGGAAGCCCGAGATTTTCAACTTACTCTCCGATGAGCTCTTCAATAACATCTTCCAGGGTCACGACGCCAAGTGCTCCGTGAGCCTCGCCGGGGTACTCGGAAATCAAAACCATGTGCGACTTGCCCTCTTGGAAGAAGTTCAGGATGTCCAAGCAGCTAGTCTCCGGGCGGGTCTCGGGCAAAGCGGCCAAAGCAAAGTCTCTAACTCTCTTGGCATCCTCTGGATCGTAAGTGATGAGCATCTTGATAAGAAGCATACCGACAAAGTCATTCTTGTTGCCAGCCTTGTGGATGGGAATGCGGGAGAATCCGGCCTCTGAGACTTGCGATGTAATCTTCTCGTCCAGAATGGTATCTTCGGAGAGAATCAAGACGTCATCCATAGGAGTCATGACATCCTCAACTGGCTTCCGCTTGAGGTCCAGAACGGCGCTGATGATGGTGACTTCGTCTTCGTTCAATCTCTCACTGGCCTCGCCCAATGACTGGTGAAGGGTCACCAAGGTCTTGAGACCGCTCTTCTTGTACACCGTACCGTGATCTTCACCCAACATGAAGTCGAGAAGTTTAGCCGTGGGCCAAGCGACGGGAAACACTGGAAAAGGATATTGTTAGCTACCAGTTCGAAAGGTATCGTATATTGTCATCAACCATGGCGAGTTTCTTCCGGCCTTGTCGGCCACAGGTCGATGCAAGTTGCATTGCCACTCGTGTGGGTGGCGGCATTGGTAGGAAAGATGCAACTGGGTGTTACTTACTTGCCCACATGAGAAGAAGTACAGGCTTCGACATATATCCACCGATCTGGAGGCCATACCTCACGCAGATAGACTGAGGAAGGACCTCTCCGAAGATGACTGGTTTGCGATAGTCAGCATATGATCCGGTAGTCTAACCATGCTCGAGCTGGTCGCAGGACTACGGTGAAAGAGAAACGTGGGGATGACTTACCAATGAGCAGAGTACTGCCAAAGACAGCTGCGATACCGCCGCCAAGACACCTGTCTAGCACGACAGGGAGTGTCTCGTTGACGATGACATTGGACAGTAGAAGCGTCACCAAAACCCAGTGCTTTCCCTTTTGCAAGAGATCGTACACGCGCTTCGCATTCTTACGCTGAGGCTCCTCACGATCCTGGGCAATAACCTGGAGATAGATGCTGTCCTGGCCCATCAGGGCAATCGTCAAGCCGGCAAAGGCACCACCAGCGAGGACCAGTACCAGAGACACAATGTAAAGCACCCAGTTGGCGCCGCCCTCGGCGGGCTCTTCCTCCATCGCTCGAATTGAAAGCGGTGCGGCCGAGGCTGTCGAGTAGCCGAGGGCCAGCATCCGTCCGAGGCCAAGGACCGCCGGACGTATCGTCCGAAGGACGTCCGACCTCTGTCGTGGTTGCGGCATGGTGATGACGCGCGCGATCAGTCACCAATTGCCAGAGGTGTGTTGGGAAATCGAAGGGTGAGTCGACGGCGATGGTCGTTGATAAGCTATGGGCTACTAGTGTAGAAGCTGATGGGTAAACAGTTGTCGAGAAATGCCTATCGTACGAGGGCTGGCCGTGGATCTGTCGTGAAGGAACTGTGGGTATTGGCTCCGTCCCGTGGGAATACAATAACGGAGTAACAAAAGTCTCTCACGCGGACTGGCTTATCCACTCTGGAGAGGAGAAGCAGAAGACGCGATAGACTGAAATCCTTCTCGAGCAGTGTGCTGCCTCGCAATTGCTCCTCTACTGAGCCTTCCAATCTCACACGATTGCCCCGCGTCACGAAGGTCGAAGCGCGGAAGCACGTTGCAAGACTGGGAGGAAGTCGTGTGCGTTCGGTCTTTTCTCTGGACGGAAGAAAAAAACGACGAGGGTGAGACCTGGACTCGGGAGCTTGGATCAGGGACGTAGTGGAGCCTATCTACTTCGTAGGGGTCGTTGAATGGGACTCGCGGGGGGAGTGTTGCAGCCAACCAGTGCTGTCGTAGAAGAGCTGGGCAGCTGCCGGACTGCCGACCAGGGTGCTTGGATATCCTTGAAATGAGCTCATCAAAGCTCAATCTACTGATAAAAAAGAAGCAGCAAAACAGATGCTCGGATTGATTCCACGAAAGACGAATAATACGCTTCAAGAGTTTGCATCGTCCACAGCTTCTACCTGAGCTAAGACATACACCGGCACACATTTTCTCACTCTCCTCGACTCGTCCGACGTCATTGCTTGCTCTTAGGGCTCTTTTGCGCTGCCGGGCAGGCGCCGGAACTAGAGAAAAGCTCCCGAACGGTACCTACGCTACCTGCGCTACCTGCAGCTAGAGCACATGGCGGCATTGAAATTTGATGGTGCTGTCGTGTGTCTCTCAAATCACGGACCTCGTCTGCGAGGTCATATATTTCGGCCGAGAATCAGATGTCGGGCGTTGATTAAATGTATAGAAGAGCACTGCGCATACTGATAGCCATGACTGATGGCATTACATAATACATCGACTGCTTTGTTCCGACCCCGGTTGTACGAATCACGCCAGTTGAAGCCAATGATCGGTTTTCTGGATTTGCTTCTTACTTGAACCCGGTCGCCTGGTAAATTGATACAGTGAAAACTTCTTTTTCATATGCATCACGGTTGCATTTCTCTGCTGACCATACGAGAAGGAAATAAGCTGGACATGTATCAGACCGAGCTTGCCCCGGCTATCTGCATAGCAACGGGCCACTATCGCGGTGGTGGGCCGTCTACAAGAAAGGATGGAGCTGGATCGATATATTGAATCCAGCTCGCCTTGCCAAAAGCTTTTTCAACGAGACGGGCTCTTGCACCGCAGACATGTTGCGCCGCCTCATTTTGTACTGTGGTCTTATTCGGGTTCATTTTTACTTATTAGATGTATGTTTTCCGGCCAAAGAAAAAAAAAACCGTTCGAGTTACGGTGGCAGAATAATCGTCTCGTTTCACAGAATGCTCCCTACGCCGCCTCGGCCTTCTGCTTCGCCCGACCATATGTCGTGCCGAATCGCTCCAGCATGTGTTCCTCCGCCGTGATGACCTTGCCCGTGAGCGGCGCACTGCCGTCGAACGGTATCAGTTTGACATCGGTATTGCCGTCCACGAAGAACGGCACCGAGTACCGATCCTTGGTGCTCTTGTTGATGACCCGATGGACGGCGCTCTTGTACGCGTTCTTGGTCCATATCGACAGCATGTCGCCAATGTTCACAACGTAGGCGTCTGGGTTGGGCGGTACCGCGACCCATTCGTTGGCTGCGTCGTTCAGGACTTCGAGCCCGCCAGACATGTCTTGCCAGAGCAGGGTGATGGCGCCTGTAGTCCTTGTTAGTCGGTCATCGCATAGGCCGGACGAAACGAAAAACCATGTCACATACCAAAGTCCGTATGGGCTCCGGCACCTAGCTGTCTAGCATCTGTAGACTTCTGCGGGGGATAGTGTAGTAGTCTGATCGAGCAGACAGGGTCATTGGACATGAATGGCACAAAGATGTCTTCACCGTAGGGAAGGCCTCTGGCCAGGATTTTCATAATCTTTTGAGCCAAGCCCAAGCACTCCGAGTAGTACTGCTCCGTAGGGGCCTTGAGGATCTCCTCCGGGATTTCCTCTGGAAATATGTTCGCGCCAATCATATGAGGGTGAAGCTTCGCCCGCTCATCGTCGGAAGGTATATGCTGTCCGACGTAATATCCCTATTGATGGCTTAGTTTTGAGGTCCTTTGTGGAAAGGTCTTTCGAGGGTCTAACATACCTCCTTCAAGTCTGGCAGCGCGCCTTCTTGCAATGCTTGGGATCCAATAATCTCGTAGCCTCTATTCTTTAGGCTAGGATGCATCAACTTCTTCTTGGTTTCGAGGGGCAGAGCAAAGACCGCCTCGGCAGCCTTTTGCACGCGATTCTGCAGCTCCTTGGAGATTCCATGGCCGACCAGTTGAAAGAAACCGCTGGTGATGCATGCCTGCCGGACTTGCTCGACGATCTTGGCCGACTTCTCCGAGGACGGATCGGCCAAGTACGGAGTCAGATCGATGGTGGGGATATGGAACGACACTGGGGTTTCCGCGGCCATGGTGATTTTGCTTCGCGTTCTACCAAGACAGGCTGCAGTATATTGTTTGTCGACTGAAAAGAATTGTGCTTTACGGGGCTCTAAGGTCAATCTCAACTGTAACTTTCCAGACAAGCAGCGAGTATACACATGGTATATATTGCCGTTGATGCTTACGGAACTTGATAACAGCTCCTCCGGTCCGTCATACAAGATAACCTAGCGGCGCTGGTGTGGGGTACGGAACACGCCGTGGAGCGGTTAACGCCGTGGACTCGGGGATATTGATACCGCTTGACGATCTCATTGGCCGAGTTATGCTATTGCACGGATTTGAAGGCTGAGAGATGTTCTCCTGTAAGGCCTGTTACATACCTGAGGCGATCATAAGGATTCTGGAGAGCATATCATAGGTTACTCGTGTCTATTCAGGACCGTGGCTCCAGAGCTTTGCACCACACATCCACTGAACGACGTGAGAAGGTCAACGATGCCGTTCTCCGATAGGTCCAGCAATAATATAAAAGCGAAATGTGTAAAAGGATATATATAGTTGTTATTGATGGCATCAACCAATATTTTTCATCGCGAAACACGTCGACTAGCTTTTCGTTCATCTATCGTCAAGAACACGCCCAAGGGGCCGGGTACCTCGGCAAAGATGGGCTAAACATCACAGCCACCTTACCTAGGAGAGCCCCACAGCTGTTAACAAGGACATGAACAACTGGCAATTGGGACGCTGAAACCAAAGATGAACCATCAACCTTTGACTCTCAAGCAACAATCGTCGCCATGACTTCAAGCGCTGCGGGGAGGTATGTCGGGTTATGCTTTGATGAATGATTGATGCTTGATGGCTGACATTTACCTCAGACCGAGCCATGTGCTTTTCGTCGGCGCGGGCGCCGTGGGATGCTTCTACGCATCCCGTCTTCATCATGTCAGGAGACTGCTTCGACTTACCATTCTCGACTTTGCTGACTGTCCCCGTAGCCGTCTCAGAACGTTCACACGTCACTAACCGCAAGGTCCAACTACTCTGTCATAGAGTCCTCGGGCGTGACTCTTCAGACGCATACTTTTGGCGACTACACATTCAAGCCACATGCTGTCTTTCCGTCCGTGCAAGCGGCGGTGCCGAACTCGGAAAGCACTTCCAAGGCGCCACGGGGCGGATGGGACTTCATCATTGTGACGACAAAGGCACTGCCTGATCTGTCTGATGACTCTGAGCTCATTGCCCCGGTCGTGTCGCCCAACACGTGTATAGTTCTCATCCAGAATGGTGTCGGCGTCGAGGAGCCCTACCGCAAGCGTTTCCCGCGGAATCCCATCGTCTCCGCTGTGACCATCGTCAGCGCCGAGCAGATCAAGCAGGGTACCATTAGACAGAACAGATGGACCAGGATAAGCCTGGGGCCATACGGAAACGGCCTCGAGGGACAACCCGGCTCGAGCTCGGAATCGAAGCAGCTCGTCGATCAGGGCCACGCTCGCATGGTCCAGCTGGCCAAGTGGTGGACAGATCTGGGCGGCATCAAGGACGTCGAGCCGCACACGGAAATCGAGCTCCAGACCATTCGCTGGCACAAGCTATGTATCAACGCTGCCTTCAATCCCACTGCCGTCGTGTCCGGTGGCCGGGGCAACGCAGATCAGCTCAAGGACCCCGAATTGAGAAGGCACATCCTCGGCGTCATGAACGAGATCAGGGATGCTGCTCCCAAAGTCCTGGGGAAGCCCTTCTCGGACGACTTGGCGACACCAGAAAAGATCATCCGGAGCACTGAGCGAAATACAGGCGCCAAGCCAAGCATGCTCCTCGACTGGGAGGCGGGACGACCGATGGAGCTCGAGGTCATTTTGGGCAATCCGGTACGCATCGCGAGGAAGGCGGGCGTGGAGATGCCCAGGCTACAAAGCCTATACGCCCTCCTGAAGAGCATGCAGCAGGTCAGAGACACTGCAAAGAAGGCAAAGCTGTAGTTCCGAATACCCTTCTCTCGATCCTAAATACGAGCTGTCGACTTTTTTTTTGTCCCGAATCGGATTACAGATCATGGTCTGCTCTCTTGGCACTGGACTATAGATCATATTCCACGCCATTGGGAACCGAGTTGCCTTTGCTGGAAACGGGATGCAAGCCTCCAGACTATGAGGCATCTGACACGCATAGGAGGTATGCGTGATTATTTTCCATGTGTCACACGCATATCTGGAGTGGTTCGACTTATGCTTATATTTCCCTCAGCGAGTTGATCAGACTATCAAAATTGCACATGTTTCTACACACAAAAACATATTTCAGGCTAGCAATGCGGATGCGGCAACCTCGCGCCCAGTCGGCACACGCTTATTCATGGAGCTATCTCGGGGCACGACTGTGCTAGCGAGCGCGTCTGACCAGCTATAACTGAAAGTCCTACTATGATTCTCCTCCACTATCAGTACAGACAGCCCTTCCGGCAGCCCGGTTAGGCCGGGATCGAATTTTTGGAGACGTGAGTGTGAGTAACATATGCCATTGGCCCTCCTATAGGAAGGAGTTGGAGAAAAGGGCGAACCCTAAAAAAGGCCGCCGCCCGATATACCCGCAGCACCGGACCCGGGTTTGCTTACTGACATCCTTAACCATATACTTTTGGAGAGAGGGAGCTGGATCACACCTCATTGGCGAAGGATCATTTCTACGTCACCTCGTCATGGACCTCAAGGGACGAGACCGTTTCTCCCCCAAAAACCCCTCATCCAACGGCAGAAGTCTCTAATGGATAAGCCGGAAGGGAATTGAGTATGGAATTTAAAGTCAATTGAGAGCCCACAGGGGTTATGGTCCTTGGACTTGGCTCGATTCCCCTTCTCATGTGATTTTCTATGAAACGCGGATGATCTGCTACACGTAGGCGAGTCTGTAAAATCTACTTGAGCACTGTGAGACAGCTTTTGTTGTGCTTTGGGTGGTGTCGACAGCTTCACCAAGAAACATGTCGTTCATTCGACAGCGCAACGGCCACGGCGTCGCCCCGGACGACGTCGAGGCCAATGCGGCCAGCGCGAGCAACAGCGGCGGCAGCAACGAGCAGGGCCACGAACACGTCCAGCAGGGCGGCCTGGCGCCCCCGGGGTCGGCGGGCCGCGGGACGGGGATGGAGTCCCCCGGCGGAGGAGGCGCCCCCGGCGAGGAGCACATCAAGTTCCCCGGGCACCTGCCGACTCCGCGGCCGAGCCAGAGCAGGGCCAGCGGCGACCTGCCCGAGTACGAGGCGCTGGACCGGTACATCACCAACTTCGACGCCGAGCGCCGGGCCTCGATGGTCAGCACCGCCGGCAAGGGCCGCAAGAAGAAGAAGTGGTGGCAGTTCTGGAAGTCGGACCCCGCCGAGGCCACCGGCCCGCACCCCGTCCAGGACGAGGGCAAGGCCCCCGAGGCCTGGCTCAACACCCACATCAAGGAGGGCATCCCCACCAGCGCCGTCGAGGAGCGCCGCAAGCGCTTCGGCTGGAACGAACTCACTGCGGAGAAGGAGGACATGCTCCGCAAGATTTTCGGATACTTCCAGGGACCCATTCTGTATGGTAAGTGCAGACCTCCTCCGTATTCATCGCCGTCAACCAGTCATGCTTAGTTCCAGGTTCAATGCTAACGCAACTCTCTAGTCATGGAAATTGCTGCCCTCCTAGCCGTGGGTCTCAATGACTGGATCGATTTCGGAGTCATTTGCGGTATCTTGGCTCTGAACGCCTTTGTGGGTTTCTACCAAGAAAAGCAGGCTGCCGACGTCGTCGCGAGCTTGAAGGGCGATATTGCCATGAAAGCTACAGTCGTACGCGATGGCCACGAGCAACAGATCTTGGCAAGGGAACTCGTGCCTGGCGATATCGTGAGTTCACCCTCAATCACGTAAACGAGAAAAGCACTGCTAATTCATGCGTCAGGTTGTTCTCCAAGAAGGTCAAACCATACCGGGAGACGCGCAACTGATCTGCAACTATAACCGACCGCAAGATTACGATGAGTTCATCAACCTCAGAAATGAGGACAAGTTTGACCTCGATCCCAGTGAGGAGAATGAAAAAGAAAACGGCAAGGAGGCCGCTGCTACTGAAGAGAAAGGTGGCAATGGCGAGACTGAAAAGAACAAGGCCGATGAGGACGACGCTGACGACGAGTCCATCCATTATGGGCAGCCTCTCATCGCCTGTGACCAGTCTGCCATCACCGGTGAGTCTCTGGCCGTGGACAAGTACATGGGCGACGTCGTGTACTACACCACCGGCTGCAAGCGCGACAAGGCCTACGCCATGATCACCACCTCTGCGAGGTACTCCTTCGTCGGCAAGACTGCCAATCTCGTCCAGGGCACCAAGGACCGCGGCCACTTCAAGGCCGTCATGGACAGCATCGGAACCACGCTGCTCGTCCTGGTCATGTTCTGGATCCTTGTGGCTTGGATCGGTGGCTTCTTCCATCATATCCCCATCGCCTATCCCGGCGTGCAGACCCTACTTCACTACGCCTTGATCCTGCTCATCATTGGAGTCCCTGTCGGTCTGCCCGTCGTCACTACGACCACCCTGGCTGTCGGTGCTGCCTACTTGGCCAAGCAGAAGGCTATCGTTCAGAAATTGACGGCTATTGAATCACTCGCTGTAAGTTCATCTCTCATAAGCACAATGATCTTAAAACTAACGTCTTCAACAGGGTGTGAACGTCCTGTGCTCAGATAAAACTGGCACATTGACTGCCAACAAATTGAGTCTACGTGATCCCTACCGTAAGTTCGAAGTTTCACATGTTACACTTGGCGAATTTTCTGCACGACATAATTTGCAGATAATTAGTACCCAAGGCGAACAAGAAACGCTGACACAAACCTCACTATACAGTCGTCGAGGGTCAAGATGTGAACTGGATGATGGCAGTAGCTGCTCTTGCCAGCTCGCACAACATAGCATCGCTAGATCCCATTGATAAAGTCACCATCTTGACGCTCAAGAAGTTCCCCAAGGCACGCGAGATCTTGCGCCAGGGCTGGAAGACGGACAAGTTCACCCCGTTCGACCCCGTGTCCAAGCGCATCACGTCCGAGTGCCGCCTCGGCAACGACCGCTACATCTGCGCCAAGGGCGCGCCCAAGGCGGTGCTGCAGCTGGCGAGCGTCAACGACGAGGTGCGCAAGGAGTACAACGCGCGGACCCGGGACTTTGCCCGCCGCGGGTTCCGGTCCCTGGGCGTGGCGTACAAGAAGAACAACGAGGACTGGGTGCTGCTGGGCCTGCTGTCCATGTTCGACCCGCCCCGCGAGGACACGGCCCAGACCATCGTCGAGGCCCAGGCCCTGGGCGTCCCCGTCAAGATGCTCACGGGCGACGCCATCGCCATCGCCAAGGAGACGTGCAAGATGCTCGGCCTCGGCACAAAGGTCTACAACTCGACCAAGCTCATGCACAGCGGCCTGACCGGCACCGTCCAGCACGACCTGGTCGAGCGCGCCGACGGCTTCGCTGAGGTCTTCCCCGAGCACAAGTACGCTGTCGTCGAGATGCTGCAGCAGCGTGGCTCGCTGACGGCCATGACTGGTGATGGTGGGTCTACACTTCAATGTCTTTGCTCATGTCTCGGACTTGTTTATTGACTACTCCTTGCTTCCAGGTGTTAATGATGCCCCGTCACTCAAAAAGGCAGATTGTGGTATTGCTGTCGAGGGCGCTTCCGAAGCCGCCCAGGCTGCCGCCGATATCGTGTTCTTGGCTCCTGGTCTCAGTACCATCATCTTGTCTATCAAGACGTCTCGTCAAATCTTCCAGCGCATGGTAAGCATGTTTTGTTTCTCGGCTGGAGTATGCACCAAAGTGTATATACTAATCCAGACTACAGAAAGCCTACGTGCAGTACCGTATCGCTCTCTGTCTGCACCTGGAAATCTACTTGACCACGTCCATGGTGATCATCAACGAGACCATCCGACCTGACCTCATCGTCTTCATCGCCCTGTTCGCCGACCTGGCCACGGTGGCCGTGGCGTACGACAACGCGCACGTCGAGGAGCGGCCGGTGGAGTGGCAGCTCAAGAAGATCTGGGTCGTCTCCATCATCCTGGGGCTGCTGCTGGCGGCGGGCACGTGGATCGCCCGGGGCACCATGTTCCTGCGCAGCGGCGGCATCATCCAGCGGTTCGGCTCGATCCAGGAGGTGCTGTTCCTCGAGGTGGCGCTGACGGAGAACTGGCTCATCTTCGTGACGCGCGGCGGCAAGACGTGGCCGTCGTGGCAGCTGATCACGGCCATCTTCGGCGTCGACGTCATCGCCACCATTTTTTGTTTGTTCGGCTGGCTCTCGGGCTCCGGCGGCGGCGTCATGCGCACCACCCCGCCCACGGCCTTCAACAACTCGTCCAACGGCTGGACCGACATCGTCACCGTCGTCGTCATCTGGCTCTACTCCCTCGGCGTGATCATATTCATCGCCATTATCTACTACTGCCTGCAGCGCGTCGACTGGATCAATGACCTCGGCCGCAAGGACCGCCACAAGCAGGATACCCACCTCGAGAACATCCTCGTCCACCTCAACAAGCTCGCCCTCGAGCACGAGGTCGACGCCAAGATGGGTATTGATAGGTACACCATTGTGGAGAAGGCGGCTGCCGAGGAGGAGGAGTAAGTACGATGATCTTAGAGGGTTGGGAACGTTAGTTTGCCGTAAAAGGCGCGCTGTTTAGTTCCCATGAAGGAGCTGTGGTAGTCCCCTTTCGCGTGTTACGAGATGCAAGATTAGGGCATGGGTGTGGGCGTGAAGGGTCGTGATAAATATGGTCGCATATGGGCGGCTTCCTGTTCCTTACATGAATAATGATATTTGATAATGACATTAAATTTTGATTATACGCCATACAGCTCTGTTCGTCTGCTCAAGTGCGTGAAACACGATGTTGTGCTTGTACTCGACAAACATAAAATCCAAGTGAAATCAATCTAAAGACTATATATACATGCTTGCAACCAAGAAAGACAGCTTACACAAAATTCTACAATTTCCACCATTTCCTTGCTTCTTCCCCGTGAATGAGACTCTTCTGGTAACAACAACACCATCCATCCATCTCTCCTGCGCCCCGGCTAAGGGTATACCTGCGTAAGATAGTCCGACCTCGCCTTCGGCAGCTTGCCCTTCTTGGCGATGCCCGTGTACCCGCCGCGGACGCGGTCGATGGCCTCGCGCAGCTGCGCGTTGGCCGGGTGGCAGTAGTTCTGGCGGTAGCTGTTCATCTTGTCCATCTTGGTCTTGATCCGGGGCGGCGTGGCGGCCTCGTTGCGGCTGAGGTACAGCATGCGCACGAGCTGGCAGTACCACGCGGGGATCTGCCGGTCGCCCAGGCCGGCGGCCGTCGACCACCGATCGTGCTGTTCAACAAGCGGTGTCAGTCCTTTCTCCATTCTGGGTGATGCAAGAGCACCATGGAGAGTCAGATGTCCCGAAATGGATAGCAGGAGCAACGTGAGTTGCTCCCAATGCCTCTATGTACCTAGACAACGGACAAAGCAGCATCTGGGTCACCACCTCGAAAGACATGCCGGGAAAGGAGAGAATAACGCCGAGTACTAACCATGGAGAAGCCCTCGCCCTTCTGGAAGATGGGCTCGCCGTTGCACAGCTCCATCGGGCTGGCGCACTCGAGCGCCAGCCCCAGCACCGTCCACAGCGTCGCGGCCTTGGGCGGGCCCGTCGCGGTCCAGGTCAGGTCCGCCAGGTTCGTCGTCAGCGGCAGGTTGTTGAGGTAGAGTATGTCCGTGGACGGCGGCAGCGTGTTATTGGGCCCCGTCGGGAAGTTGGTGTCCACCTTGGTCCAGAAGTTGGTGATGTCGTCCTCTCTCCACTGCTCGTGGCTCTGCGTGTCGAACCAATCTAGTCTGCCGTGCTATACAGTAGACGCAAAGCTACGATCAGCCATCTTGAAAACGACTACGTGGGGAGGGGAATAAATAAATACTGGTGACTGGAGATCATGGACGAAAATATTAAATGCACAACTAACCTCTCTGTCCCAGACGGACATGGTGTATATAGGGTGGCTATAATTAGCGGCGCCGCGCGCCTTATGTCGATGAATGAACACTATATAGCGGTATCTAGGCAGGTTCGCGTCGTTGCGAAACGGAATCGGCAAATGGGCCGTGGTCCAGGGGATGTCAATGTCCGAATAGATCCGGGCCGGCAGGTGGATGTTGGGCGAGGGCTTGTTGTTTGGCGCGGACGAGTCCCGGACGATGGTTATTGGCGCAAAGTACACCCACGGCTTGCATTTGGCGTTCGAATCCACGGCCGAGTTCATGGCGTTGAGGGCCGTGGTCAGCCCGAGCTCCCAGTTCGTGTCGGGGTGTTTGTCGAAGCCGAGCGAGTTGCCCAGCCTGAGCTCCTGGAGGATGTCGTCAAAGATTCTCGCCTCCTGGGCTTGCAGCACCGGCACAAAAGGGATGTCCCAGTTTCCCTTCCCCTGAAAAGGATGAGGCGCGTACCATGGGGCGAAACCTGGGCGTCATGAGTTAGCAATCGGTCGTACATCCCTCTGGGTCATGATGATGTATTATATTCACAAGCATCTGAAGAGCTTACCTGCAGGCAGAGGTAGTAATGGGTCAGCTGGCATATGGGGGTTATGCCTCCGGACGCTCTGTGTGAGGCATGGTAACTTTCCTGGGACTGGATCGTCCTGTGACCGGGCCGGCACTACAACAACGTGTCAGCAATGAGTTCTCTCGAGATGACAAAAGAGTCTAGAGTAGCTCTTCTGGGGATTTGTCCGAGTTGCTCTATGGTAGCACAATGTCCAGAGATTCTGTGCTCATAAGACGACAACCCAGGCCGGGTAGGCAATGATATCAGAAATTGCTTACCGCCGGCCATGCCACGTAGGTGGACGGGAACAGCAGGTGGTGCAGCCATTGCAAGATAGGTGTTGATTACAACGGTGTTCTGTTTTCTTACTAAATAGAGTAAATGCCAACTTGCGTACCTAGTTGAGCACATTCACAACTGAACAGACATTTGAATATTATTTATCCCTTTGTCACATCAAAACACTGTAGACGTCTATCGAGGACCAGTCCCGGGGGCTTTGTGCAGAGACCGTGCTAGAATTCTTTGTCATATCTACCGAGTTGCGTCCGTTTTCATACAACAATAACAATAATCCATCAATTGCTTGTTCTTTTGATGATAGTTCAATTAATTTTTCTGACTAGATCCAATGCTCGACACCGTTTGGCTGTATTTACTTTTACAAATCACTGTAGGTGGAAGGAAGATATTCAGTATGGTGTCTGGTCATATGTGAATGGATTTGGGCTATATTTCCGCCATACTACTGCCCCAAAGACAGAGCACTTATAGGCAAATATAACCAATTGATCGTCATTGACTCTAATAAATGTCTTGCGACTCACGTGTTCCTCTGGGCAAGGAATATTTTCAAGATCCCGGAGATCGGTGCTCATGTTTGTCGTGAAGTGGCCAACATTGTCCACGGCATATCTGCGTTAAGTTTGAAAGTCTAAATGAGAGAAAGCACCACAGTCAACTTCCATTGCTGCCCCGTGACCTATAGCCGAGCAACTGAGTCGATGATGATTCATATGAAGATGGTTATTTCCCAGAAGATTTTACAGTATAAGAAAATGAAAGGACGAAGTAGAGGAGAAAGGAGGGCACCATGGTCGGCGAGTGCCAGGCTCACCCGGTGACGGGAAATTGTGTAATTATCGGGAGAGTATTGATCCTGTGTATTGACAAGATATGGCTACGCTCACACATTCTCGGCTCAGTGATAGGCAAGGTATGGGCCATGGCCAGCAGTCGAGCCATGCCGAAGGGCATAACCAACACCTCCGAGGAGAGCAAAGGTCCATTGACTACGGAACAACGTCTGTTCGTCCTCATGCCTCGATCAAGGACTCGGTTTCCGAGAGGAGTTCAACAACCGGTATGATGTCAAACTTCCAAAGGCACGAGACGATTGATCCGACGTCATTGTATTCGCAAACTTTGCCCCTTTTGTGACTGCATTATGTCGTCGAAAAGATCCCCGGGGACGCCAGATGACGTCGAAAGTTGATATATTGCAATAGACCCTGCAGTTACCGAGAGCGGATTTTCTCTGTATGACAGCTTGCCACGCGTTGCTTTTTTGTCTCGAGGGGTCTTTCTCACATTTTTTCGGGGTCCTGCTGCATCGTTGGGTGGGGAGCAGGAGGACATACATATGTATGTTCATGCAACATCATATGCCATGACCAGATGATGCGTGTCGTGATTGGTCCATCTGGGAGGGTAAGGCTATGCCTTGCGTCGTGCATCTCACCGTCTCTCTGCACTGGGATCTGCGGCAAACGAATAGAGACACAGGGAGACGGAGATGTCTCTTCCCACCCATGGTGTCGACGGAGCCATCGAGACGAGGGACGGATAGGGAGCCGGTTGTTTGCGTAACCATGCTGTTGCTGTTGCTCGTCATGCACTATGGTGTAATTTCTTCATGCTGATCGAATAGTTGGCGGCGACCAGGCAGCCTGATTCGGAACTTGCCTACGTCTGAGCCACACCTTGCTGAGTGAGCTGTAGTTGAACATTACTCAGCCCTATATGGACTCTTAGAACTACGATCATTGGTCGGATTCTTGAGAGCCTGATGACTATATGTAGAGTATACAGTTACAGTTGAAAGTCAATTTGATTAACCAATACAGGGCTCACATTTTCTTTTGGTGGCCAGCCAATGAGACTCGTCAGAGCGAATATGCAATGGGACAGCCGTTGGTGCTTATACTGCGAACAACAAATATTGCACCTGATCACCTGCGATCAGACGATATTTGCAGAGTGCTCGCGCCTGCTTTACCGAGTGTACCGACTGTACTATACTGCAATGCCACGTTTCGATAAAATTGCGTCATTCTAGGCCCAGATCTGTCTCTGTGGTTCTGGCCAGAAGTTTTGGGATCTTCAGAATAAGGCAACTGCAGGCTGCATATGAAATAAAGTGCTCTGCAATGAGTTGTCGTCGTGGTTGGCTCGGCTTCAAGCAGCAAGACGGCAACTAGACCAGGTAAATGGAGGAGAGTGTGTGGACTCTCCGGGCACGGGTCAGCGCCGGGACCCTTGATTGCTGGCTGGCCCCCGTTAATGTATCCCCGGCCCACTGGTCAACAGGCGACAGGCACGTACATTATTGTATGCAACCCGCCAGTTGCTCTGTAAGACACCAGATTTTGCCAGATTCGACCCAGACGGCAACCACCAGAAGCAGGTGGACGTACGTCATATGTCATTTGTCGTTCCTTTTTCTGTGTGTTAATGCAGCTGTGCGTGTCCAGAGACCGAAGACGAGAGAACTAGATGGAGCTTGGGGGGAAAAAGAATATAACTCAACCGAGTACGAGAGAGATGATGCTTGGTCAGAATCTGAAGAAAATCCCTACAATTGGGAGTCTATTGGCAGCAGTACCCTACTGCTACAAAATTTCACCTTCCACCAGTCCACCCGGGCAGGATGCCGATCCTCTCCGGCGCGAGATGATCAGCAACGGATGGGATTGCCGGCGTGTCTCCTGGCTTAAAATACATTCCCTAGCGAGACTGTCATAACTGTACGGAGGACGAAATTACCTAACATTGAACATCGCTAGATGCTAGGTAGGTACGCTTGGTGGGCAACTGGGTACGTGCTGAGGCCTAAATGTAGCGCTGATAATCTGTACTAGTCTTGCGTTTGCTGGCTTTTAGTTCGTTCTGCAGGAGCATCTGCTCCTGCTTTTCTTTTTCTTCCTGGCCATGCCGCTTTTTCGGGTACATTAGCGGACGGTACTCGGTACTTTGACCACTCAAGCAAATCCTACGAGGTACCGTAACGAGCCTCATCGTCTTCTTGTTTTCCCATCCGACATACATCAATCTGGGATGCAATTCATGCCTCATCTCCGGAGCCTGATAAGACGTTGAGATACTGGCACAGATTCTGTTGCTAGCCATACTCGGGACATCTTTACGGGGTGTTGAACAAGCAACATGGCCATTGGACAGCTGATACATGTAGAGTACGAAGTAGTGCCCAGCATGTGTCGGTCTGCGAGTCCTGACTCTTGGCTTTTCGACTCAGGCTTCTTGAGAGATAAAGTCGCTTGGCCGGTCCTCCTAGCGGTGCAGTCTGCGAATCCGGGTCAAGATCATTGGTGAAGAAGGGCATTTGAGCTGCCTCGCTGTGGTTATTCGAAACTGTCCGTTGTGGAGTGATTGACTTTTTGGAAGAGCCCTTCCAAGCAAGCAAGCTCCCAGAGCTCCAGACCTTGCTGCCCTTGTGCCCCTCACCTCTCGCAACGTTGATCTTTTCCCCGAACAGCAATCCTGCGCCGTACCACAAAAGCAGGATATGGGAGATGCATCGGATTTCGCATAGGGCCAAAGAGATTTTCCCATTATTCTGCCATGCAGAAATCTCGATGCACATACAGGGGTCCGTATTTGGGAGCAGAACCCCCGCCTCGTTCAGTCCAGTCCAGTACCTACCTGGTCACCCGGCCAAGTACTACTCTGTACCTTTTTTTTGTGTGAAGCGTCAATCAAACTCCCCAAGCTCTTGTTTCTTTTCTTCGCATCCAAATACGTTCAAACGTCTCCAGCATCCTCGTGTGATAGCACGAGTGCCTCCATTCCCGGCCGAGATTCAATTCACTCATCGCTAGGTACCGCAATCTCTTGTCTGTCTCTGGAACAAGATATGGAATCGAACGCCGTCACTGCATCCCGTGACCGATGGATGTTTGCTTCTCCTCAGCTTTTGCTAGAGTGCCTGCATTGCACATGTGTGCTGATGGGTAACAGCACCGCTTTCTATTACTCGATGCTCCGGACTCGACTGTCTTGCAGAAGTCCGGCCACGCGCCAGTGTTCAATCGTATGACCGGAATACACTCCTTATCCTGGACTGAGTCGCGTAGAGCCAAGATTGGTCTCCTCGGTGCCGAACTTGGCCGTTTTCGGCCGTTTGCTTTACAGAAGAAACGACACGTGCTTTTCTTCCCTTTCTTTTTTCTCTATCAAAAAACTCGCTGGCCCTGTGGTTTCTTTTTAGATTTTGCGGTAATAATTTTACCCTCTTCCTGACGAATCGAGGTTGGGATGCATCCGCTGCCCAGGCTACCGAACATGAGAACGCCCAATTAGCGCAACTGACAGACAGACCGACTGCTGCACGGAATATGCAAGTTGGTCGGACGTGTTTAACGGTGTTGCTAGCGGAGGCATCCAGCTCTATCCCCCTACCTAGACTGTCCAGGGCTTGGTGTAGGCAGTGGCTTATAGACTAGCCGACTGGGTGAAGTAACTTACTCCCTAGCCGAACGGCTTACATCGAAAAAACAGATGATCTTCTCCGACAAACATACTATATCACGATCCCCGAAGAGAAGCGGTCCCCGGCGAAACGGGTGGTGATCGCGTATTAGCTCAGCAAGATGGATACTTGTGAACCCAAGTTCTCGGGTCCTGCCAGAGCTCCGCCTTTGGGCTCAAAGATGCCCCGAGTATCCATTAGGAAACACAATTGTAGTGTCTGTCATCTCATATCACATCCGAGCCAAGAAGTGCCAACATCTCTTTGCCTGAAGATATCATATTTTGCAATGAGCACAAGCGGTAAATAGCCACCCCGCTTATCTGTATTCGACGATATGCAAAGATTACGGCCTGCCTTTGCTTCTTTCACGACTATACCCAGGTCCATGTCGAGTTGTATGCGAGCACATCTCTATACCCATCATTTTGCTGCCTAGGCAGTTACTGCAAGTGAAATTCGAAGATCTGACTGGTTAGCGGTATATGTAGGATGAGGAAACTTGGTTTTCTTATTGTCAGATTGGCCCTGGCTCATTTATTCGCCTGTTGTCGCCAACATGAACTCCAGCATTTCGTGCAGCAATAGGATTGTGATTGCATCTACTTCCTCATTTGTACCACAGGCGTGTTTAATCTGCCACGATGGAGCCAAGTCGCAGCACTAACAAAACCCCTATGCGAGTCTTCGGAAGTTCCAGGTGTACGTAAATCTTGTATGTTGTACCAATGGATTCAGACTCGAACATTTCCAGTGGAAAGGGTATATTTAGATCCACAAGGCTAATTGTCTCAGGGACCTCGAACTGATCAGTCGGAACCGCTCGAGTCAGTGATCATTCTATCAAGGGCTGCAAGGGAAAGCTGGATGCCGTACATCAAGAGAGAAGAGATGCCAACGCTGGTGCGCCGGCAAGATACAGCTAGTATTGAATCTGGGTAGTGTTTTCCCACCAAGCCAAGACTGCAAAACCTGCACATGTCACAATGCTTGAGACACACACGAGGTATTCAGCCATCTTCTAGCAGCATTCAAGATACTTTAGGAAACCCTACCAATGGTGAGCACTTCCTTTGGAAGGCACCAACTTCCTTAGACGGGCATGAGGACCCTCCTCGCGCAGCGCACGACTTTACAATGCTTGGATATATTCTTGGCCATCGTAGAATACTAAATTCGATGCATTTGTAACGTCATTCGAGATTGCCACATGATTATATATGGCTGTTGGTGATGCGAAAAAGACGAATCTGATAGGAAATATAGGGATATATCCCACAATGACGATGCTGCCGCTTGCCGTTCCAACCTGCCTACCACAATTCTGTACAGCACTTCCAGCGTGTCCCATATTCCTGTGCACCGGAATGCAGTAATGACAAGCCGGATCCCTTCTACTGGGCTCAGAAGAACAGCTGCCCCACAGCCGATCTGCAAAAAAAAAAAAAAAAAAAAAAAAAAAAAAAAAAAAAAAAGCTCTCGAGTCTCTACCATTGGCAGGGCAGCCACACAAGAATGGTCACGGAGCACACTCCATAGTGCAGCGGCCAGCAGCAGCAGCAGCAGCAGTAACAGCCCGGCCTTCCATCCACAGCACGAGATTTCCTGCTCTCTGAGAACGCAAACGGGGGGCCAGGCCGCAGAAGCCCTGTGGCCACGTCTGGGCCGGCGATCCCCTACAGAGGGCGAAGGCGGCCGGCCCACGCTCTGCTCCCCATGCATCCACGCTCTAGGCCTAAACAGAGGGGAGGACATGCGCCAATAAGTAACGTGCCCAGACAGGTATACAGCGTCTCCACCGAAAAAGACTGCCATGGATATGCAAAGAAGCAAAGAGCTTGATCCCCGTATGTCTGGTGTCAAGCAAGGGCTGCTGTCCTTCTCCTACCAAGCGGTCCCAGCCTGCCTGGCAGGCACACTAGGCCCAGCCGGCGAGCCTGCTATGCCCAGCTCTAGTGTACCACTTCCTTCACCATTCAGGGTACCTAGGCAGGGTGCTGGGTGGCAGATAGTCGGGGCTCTTCCAAAGCCTTGGGGGATCGCCAGTGGCCACAAGCTGGCTCTCCTAAGGTAAGTCAGAGCTGTCTACAATGTACTTGACCAAGCTCGTACGGAGTACCTCAATGTACCTGCCGTACCTAGAGCCATTGGACTGGAGTTCAGTCGTCATGGCAGTTTAAATCACTATGGGACTAGATGCAACAACTGACTCCTACCAGTCACCACATCCGTTTTTCCCCCCTTTCGTCTTATTTCCTTTGTTCACCTAGTCGTCGGAGAGCGTTCCGTTGCAATCTCAACGCTGTGCTTGGTTGTATGTCGGCATGAGCTCCCAGCTAGCTGCTAGCCACCTTAGCCTCTCCCCAAGTGCTTGCCAGGGGACGTCGATTTGTACCTACCTCGGTGCGCATCGGTCGATCTGGTTGTCTCTTACCTCCGCCCGCCTTCTCGCCTATTCGTCCTGCTTCGATTCTTTTGCAAGGGGCGGTCCCACGACCCCCATATGACCCAAAGACCACCCATTCATCTGATTGCCGGCAACGACATACGACTACTACTGGATGTACCCAGAACCCGACTAGAGAGTACCTTCCTGTACATCGAAACCCCCATTGAGAGAGCATGGATCTCAAAGTACTGCTCACATTCCCACTGATGAGCACTCGAAGCGGCTGAACCACAATTCGCCAGCGAAACGCGGGTATCTCCAGACAGTAGCACCAAGTACCGCTCGACACCACCCAACGTTCCATGACATCGTGGACTTGGTATCTTCTTTCTCTACTCTACTCTGCCCTGCCCTGCTCTGCTCTGAACCAGCATCCGACTGCACATACCCTCATTTTCTTTTTTTCCCTCTCCTTGTATGTAGCGAGCAGTTGTCTGGCCCGGCACCCCGGTGTGAGCTTTGGGAAAGAGAGAAGGAAGAAAAAAATAACCACCCCCAAGCCTGGGTTGAATCCAGATCAGGTCTGTCTCTCGTTTTCTGACGCCTGCCTTGTCTTTTGGTGGACATCCCGCCCGCCTACCCAATCCAGTGCCGAAGGTGCATTTCTGCCCCCAGCGCGGGCCTTGCCATCAAGTACAACAAATCTGCGACCTGCTGCTATCTGCAACTTTAATTCAACCCATACCCATACCTTCTCGACTTCGCACCCCATAAGCGATCCACAGCACCCTCAACTCCCCAGCCTGGGGGTCTGTCTGTGTTGCTGAGCAGAACAGGTCAGACCATACCGGCTGGCGATTTGTCTATCTAACAGCCCTCCTGCTTGGTATCGAGCTCAGTCTATATACTCGCCGGCCTGACCAGAGACTACTAGGTCTCGCGTCTCTGCCTACTCATCATGGACGAGCAACAGCCACAGGCCGGTGCTTCGGCGCCCCAGCCAGAATCCGACCAGCAGCAGGACGATCATCAGCAACAGGAAACGGAGCACCCGTCCTCGCCGGGTTCCGCGAGAAGCGGCAACGGCAGTAGCAGCGGTGATGGTAGCGGCAGTGGGCATACGTTTACTGGGCCCCGTGCTTCAGCAGCCGCGCAAATCGACGACGAGAATGATCTGACACCTCCCGCAATCAAGAAGCCTATATCGCTTCCGCCTGCTGCGATCGACCCTAATATTGGCGGGAGTCTTGACGGTTCGGCGGCGGCTGCTGCTGGCCTGCACCAATCCGACGACGGTGCCTCCTCATGGAGCGCGTCCTCTGACCGCCAGCTCGGCCATGGCAGTGCCAGCAGTCACGCCGACCCGGCTGACCGTGTATACCCCATACGTTCAATAGTCAATGTCGACCGGTCGCAGTCTACCCCCTGGTCTCGCAACTCGGGCGAGCATGAATACTTTCCTCGCTTCGATTCCATGAATACTAGTGTTCGGCAGCGTTCCAGCAACGCCCGTGTCGAATTGGAGAGCATAAGGCGGTCCGACACCTTTGGCGTACAACCTCGCAACAATTCCGTCCCGCCCAGAGCCAAACGAAAGGGCACGCTGTCCGAATCCATTGGAAGCCCTGTCCACGACACTCATCCCTTGCCGAATTTTGCTGATAGCTCTTCTGATGGCGAATCCGAGAACGCCAATGATGGTGCGCCCTCGAGTTCCGAGGGTGACAGCCAAGACTCTGGTGACCGTGAGCTGGGCGAGCCACTCTACACCGCACGCATAAGGCACGTTCAAACTGAGGAGGGCCATTATGTCATCACCGGCAGGGATGGTCCATTACAGAGGTGTGAAGACGAACCTATTCACACTCCCGGGGCAGTGCAGGCATTCGGCTTGTTGATCGCACTCAAGGAAGACAACGAGGGCCGCTTCGCTGTTCATGTCGCAAGTGAGAACTCGACTCGGATCATTGGCTACTCGCCACAGCAGCTCTTTAAACTGGAGAACTTTTTAGACATATTTTCGGAGGAGCAGGCAGATAACATCCTTGACCATATCGATTTCATCCGAGATGACGACGCCGACGTCGCTACTAATGGACCCGAGGTATTCAGCGTATCTTTACGGCCTCCTAAGGAAAAGAACCTCAAGCTGTGGTGTGCAATGCACGTCAACTCGGCTCAACCTGACATCATCATCTGCGAGTTCGAGTTGGAGGACGATCAAGAGCACCCATTACGGCCGATAGACGAGATGACGCCCCCGGCTCCCGAAGATACACTTTACCAGACGCCCACCCTTGAGGAATTCAACGAGAGCACAGAGATCAGCAGTAAGCCACTGAGGGTTCTCCGAAGTGCTCGCAAGAAGCGTGGTGAGGCGGGTGCTATGCAGGTCTTTGATATCATGTCACAAGTACAAGAACAACTCGCATCGGCGCCAACCCTCGACAAGTTCTTGAAGATCCTTGTGGGAATAGTGAAAGAGTTGACTGGTTTCCACCGAGTTATGACATACCAGTTCGACGCTGCTTACAACGGCAAGGTCGTCACCGAGCTGGTTGATCCTATGCAGACACGAGATCTGTACAAGGGACTGCATTTCCCGGCTTCTGACATTCCCAGACAAGCTCGTGAGCTGTACAAGGTTAACAAGGTGCGGTTATTGTACGACAGAGATCTGGAATCGGCTCGTTTGGTGTGCCGGTCGGAGGCCGATATGGACGACCCCTTGAACCTCACCCACTCGTACCTCCGCGCCATGTCACCCATTCATCTGAAATACCTCGGCAACATGGCGGTCCGGGCTTCCATGTCCATATCGATCAACGCCTTCAATGAATTGTGGGGTCTGATTGCCTGTCACTCGTATGGCCCCAGGGGAATGCGCGTGGCTTTTCCGATTCGAAAAATGTGCAGGCTCATTGGCGACACTGCTTCGAGGAATATCGAAAGACTTTCGTATGCGTCACGACTGCAGGCAAGAAAGCTCATCAATACCGTACCCACTGACAAGAACCCTTCTGGATATATCATCGCGTCGTCGGAGGATCTCCTCAAGCTGTTTGATGCCGATTTTGGTATGTTGTCCATACGAGGCGAAACCAAGATATTGGGCAAGCTGGATAACTCACAAGAGGCTCTCGTCATGCTGGAATATCTGAGGGTGAAAAGGTTCGCATCGGTCGTGACTACACAAGACATTGGTGCGGACTTTCCCGATCTTCGTTATCCCCCCGGATTTTCCATCATCGCTGGTATGTTGTATGTGCCACTTAGCGTTGGTGGGCAGGACTTCATCGTGTTTTTCCGGAAGGGACAGGTCAAGGAGGTGAAATGGGCTGGCAATCCTTATGAAAAGGTCATCAAAGAGGGTACCGCCGATTACTTGGAGCCACGAACAAGCTTTCAGGTGTGGCACGAAACAGTCATTGGCAAATGTAGGGAGTGGTCCGAAGAACAGGTGGAGACGGCAGCTGTGCTTTGCTTGGTTTACGGTAAGTGGCTTCCCGTCGTTGCTGGCGTAGCGCGATGCAGTGTCGTCGGCTTGCCACAGCTGCTGATTTTCCGACAGGTAAATTCATCGAGGTCTGGAGGCAAAAGGAAGCTGCGCTGCAGACTAGTCGTCTCACGAAGCTTTTGCTGGCAAATTCCGCTCACGAAGTACGCACACCACTCAACGCAATCATCAACTACCTCGAAATCGCCCTCGAAGGCAGCCTCGATCAAGAAACCCGCGACAATCTTGCCAAATCGCATTCAGCTTCCAAGTCCTTGATCTACGTCATCAACGATCTCTTGGATTTGACAATGACAGAGGAAGGTCAGGATCTCATCAAAGACGAGATCATTGATTTTCCAGCTTGCTTCAAAGAAGCCACGGACCCGTTCAAGGTGGACGCCAAGAGAAAGGCTATCACATACGAGGTCATCGAGCATCCCGGTCTACCTTCACACGTGCATGGCGACAACCGACGTGTACGACAAGCCATCGCCAATTTGACAGCGAACGCGATCGAACACACAAAGGAGGGATCGGTGAGAATTGAGTGCTTCGTGGTGGAAGTGGTGGGGACCAGAGTCAAGATCGAAATTGTGGTACAGGATACTGGAAAGGGCATGAATAATGCTAAACTTGACGCTTTGTTCCAAGAACTGGAGCAGGTCAGTACGGATGACTCACTGGACGAGGTGGAGCCAGCCACGGATGGTCGTGCTCTTGGCCTTGGTCTGGCTGTCGTCGCAAGAATTGTTCGGAATATGGATGGTCAGTTGCGGCTGAAGTCGGAAGAAGGTGTGGGCACGCGATTTGTTATGCAATTACCATTCGACCTTCCAGACCCGCCCGAGGCGCCTACGGAGCCGTCATCGAGCACAGATACAGTCACATCGCCGCCCGCCCAGTCCAACATGCCATCAGTCACAAAATCCCTTCCACCAGCCGAAGATGGTGAACTTACCCTGAAGAGCAGTCCTCCCAACGCACCACCCCACGAGACCCTGCGAGAACGAAGGAGCTTTGATGACGCCAGGAGCATGAAGAGCATGCAAAGCTTGAGAAGTGCAACTAGTAAAGGCAGTGTGGCGAGCAGTATGAGCGATGCAGACCGTCTCATCGACGCCCTCTCAACACCATTGCCCTATGGCGAGGGCGCAGAGAGTGACTCAGGCGTGCAGCGTCGAGGCTCGAAATCCAAACGTCGCTCTGGGACGAGTGGCAGATCACTGCCTGTCGCAAGCAATGCTCATGGTGACCATATAGAGCGTCCTCCTGGGCCCCATCGGTCATCGACCGCCGGGCAGCTAGACAGTAGCACGCAAGTCACTGGTATGGCCTTCATTAATGACTCAAAAACGCCAGTGAAGCCTGTCAAGGTGCCCGATGAGTTCACGGATATGCCACCACCCGGCCAGACAGGACAACCTTCCGGCGTCATGTTCGAGATACCCAATCCAAGTAAAGCAGAATCCGACCCTCGAGCCGAGCCGTCTTCGCAAACTCAACCTCAGGCCTCATCGAACCGACCAGTCCCCGATACTTCTGAGAAACACTTTCAGAAGCTCAGTGTTCTAATTGCCGAGGACGACCCGGTAAATATGAAAATCCTGAAAAAGCGATTGGACAAGGCCGGTCATGAAATCTTCCACGCCATGAACGGTGAAGATTGCGCAGCCGTGTATTCTGAACGACCCCAGGAATTTGATGTCGTTCTCATGGACATGCAGGTAAGTCGGATAAACCTGATTGACAATCCAATAGCGGAACTTCTCCGCTGTTCGTTACAATTCGGTTGTAAGAGAATTTCACTAACTAGGTGGACAGATGCCGATTGTGGATGGTCTTACGAGTACCAAGCTGATAAGGGCATTTGAAAGATCTGACAAGTGCGCAGAGTTGTCTCCCCTGGCACAATATCAAGGCAGGGTACCCATATTCGCTGTATCTGCCTCCCTGCTCGAGAAAGAGATGCCCAAATACGTGGCTGCTGGATTTGATGGCTGGATTCTCAAACCCATCGACTTCAGGAGACTCAACATTCTCCTAAGCGGCATCACGGAAGACGATATCCGCAATGATTGCCTCTACGTCGCTGGAGAATGGGAACGAGGTGGTTGGTTCGGAACTCGCTCTTTGCCCAATGACTCACCTGCGACAGAAGGTGAGCAGGGCAACGACTCGTGACACTATTCTGTGGTGTGACACATCGGAATGAACCCGGCCACACGTGGTTCGGCAGAAACAACGCGCCGATGCAGGAGGTATAGCTGGCCGGCACATTCGACTTGAGCAGGTTTTTCTTGTGCCTCGCCAGGGGTGAGACTGAGACCGCCAGCGCGATATAATGGTATGGGTTATCAAAACTATATGGGATCTGGCGTTACGAGGAGCCAGTGCGCAATGACGACTTGGCAACATTAATGACGGTTGTGTCTATCTGGTTGCGGTGAAAGAATTGTATTTTCTGGTGTGCGCTGAAAAGTATACGCATCGCATGGGAGTTTGGATTGGTTGAAGGGTCATGGCCAAAGGCAGATGGCCTTTTTTTTGTCTCAAGTAGCGAGAAGCCTAGTGCTCATCATGCGTATCTATGGTATGAGAGGGTTTAAACCTCTTCATTCCAGAGGTGAACATAATTGAAAGCAGAAATATACCTCTGGGCTGATCACCCGTCACTATTTCACACGAATTCCTACCACTACCAATACATGTTTACCTCGAGAACTTGATTGTCTGGAATGCCGAGAGAATACAAGTCATGGATGAGCCACATTGCTCCACACGTAGGGTTTGACCGTATTTGTACACAAGATGACGCCTTGCGAGGCTATACAACTTTATCATCTTCACCAAAATTCTACACGTTGCTTGTTGCGCATTTCATTATTTCTAACAATGGGTACACTTTATATATTAATAATGACGCCTGGAAAGGTCCAACAATCCTGCAGTTCAAACTTTCGACGCTCGATGTATGAGAATGATGAATGGATGGGCCCCCCGGGACTAATAAACATACCCATATCAAAGGCTCGGACATGATACCTAAACCTAGCAAATGTCCTTTACCTGCTACTACTTGCTGACACACCGCGAGCTTGGCTATGCATGCATCCGACAACTCGAAACGCAAACGCGAGTTGTCAGACTAGACGACGACGCTATGCGGTACATATACGTGATTCCTAAACCACCGGTTTCCGTAAAAGCCTACGCCATCGAAATCATTTCAAATACCATATTTTTTTTTTTGGACACCAAACACCGTCAAAGTACCTTAGCCCTCTCCCATGTACATGGGATCTCCGTTGCCCATGCCCTGTACAGCAGTGCCATAGTCGTTCTTGATAGCAGCCTGCTGGACTCTCTGCTGGTTCTGTGCTTGTTGGATTCCACCTGCGTTCATGTTGGTCATGGGTCGACCCATGTTGACTCTCTGGTTTGCGCTCACTGCCCTGGCCCCGTTCATGGCGAACTGAGCGTTGTTGTGATCCCTCGTCCGCGGCACCTGGAGTTTCTGGAGCGATTGCTGAGCGACGGGCTTGGCCACGGCAGCGGTGGCATTGATCGGCGCGAAGCTTTCATCGTCCTCCATTTCTGCATCTGCATCTTCGTCACTGCCCTCGTCATTAGCCTCGGAGGCTGAAGTTGCGGCGGTCGTTGCAGGTTGCGCCTCATTAGAAGGGCCGTTGGTATTAGAAGTAGAGGGCTGGCCTACAGACTGTTGGGGCTGCTGGACTGAAGCAGATCGACCCTGAGCCGTGGCTGCGGGGGTCGAGATGGCCGTGTTCGCGCCAGATGCGGCGCCGGAACCTGTAGCGGCAGCGGCCTGTGTGGTGGCTGGCGTCTGGTCCAAAGGTCGCTGGGAGCTCATGCCGTTCGACCTCGACGTAACGATTACATTCTTCCATCGCTCAATGGCGCCTTGGACCACCTCGACGGTGTCAATGTGGCGATCGTTCAGGCTGAAGCCGACGCCCGACATATTGCCCTGCTCGAGACCCTTGTGTAGAACATGGGAGACAAAAGCCTGATCAAAAGGTATTGTAGATGGTGGCATCATTCTGAACTCTCTGGGCTGTTGCAGACGATTGAGCTGGTCGATTTGAGCCTGAAGATTGCTGCTCTCCTGCTTGAGGGAGTGTTGATTCTGCTTGAGCTTCTCCACGTCCTTTTGTCTTCGGCCAACGCTTCTAGCCAGCTCCAAGATCCATAGCTCTTGCTGCCGAGGCGAGGGCAAGGATTCCCACACGGCGTACGTAGATTGGAGGTGCTCCGTGACTTGTTTCTCAAGGTTGCTGGCAACCTGCTCTGCCTTCTCAACGCTTTCTCGCAAATCAGCAGCAGGCACGTGATTCTTAAGCGGCGGGTAGCTGAGGTCTTCGTGCGAGGCCGTTGTTGCGGCAGCGCAAGTAAACTTCCATTTCTTAAACTCCTCCTGAAAGTATGTCACCAATGCATCGTACTGTTTCTTGGCAGGTGGTTGTATGGACCATGAAGAGGACGTTGGAAATGGCGTGGAGGAGAACAAGGTGGGAGGTGGCTGAAGGCACTGCAACGTCAGGGCAGGAAAGTCGAGAGAGAGCGGATCGAAATCGAATGGAAGCGAATTCATGTCGATCTGTTGCCTAGTGGAATACCGTTAGCTTGTGTCAGATATTCCAGTCAGGTTGTACACTCACTTGGCCGCTCTCCAAGAGCCGAGAATCTCTCTCAGGGCGAGCTCGGCAGCCCTTGCAGTGTCCATGGCATCCGTCAACTTTTGTCTCGCGTCGAGCTGTTGTTTTTGAGCCATTCTACTAGAGTTCCGCTGCTGCTGTGCGCCAGACTGCCTCGACTCCGTGCTCTCATCCCAACCGCTGGACGGGTCTCCATTCTTACTCGGGATATCGTTGATGACTCCAGTGGCCTCCCAGCCGGGCTGCTGCCAGGGATACACGGGAGACTGATCTACCATGAACTGGCCGTCCTTGGCCACAGAGGACTGGTTTCGGGGGTCGGGGCTCCTTCTAGCAGAGCTCGAGCCCGTCGGGGTACCAGGAGTAGATGCATCTCGGCGGGCAGCCAGGGAACCACGGGGCTGCCTTCTGGTAATGCCAGAGCGCATCTTTCGAATAGCATCGACATCGTGAACACCGTCCGCGGGCTTTGGGTTCTTCTCCTTGATATACAGATCCAAATGTCGGCCCAGGGAGGAAGACGTGAAGGCCTGGCCGCAGTACTGGCAGTTGCGGTCCTTGGGCGCGTGTGCTGCCTTGGATGCACCAGGAGACTCGGCAGTGGCTCCGTTACCGCCAGCGTCCGACATGGTTGCAGCAGTCGAGAGATTACTTGACAAGTAAAAAGGATATATAGTAAGTTTGTTGGAACAGATGTCTGCAAAGGCTTTCTGATAGGCCTATATGCTCTTGCGAAGCTATTTTATTTTGCGCAGACGTTTCTCACGGCTCGAGAAGTGGTCGCTTCGATCGAGGGACGGACGGACGGGGTTTGCTAGGTAGACGAGCTTGGTTGCTGCAGCAGCTTCTGTAGACAGCAGTGGTTTGATTATTGGTTGTTGGCTCGAGTCTGGTGACAAGACATTGATTGAGCCTCGACGGATGGTAGACGCAGACGCAGAGGTCCACGGCCACTCCTGCAAAAGCTGTTCCGGTCGGGGGAAATAAAGGTGATGGGCGTCTTGTCTTGTGTGCCTCGTTCAGGTGTCTCGCCGGGCAAAGAGAGCTGGGCACTTTTTTTTTTTCCCTGGTCGGGGACTTGAAAAGATGATCCAGGGGCTTGCAGCTTAGCACTAACGGGCGAAGCTAGTACCAGGATCAGGACTTGGGGGGAACTGAACTCTCAACCAAGCTCCGTGCCCGCAGCTGTTGCACTCAAATTTGCAGTGGTCAAGAAATAAGAAATAAAGAAACGACGTGCAACGAGGGCAGCGCAGACTGCAGCAGTCTAGCAGATGTCCAGTCTGAGCTTATGTCGACTGCTGGCGAATGGATGGCCAGGGAAGGGCAAAGGGGTTGCAACCAACAAGCTGCAGAGGGCTTTTGTTTTGTGGCCGCGATGGGGTGACGCGTCTTGGGAGACAGAGGAAGGAGAGGGAAAAAAGGAGAACGAGAGTCTGGTGATTGCTATTTCCGGGGATATATCGTGTACCGTACCTCCTCCTCTGCTTCGTCCTACCATTAATTGGTATCCTGCGGGAAGAAAAGGAAGGAGGGAGGAAAAGAAAAGATCGATTAAGGGAAAAAAAAGAAGCGACTGGGAGTATGAGGGTCGCCGCCGAGGAGGCCTAGTCGTCTTTTTGCTGTTGCCAATTACTTCTTTGCTGTTCTCTCACCCCGTAACATTTTTCATCAAGTCAGGTACCGTGGTAGGTAACTAGTAATTCAAAGGAAGAAAGAGAGAAAAATAAGTTCAGGGTTCGACGCTAAAACAACGAATCCCAGATCAGAACATCTGGCCAGGTACGTACGTGTTTTTAATATGGAACGCTGAGAACGTAGGTAAACTTACACGTATGATGGATCAATCAAGTGTGTGTTGTGATGTATGTACGAAGTACTACTGTCTGTACGCCAAGCGTGGTACTCGGCTACTGCAGGTGCCGCTTGACGAATTCCTACCGCGTTCCGAGCTGCTGCTACGTATTGCAAAGTGTCAACGGAATAACGAGGAGCCCAAAGCACACCGAGACGATGCCTCCTATTCATCGGTTTCTGCGAGCGATGCTCCTCGGCCTGCGTTGGTGAATGGAGACTTCTGATGAACCGATCGATCGGGCTGATCGATACCTTCCAGCGTGACGAGAGCCGCATTTATCAAGTGAGAAGGGGGGTTTGTGACGCTGAACGTGTTCGACTTCAGATGGTAGCTTCTTTCACTTCCTGTGGCTTTGGTTCTCATGATGCCCTCCCCGTCCGTGATGCTGTTGCCCTTTCCGCCTCTCCCACCCCCTCGGTCTGGTATTAATTCACCATACGAGGTTGTGAATGAAAGCTTTTCCCTCTGGTACCCGTGGACACGCACGTACTGTACCCTGACCATGCCCACTGCCTTACCTTGCCTTTAAGACGGGGGCCTAGCTTCCGCCATTGGCTCTACCGTCGCCTAGCGCCCAGACTGATCGGCCGCGGACCTAGCCCAGCTCTACCCGCGGGCCGCTGATTGGAGCCAAGCTTCAGCGCCAGGGAACGGGTGAGGCGGATCAGGGCCCCCAGCCAACTCTCAGGGGCTTTTTGCTGCGCTACTGCGCCAGCGTCTTTGATTTGGTCTTTCATTTCTTCTGTCTTCTCGATGAGACTGGGGACTAGGTAATTATGTATTTGCATTGCACATTAATGAGTATGTAGCCAAGAGGGCGAGTATGGAATGAGCGATTGACATCTGGTCTTGACTTTTGAACAGCGTGCAATTTGCTGATTTGGTATACTCGTGGGTAAACAATCATGTGACCTAGAGCTCGTCGTTCAATGATGGATCCATCGATATATCAGCATCAGGAGAGAGAAGCCAGGGTAATGCACACAACATTACCATTCCAACATGTTCATTTCGCCTTGTAGGGCCACACAGTTCAAAACATGCTTCTTTTCATTCACCTGCGCTGCAGGTTTAGCTATATGCACACGCATAGCTTACAAGATTGATGCCATGAGTACTGCTGAATCATGATCATGTCTCAAAAAGATCATTCCCAGCACTGTTGATTGGGAGTCAACGTTGTCTCAAGCCCCACAAGCCATGTGCTCTCAATATTCTCAAGTATTTGTCAGGTACGGAGTAAATAGTAGACCCTGTGTCATTTCGAAGTTGGCGATTCGCAATGGGGTATTACGCTGGGACCCTATGTACGTCTGATTAGGAGGAGCGCGTTGGTCTTTGAGCTTACCTTGCTGCCCTTGTGGTTTTCTCACTCCGGTATCGTTACCTGATATAATTCACCGTCGGCAAATTCGCGAGATCCGAAATATGTTCCCCCCCCCCCCCCCCCCTTTCACCCTGCAGGGGACAAAAACGGTGCAATATCTTAGGTTGCATACTGCAGCAGTACGTACGGGCGGCTGGGCAGCCAGATCGTAAAGCAGCAGCAGGAACACTTCTTATTAATGAAACGGCCGACGCGGGCAAATCGTGCATGCACGCGACACGGTGATCGATGCTTCCGCGTACCGAACGTTTCCAATACTCACAGTAATCTGTATGTAGACTTTCGGCCCTGGTCTTGGCAATTCCGAGAGCAAAAGGCTTCGAGGGCAAAGGCACGTGTCCCGGCCGAACCGCACAATGACTTTGCTTCACACGCGAGATATACACGGGGTACTGTGTCATGTGTGAGTCGCCCGTTGAGCTAAAGCACCTTTCAGTGGTGGACAATCTGTACCGATGCCTCTCGACCATAGATGGTATCATACCAGCTGTGTAACTCTTCGTGATCTTTAATATAACCAGCGTCGAGGTATTTCAACCGTGCGCGATCAAAGTTTGAAAAGCAACGTCCGAGTCCAAAACATCCTCGCTGCAGAACCACTCGGGCAGTGTGCGGGTAGGTACTCGCGTTGCCAGGTTTGGTAATCTGTATATCTCTGCGGATAGACGATGGAAGCCACTCTCTACACGTGCTGTGAAAAAAATTGCCAAGCCATGGCTGTTCGTACAAGTGAAAGCGAGCCTGTGTGAATCAAATGAGAGCAGGAGCTTTGTAGGGGCGCAAAACACCACGGTCCTGATGCTTGATCTATAACAAGTTGATTGGCTTGCGCAATAGTGCTCTCCGCGTCGAGCATCAGGTATATACAATACTAGGAGCGTTGATATATGCGACACATTGAAACCTCATCATCAATAAGTATCAGAGAGACAGAGAAAAGGATGTGCTTCTGGAGTGATTCGGCAATGGAGAGTCAGTTGCATGAAAGATCTCGCATTCCATGGGCATGGCTCATTTACGATAGCAACTAACTATTGAATTCTGAAGATATAAATGCCGGTCAAGTATGTGACGAAGAAAGTGAGATGCCATACCTCGTAGCTGAAATACCTATGTTGCCAATACCGTATCTTTTCGCACAAAGGTCTTGATTGCGCAACAAAAAAGCAGGTACTTATACCGTTGCTCAAACTTTGTATTTATTATATGGATTTTATCCAAATATCAATCGCAGCGATCGGGTAGATATGCTGTGATAACATAAGCCTATTGTTAATTGTAGTTGCGATATATGTAGTCTTGAAAAGAGACCAATACTAGTCAAAACAATTCTATGTGAAAAGTTGAGCCACAGTACGTAGTTGGCGCTAATGTACAGCTAAGCTCAGCCACCAATCAAAGGCGCGTCAAGACGACTCCGCATCCACTTGGGGGTAACTGCGACGAGAGAATCGCCAAAGACTTGCGACGCGCGACTCTCTCTAGCTGCTGCTGCCCTGCTGCTCGATTCACCTCGGCGCAAACCAGACGGGCATTTGACAATCTCCAGCTTCAGCGCATGCGCAAGCTGCCCGATCGCCGACCTGAACCGATTGTCTTCTACCTCATCCACAACTTACAATGCCTCCGGGTAAGTACTGCTTGCCCTAATATCTTTTATTCCACCCCGCGACATATCAGCTCCGGCGTTGCTTGCGGCCTCGCGCGGCCCTCATTTATGCGCGCTGCTACTTGATCTCAAACCTCAATACCTACTCAAACCTCCCACTACCAACACTACACCCACCTTGATACGAGGAAGCACGATGTTTCAATCCATCTACCGACGACTGACCAATCGACCAGCCATCAGCGACGAGGAAACATCCGAGGTCGGCGGCGACGTCGTGGTCCCCATCCTGGAGAAACAGGATAGCGATATGGAAGACAAGGATATCGCGCCTGCCGCCATCACGGGCGACCTGGACGACGACGAGGAAGACGGCGAGGACGGCGAAGGAGACGATGAGGATCTGGGTGAGGACGAGTAGGTGTCACCTCTTGTGTGCTTGCCACATACAACAGCGAATCGTAGACTGACGTTCGGGCACAAAGATTTATTGTCGAGAAGATTATCGATCACCTCTACAAGGATGTGAGGAGCACCCACCGACATGATGCACCTGTTTGCAAGCTGCTAATGCTTCCCTAGGGCGAAATAAAATTCAAGGTCAAGTGGGAGGGCTGGGAGAAGAAAGAAGACCTGACGTGGGAGGAGGAAGATAACCTGAGGTACGTTTGCCCAGTCGCCAAACCAGCAAGTCTGCTGATGGCTGATATTTTTGCACCAGAGAAAATGCTTCTGCCGTCCTTGAAGCATATCTGGAATCAGTAGGCGGTCGAGACAAGATCATCAGCGACTCAAAGACGGGCACGACGAAAAAGAAGAGAGGCCGTCCCGCAGCAACCAACAACACCCCTACAAATGGCGCCAAGCGCACCAAGCGTGACGCTCACCCTGCGTCCGGCACTCCCCCGGCCAGCATCACCAAGGCCTGGACTCCTCCCGCAGGCTCCTGGGAAGACCATGTTGCCGCCATCGATGCCTTGAACGATGACAACACGGGAAAGCTCATCGTCTATCTTACGTGGAGGAACGGCCACAAGACGCAACACGAGCCCAAGATTGTGTACTCCCGGTGCCCGCAGAAGGTGCGCTTCTCCAACAAACTGCCTATCGATTGTACGCGACGCTAACTCATTGTCTACCATGACACAGATGCTCCAATTCTACGAACAACACGTCAAGATTGTCAAGTCCACTAGTGATATTTAATGGAAACGACGAAGAAGCGTTCTTTGCCAGACCGTTAGGCAAATAAGCAGTCAATGAACTCTGCAAAACCCCTCGGATATCCAGAACGTCGGCGCGGTCCGTCCACCACGGTGGAATGAATGGGTCTCCGTGATATTGCATCGGAAGGAGTTACTTTTGCGATTTTTGTTTAGGACAATTGCCTGGGTCATGCAACGCAGGTGGATTTTTTTTTTTGACTCTTATGGAGTAAATCAGGCTGCGATATGTGTATATGGCTTTGCAGACTTGCCATGGATTAGACCTCTCCAGTCTTCAGGTATCAAAGGTACTGGAAAGGCTGCATCTGCGATATATCATCTGGCTTTTGTAAGTATAATCCATTCAGCAGTCTTTCACCTCAATTGTTTTAAATCTTGCAAATCAAGTCAATCACGTTTTATAAAAATGCAGCTTCGTGACATATATACATATGTTCACAAAGATTCTACTGAGACATGCCGAATGTGATCTGAATGGAAAACAAAAACTAGAGTGGATATCGGCGACAAAGCTCGCGACAAAGCTCGAGGTGCCTGGCCTGGGGAAGGAAGAGCTCTGACACGAGACGAGTCGTGCTGGCTATGAATTGCAGAGGTTGGGGAGCTCCGACCCTGCTGGCTACACGTTAGCCGGGCCTCTACTGCTAGATGAACCCTGTCGCGGACTCCGTCATTGGTGCCGGCCTCTGGAGCTGCACCCCTGCCCCCATTGAAGGCCCCCTGCAGCAAACGGGCTTTTAGCTCTCCAGCCTTGCATTTTGCTGCCAAAAGGGTCACTCCAGCCTCGCTATTTACTGCCCATTGATGGCGGGGCAACGGATCGTATTTGTACTGAATGAGTCGCACTTTGGCAGTTGTGCCTGTTCTCTCTCCTGCTGCTTGATGCATACTTTCATCTTTGACGAGATCTCAGCATTTACACCATCTCCACTTGATTTGGAAAGTTTCTTTCCAGACCTGAAGAGCGTTCACGAGCCCAAGATCTAAAGACTGTAACAACTCACGACCGTTGCACGATTAGCCTGTGGAGATAGCTCCATACCAACCCAACCTTACCAACAAACTTATACTTCCCGTCACCTCCAGCGACGGCCTTCTAGTGTAAGCTTTTCTCAGATCGGCCGTTAGATGCCAAAGAGTTGGATCTCGATACTGATATATGCTTCAACAGGCTCAAGAGCGAATTCTAAAAAGAAGCTCCAATCAGCGCCATCACAACTTCCCCGGACTCCACACTAGGTCGTGGTTCCGCATTCCTGCCGATCAGTCGATCTAGGAAAGCCGATCTTGCTCGCCTCATTCAGAGAGAGGACTCGACAAGTGTTTCCACAGGGGAAAGTCAGCGACCATGAAGGAAAACGATGTCATCGCCATCATCATCATTATCCTCTTCATCGTCCTGGCGCTCATCGCGTTCGGCATCTACCGCCTAGTGCACATGGCGCGGAACCAGGGCAGCATAACGACCACCAGTAGCACGGGTAGTAGCGAAAGTGAGCTCGTTGGCTAAAAAGCCCGTCGTCTTGAGAGCGATGGGTCTTGTGTTTTGCGGACGACTGGTCCGTTGTCAATGGAATATGCCCGCCATGCTGGGACGATTGTACCTGGTCAGGGTATAGCATTGCTTGGCTATGGAAATGCCTTCTCTTGTGTCCAGAGGGACTCCGGCCGCTGCACGATGAGAGACTTGATGATCTGATCAAAAGGACCAGAGCTTTCCGACAGCTTTGCGAAAGCACAAAACGGCGATGGGAACCACGGCATGCTTCTTCTCTTCTTCCTCTATTATTACGGCATCTGGCTCTATGGAGATCCAGCAATTTTGGGCATTTTATATTGGGAAAACTGGCGTTATTCGGGGCAATGGGTACTCTTGATTCTTGTGTTTGCTGATGCGTGTTCGCTCTTCGACGAGACACGGAAATGGGTTGTCTGTATGTATGGAAGCGGGAGTCTTGCGACTGACTACTAAAGCAAGCACATGGGATATACGACATAGAAGAAATTGTAATGAGGCATGTAAATAGATGAATACAGACGATAGCGATCCAATACTAGCCACAAAGATGAGAATCGTTTTCGACACATGAACAGTTACCTGAACAGGTTGTGGTTTATCAATGAATACAAGAGCGTTCGTTATTAACAGGAAGCACTGAGAGTTTAATTTGTACTTGGATGAGATGCCTAGGCTTCACAACGCTTGAATCTTGCCATTTGCTTTCTTAAGAGTCTTGCCTGACGTTCTTAGAGTACTATGAGACTTGAGAAATGGAAAATCCTCGCTCCGCATATTGAAGGCTGGCAACTAATTGCAGACAGAGATAGATGACTGGATCACCAGTCATGTATGCAATGGCCTCTCATGCATTCTAGTTGTCTGAAGACTACTAATTGTCCCGTGATTTGACAGCAAATAAAAATACAGAAAAAAACACCGAAAACCGACGAAAGTGGTTGTGCAAATAACTAAAAACGCGGATCAAGAGGCAGTTGATTCATGCAAGATGGCGACAACGCCATGACAAGTAAGAAGTACATGACCATCAAAGCGATCTCTGGACACCGATGACATGGTCATGAATTTTGACTGCAATATCTAGACTGGCTGGCACTTGGGTCGGAGCCGTTTGCAACTCGAAACCTCAATAAGAGGACTCAAACCGCGTTGCCATGCGACCAAACCAGGCAGCCGCGTGACCACTCTTTTCCCATCTGCACTCTGCAATTTTCTACGGCCAAATACTAATTTTCGAGGTTTCTCGCCCTCACCTCGAGTCGTCAAGCAACTACACAAAATCGAGAAGCAAAGCATCAAACATCAATTCCAGCCTCGACACATACCTCAGCACATTGATCCAGAACGGCAATGTCCTCTCCAAACATCGCCATTGCGCTCATCGTCATCTTCCTCTTCGGATTAATTGGCGTTCTCATCTGGAGAGCCCGCGCCACAGCCAAGAGTTTTGCGCAGAATATGTTCGGATCTCGAACGGAGCGAACAGAAACGGAATCGGCAGTCTAAGGTTCGTGACACAGAAGCATTTTCCCTGACTTTCATTCCTTGATTACCCAGAAATGGTTGTCATTTCTTCGATTTCAAAAACTCTCCAAATTGCAAGTGTTGCCATTGTTGGTCAAAGTTCTACTTCACCAAGCTGCTATTTACACGGCAACTTTGTGTTGCTCCGGGGCCTCATGTCCCAGGATGCCCCACGCTTCCGTAGCGAGTGCGCTAAATGCCCCGGAGCTGGCGCCACCCACCCGACCCAAATCCTGCCGAAAGGCTACCCCTGCAAGGCCGATCTCAAATTTCTCTGAGAGCTCCGAAGCCGATTGCAGCGACGGACTCGTACAGAGTGATTGGCGATCGTGCTTACACCCGACACTTCCGCTTCGCGTATACAACAAGAAACACGGCACGGGCTCTTACTGATAATACCTTGTTTGTAGCAAGAATGTCGGCTCGACCTGTCTTCCGCACCGCGACGCGGACGTTGCGCCCTTCTCTCCCTTGTTCTTGTTCTTCCATTCGCTCCGCCAGAACTTTCAGTACATCGTTTGCCGCGCAGAAGCCTGCCACGAATAATAGTAATACCTCAAACTCGACCGAGAGGACGACACATTTTGGATTCGAGGATGGCTTGTCAGAGGCAGAAAAGACGGCGCGTGTGGCCGATGTCTTCCACAGCGTCGCCGAGTCGTACGACAAGATGAACGATCTGATGTCCTTTGGCTGGCATCGCATATGGAAGTGAGCATAACAGTCCCTCCTTGAGCCTTGCAAAGCGTTTGCTAATCTGTTTCTTTCGCCAGGGACCACTTTGTTAACTCTCTCAATCCGGGCCTCTCTCCTCACAACCCACCCACGCCGCAGAACATACTCGATGTCGCCGGAGGCACCGGTGATATTGCCTTTCGCATGCTCCACCATGCCCACCAAGTCAACAGAAACCAGGACGTGCGCGTCACCATTTCGGACATAAATACATCCATGTTGGCCGTCGGCAAGCAGCGATCGCTCTCTCTGCCTGCCTCGCAACAGGCCGTGCTCTCCTTCCAGCCCGCCGACGCCACCGTGCTGCCCGAGTCCATGAAGCCCAACTCGTTCGACCTGTACACGGTGGCGTTCGGCATCCGCAACTTCAGCAACATCCCGCAGGCGCTGCGGGAGGCGTACCGCGTGCTGAAGCCGGGCGGCGTGTTCGCGTGCCTCGAGTTCAGCAAGGTGGGCAACCCGCTGCTCAACGCCGTCTACAAGCGCTGGAGCTTCTCGGGCATCCCCCTGGTCGGCCAGCTCGTCACCGGCGACCGCGACAGCTACCAGTACCTGGTCGAGAGCATCGAGCGCTTCCCCACGCAGGAGGAGTTCCGGGACATGATCGTGGACGCCGGCTTCGTCGTCGGGGGCGACGGCTACGAGAACCTGACCGGGGGCGTCGCGGCCATCCACAAGGGCATGAAGCCGCTCGATGCCAAGTAAGGGACGGGCAGTTTCTGGCCGTACGAACGGCCGGGCGATAATTGTAAAATACATGTACTCTCTGTGTATGAGGATCCGGATTTGCATTGGCATGTAACTATAGACAGGGAACATGAGACGAGCATTGTACAAGAGGACAGTGATGGGCTGTACTGATATATGATATATGGACGAAACGTCCTGGACAAATGGCCATGCTACTCTGTAAAATGAGACGAACTTCAACCATAAAGACGCAAATCAGACGACTGGGATATTTCATATAGTGCTTGCTGCATTGTGGTGAGTGTTCGTCTAAATAAGTGATTATTAAAGACTTCAAGCGACCCTCCCTGTACAGAGTAGTGATATCTAAACAAACCACATGCTGGCGCTTTTGATGTTTGTAGACACGATTATTTGCATGGGCATGTCGGTAAGTTACTTAGAAAATAAATCATTCTTTGCCAGATAGCCTATCGCCCAACTCATGTCAATCCAGCCTGTTGTTGCCTGATTTTCGAAATATTTCATGTCATGGTTGTACTTGAAGGTGACGTCTTGAAGGCTTGATACTTGATGCATAATGGATTCATAGCTCATGTTGATGTTATGCAAGTCCCTGTGCTCCATCTGGACCTCTGTTTGTTAGTGCAACCGGTCAGCTAGAACGTGGGAAGTGATTGGCTGTAGGTACCTGCCGACACTGGGTCTTTTTACCCCCTGGGCTTCTGGATTGAGCTGCCACTAAGCTTGTCTGGGGAGCTGGAGGTTAGAGCCTCCAGGTGCTGCCGAGTGCGAAACTCAATGCGGCTAGGCATAACCCTGCGTTTGCTCGACTGCCACCTGGCAGGCTTGCAGCTTCCCATCAGGCTGCCTTCAACCTTTACCTAGCACCAACAGCTTCCAGAGCAGAGGCCTCAGCTTGTTGCCATCACTCCTCCTGCAACTCGGTCCAGAAACCGCATCTACAGGGTAGAGAAAAAAAAAAGTCCAGCACTGTATTTCTTGGTGCCCCGACCTCATCTTTAATTCCACCCTTCTTTCTTCCCCGTATAATTGATACCCAAGGTTCATTACTACCTTCAACCTCGACTACAGCATTGTCGCCGTCTGAACATTTATCGGACGTGCAAAAGACATCCGGACGGAATACACGTCGAAGAAGCTCACGCGCGCGTGCGGATTCCCGATTCTTCTTTTTGCGAACGACCTCGACCAGCCGACAATCGCCCGTCAACCGCGCAATCCAGACCGAATCGACAGATTCGCTCGCTCTCGATTGTTCCCCTCCACCTCCCAACTCGCAGCGCACACTTGACCCATGGCTGTATGTCATTCCCCGTCTCCCTTGGATTCGACTCTATATTAGACACCTGAGCCAAGGCGCCCGTGTATCTGTGGAAAGCTTCACCTCCCCAGGCAACGATCCGGCACTCAATCAATCATCATCGCCAGCAAAGCTTGTTGGCAACTGCCTAATCTCCATTCCTTCCCCTTCTATCTGACACAGTTGTCACATTTACCACCCCACCGTGCAGCCTCCAGCACCTCACTATCATGGCTCCCTTCAACAATGGTAGCCCAACGGGCCCGCCCATGTCCATGCCTCCTCCTCCCATGATGGGTCCTGCGCCTGGTCCCTATGGTACCAGAGTCGCGGATCTTGCCAATGGCCAGCAGTTGAATCGCATGCGCCAGCCTGCCCCTCCGAGATACTACCTTGGCAGCAGCGATGTCAGAGTTGAACTTGGCGAGCACCATTTGACTAACCCTCATTTGCAGCAACCGCGCCAGCCCTACAACAGCCAGGGCTACATGCCCAACGGTGCTACCAACATTCAGCCCGCACCCGGCGCTACGCCCCTCCTACCCAACCAAGGCCGCGTCCTCCAGACTGGCCCGATCCGAGTTCTTTGCATAGCTGACGTTCGAGGTAAGAGGTGACGATATCGGTGCTGGCGCTACCGGGCAAATGTCAGCTTTGCGTACTGACAGCCTCCCTTAGGTAACCTCCGTTCCCTCAACGAACTCGCAAAGCAAGCACGCGCCGACCACATCATCCACACTGGTGATTTCGGTTTCTACGATGACACCTCGTTAGAGCGGATTGCAGAGAAGTAAGTCTGGAGTCTCAGAGGGCACATGCGCATATGGAGAGGAATCTTTACTGATCAATGGACAACAGGACTCTGAAGCACGTTGCCCAGTACTCCCCGCTCATCCCCGAGCATGTCAAGAAGTCGATCGCCTCGGGCCCTGGAGGTGTCAAGTCCCGCTATGCTCCTGAGCAGCTTCCCCTCTCGGAGCTGTCACTGCTCATTAGTGGTCAGGTCAAGCTCGACGTCCCCGTCTACACCGTCTGGGGCGCTTGCGAGGATGTTCGCGTCCTCGAGAGGTTCCGATCGGGCGAGTACAAGGTTCCCAACCTGCACATTATCGACGAGGCTCGCTCCATGCTTCTGGAGCTTGGCGGCGTGAAGCTGCGACTTCTCGGCTTGGGAGGTGCCGTTGTCATGCACAAGCTGTTCGACAATGGTGAGGGTCGCACTACTATCGCTGGTGGCCAGGGAACCATGTGGACTACGCTGCTACAGATGGGCGAGTTGGTTGACACCGCCAACCGCGTTTACGACCCGACAGAAACTCGCGTTTTCATCACGCACGCCTCGCCCGCACGAGAGGGTATCCTCAACCAGCTGTCTGTCAGTCTCAAGGCCGATTTCTCGATCTCCGCCGGTCTGCACTTCCGATATGGCAGTTCCTACAACGAGTTCAGTGTTAACCCTACTCTCGATCACTACCGTGGCAAGCTGGCCGCCTCCAAGGCTTCCTTCAACGACGTTTGGGAAACGGTCAAGAACGAGGTCGAGCCTGCTATCCAACAGAACGAGGCCCAGCAGAATCTGCTCAAGAACGCACTCGGCCTTGTCGAGAAGATGCCCACTACTGCTGCTGGTGGCAACCCCTTTGGTGGCCCCGTTGGTGGTTCCGCTGCCTTGGGACAAGTTGACGAGAGCGCCTTCAAGAATATGTGGAATTTCAACCTGGCTGATGCCGCTTTTGGATGGTTGGTCCTGGAGATTCAGGATGGACGCATTGGTACCGAGATGAGGGCTCAGGGTTTCAACTTCTCCCACCGTGGTTCCAAGCAGCAGTCCGCCATGCCGAACACTAGCACGCCTTCGCCAGCTCCTGCTGCCAGTGGTCTTCCCGCAGCCCCTACGTCTTCGGTCCCCACTGCTCCCACTGGCCCTCAGCGCAACGCATCGGCAAGCCAGGGCAAGCCTGCTGCGGCTACTCCTCTCCAGCCCAAGCCTGCAACCCCGAAGCCGGTGACATCCTCTCCCGCTCCGGGTGCTTCCGCTGCCAAGGAGAACGACAGACCTGGTGCCAATGGCGCCACCAGCGGACCTGATACCGCTCCCTCCCCTGCCCCTCGCGGAGCTGCTTCCGAGATCATCGGCCTCTTCATTATGAACGTACAGTCTGATGAGCAGACCCGTGACATCTTCCCCGAGGAGCACAAGTCGAAGATTACCAAGGTCGACAAGTGGGGAACCAATAGCAACAACAAGGTTGTTCATTTCAGCAGCTTCGAGGAGCGTGATGCTGCTTTGGCGAGCTTGCCCGAGGAGTACAAGGCTCGCCAAGGCGAGGATCGATCGAAGCCCCTGGTTAAGCTGTTCCAGCCCAGAGAGACCAACAAGACGTTTGCCCGGGGCGGTGCAGGCACTTGGGGCAGTACCAGAGGTGCCTCGAGTGGCCAGAGTGGTTACCGCAGCGCTACGGACCGCGGCACCGCTAGCGGCGGCGAGAGCGGACCCGAGTCTGGCCGACGTGGAGGCCGCGGAGGCTCCCGAGGAGGCCGAGGAGATCGCGGACGCGGTAGAGGCGGCCGCGGCGGTGTAAAGGGTGGTGAGGGTGCCTCACCTGCCCCCGGTTCTGCAGCTCCCGCAGATGCTTAGACGCCGGGCGACTGAGTGTTACATTTTCTCACATCATACCCGTTTGTCTTTTGCAATTAATGTCTTGGTTCTCGTTACAACAACAACGAAAAGAGCGACCTCGATCGTTTAGACTGGCGATTTGTGGACTTTGAAAAGTTTTGCCAGTTTGGAAGGAAGAGGGCTTTGTATGGGGAGGACATACCCTTTTTACGATACGCAGAGAGACACGAACGGATTCCGAATGCCATGGAATCTGTATGTGTCAAAATGCAATGTACTACAAATGAACATGATAACCATACAATTGTGTCTCGATATGATGAGTGGACTACTGATGAATATGGCGTTCCAAGAGCGCAACTCAATGAGTCCCCGTCCGCCATCTCACCAGAGTATGCTTATAGCATTTATGATGATGATTGTTCAGATTTCAGCGTTGATTCTACCCTTCATAACTCTTGAATGGTCCGTACCTGATAGTCATCGGTATGCCCATGCCATGTGGGTACTGATGGTCTCCATGGATCAGTTGATTGACGTGGCTGGGTCCACTAATTAGCGGCTCCCATTCATCTATCGAAACAGCCGTAATGGGCTTTATGCACTTGACGCGTACTGCTAGCTCCGAAACTCCAAGACGCGTCTGGGGGCTTGACCCGCATCCCTGCATCACTCCGATTTCCAGGCCATGACATGTGAGGGTCCAGTCACCAGTGGCCAGCCCGGGACTCCATCTTCAATACGATTATAGAGACATTGCGTACATTCCCGGAAACCATCAAACAAGAGAGAAAAAGAAAAGGCCGCGCCGCGCCCCTGAGACGGCGACAGGGACACCATGCCCGTCCAGACCAGAAATCGTGGCCAGCCGCAGCCCGGCATAGTGTACGCGCCCATTGCGCCTGAGCCTAAGCAGCAGCACTTCCCGAGTCGCCGCCGCCAGGTCAACAAGACGTATGGCCGCCGCGCCGCTCCCAAGCGTCCGAATAGGACTCTGACGCAGATGAACTTCTTATCGGGGGCGGCCGAGGAGGATCCTCAAGTCCTCAGCGGTAGTGACGACGATGAGAAGGAAGACAACCAAGACGACGATGAGGTTGCAGAAGAAGTTTCGGCCGCGCCCAAGAGGCCAGCCGTCAAGAAAGCCGCTGTCAAGAAAGCTGCTGCCAAGAAGACGACCAGCCAGAAGAAGACCACCCGCACCAACAGAAGGAGAACGACGGGCGACGTGGAGGAGGAGGAAGACGCAAAGCCCGAGAAGCCGCGGAGCAGCAAGCGGCGCAAGACCATGGGGGATCCGCCCAGCGCCTCGAGCAGCTTTCACACGCAGACCCTGACCCAGTTCCTGTCGAGCACCAGCAAGGACGACGAGGACATTTGGAGTATCCCGGACTCTGAGGAGGGGGACGACGGCCGGGACCTGGATCTGGTCAAGGAGACGCCCAAGAAGCAGAAGATCAAGGGGCTCCGTGAGCAGGTCAAGGTCGCGCAGTCGATCAAGCCTGCTTCAGCCACGCCTAGGGGCCGTGAGAAGAAGACTGAGATTCCGTCTTCGGCGTCTCCGGCTACTCCTCTCCTGTTGAAATATAGCCCGGAGAATGAAGTGACACCCTTGAAGCACAAGTCTGTCAACGATTTAACACCTAGGGCTCAACAGATTCCAAAACCGACTTCGGGTCAGAAACCGAATTCAGTTGACCCTCTCTTGCATCGGTACGACCCAGAGAATGAGCCATCGCCATCGCCAATGAAGCAGACGGCCGTCAATACCGCCTTGACACATATGCAGGAAATTAGGCAGAAGACACCTAGGACCATGGTGATTCAAGATTCCTACAGCACAAGCCATAGTTCACCGGCCACCCCCACACCGAAAGCAAAGACCGGGGGAATTTTGTTGCCTCAAGGAACAGTCACACCTGCGAAAAGGCTCAGATTCGAGTTGCCCGAGGATAAAGAGAACATTACCCCTGGCAGGACGAAACCCAAATCGCCGAAGGTTGTAGACCCACGACCCTCGCAGCGGCAGCCTCTCTCCGTGGTGCCCGACTCAGACGATGATTTCGAGGCAGAGACAGATTTGGACACGGACGAGGATACTGGCATTGGCGCGTCGTCTGCGCTGAACGTGTCAGAGCACACCTTTGAGATACAACAGGATACGAGTGAGGTTATCATTGCTGTGGATGAAAACGACAATGAGGATGAGGATGATCCTCGTTTTGCGGCTGGAGCAGAAACACAGGCACTTCTTTTGTCGTCTGACAACCAGACGGACCATGAAGTCATCAACAGTACACCCACGCAAGATCAGGATGAGAACAACGTCAACCAGGAAGAGGAAAGCGAAAGCCAAAAGTTGAGGAATAAGACACCGCCGCCTGTCGAAGACTTTGCAGACGATATCGTCGAGCAGACTCCAAGTCGTACACCACGTGCAAAACCCAAAGATGTGCAAGTCACAGAGTACGAAGAAGAGTTCACACAGGGATACACCCAAGGATACACCCAAGGAATGGAGAGTCAGCGAGTCCCACTAGAAACCATCAAAGCCACGGGACCTATCACGGACAAGTCCGACATCATCATTTCCATTTACTGGGAGCACGTCGAAAACATGGCAAAGCGCATCAAAACCCACGAGTTTCGAGATTGGCAAATCCCCGAGTCGGTTCATCGTGTCTGGATTTATGTACCGAGGCCCAAGAGTGAGCTCAGATATATGTGTACTTTTGGACCCGCAAAAACAGCGGGCGAAATCCATGAAGATGGAATTGGGAATTCAGAATTCAATAAGGGCACGAAGCGATCAAATTTTGCCTTTGAGGTTCTCAACATGTACGAACTCAACAACCCGGTGTCTCTCCAGGTCATGCGGCAAAATGGATGGCCCACGGCGCCGCAAAAGTTTAGTTATGTACCCCCGGCTGTCGTTGGCCAGCTCACGTCGAATCTGCGGTGTGAACTGTGGGGAGAAGAAGCCGAACAAGATATCATCTACAGCAGTCAAAACGTGACCGAGTCACAGGAGATTGCTCACCAGATACGGAGCGACATCGACCATGCGACGCAGCTGGAGTCCTCTGACCAGGCAGAGATAGTTCCCTCAAGTCAGTCGCCCCCAAGAGCTACTCGCACCCGTGGTAGTCAACGCCAGAGCACCGTTTTCGCGAGACCGGCCTTGCCAAAGACCGTGCCGGCTACATCATCGCGTTCGCAGCCAGCTTCGCAGAGCCAGCGGAGCCGCAAGGATATGCGGCCATCACAAGCTACCACTATTAGCCAGATGTCGTCGTCGAGCCCACATGGGTCGCCAGGCAGGTCTATGGCGCTGCCACCAATGGCGAATGCGCAGCGCTCTGCCCCCGTCCAGCTTCAAGAGAATAGCAGTCCCGCGGCACATGAGCACTCCCTTCGGTCGTCCCAGTTTCCGACCAAGAGTCAAATGCTCCCAGACAGCCTGGTGAACGGCGAAATTCAGGAACCTCCTCCGATCATCTGGGACTCGGAGGATGAGTCAGACTGAGACAACACCCCGCGCGAGTATGCTTTTATGATTCAGTGTTATTATAGTATTGTTAGGCGTTGGAGGTATAGAGAGATGACGAGCACTGTTCAGCTCTAGGACAACGAGTCTTTGTTTTTGATGTTCTGGATGGATGGATCACGAGTGCAAAGGATTAGAGCTTTTGGCAAGGAAATTTGATTTCTCATACAGGAATGAGAAGAGGCGGAGCCCGACGCGACAAGGTTATGGTCCTGTAAGGGACTTTGAGTTATGATACCAGAAGTATGCTCTCGCCTTTGAACGAATAATATAGTGCAACTTGCACTGCTATAATGAGGAAGCTAGCAGCTCGCTGTTCCGTGATCAAACACATCAAACCTGGATAGATAATTCGACAGCACACCCTGAGCATTGTCTAAAGAATCATAGTTCCATGGTAGAGGTCGCGATTGACATAGATCGAGTCTAGGACTACCCTGTCAGTATTCATTAGGTCGTGCCAAGACTCAAGGGTCATGGTGGGTTGACCAAAATCTCGCCATGTGTGGAGACAGAATTGTGGTTTGAACGTCTTCACTCACCCCAAGTATACAAAACGACTGACGACATGGTAGACGTGTCAAACGCCCGCCCAATTGGCATTCTCGCGGGCTACCTCTTGGCCTGCGCCGGCCTCACTGCATACTGCATCGGCATTACCTGGAAGCGCGGGTCATCACCTCGCTCCACAATCGACCAGCGCCGGCGCAATGCCATCGTCGTCTTCAGCGCCCTCGCGGCCCTGAGCCTGGCGACGACGTGGTACCACATGTTCTGCTTCTTCCAGTGGTCGTACCGAGAGTGGGAAGCGCCGCACGCGGCGGCGGGTCTTCTCCCCGTGGACCGAAATGGGCTGTACCTCGGGGACTGGCTGCGCGACACCACGCTCTTCAAGCAGGCCTGGGTCTTGACGCTCGAGACGCCGCTCCGAGCGTGGTGGTCGACGCAGATCTTTGGATTTTGTGGTATATGGAGCGTCATGCTGGCGGCGCAAGGTATGTTGGATTTTAGCATTACTATTAGATTCATCTACACGCAAACACAAGACTGACGAAAAACAAAGCCCACAAGAGGAGCATTCCTCACCTCTGGCTGTTCATGCTGCTGGGCCAGATCGTCGCCATCTCTTTCGCGGCCAACTTGTCCTTTCTCGCGTTCCTCGTCTACGACCAAGACGCGACACCGCCAAAGGACACGAAAAAGAAGGACCCGAGGCCGCAGTCACCACAGAGGTCCTCCTGGCTGTCGTACGCCTGGGTCGCGGTCCTCTGCGCCGACACGATCTCGGCCCTGGTGATCCCGGGCCAGATCGACCGCCCCGGGTTCATCTATCTGCTGCTGGCGCCGCACGTGCTGGCGTTTGTCCCGTTCCTTCTGGGCGCCGTCTTTGCCGCGCCCGGCGCTGCGCAGCGGAGTGCGCCGCAGCCGCCCGTGGTGGTTAGGGGCATCGTCATGGCGAGCTTGCTGTGCACGGCGTTTACCCGTGTCTTTGACAATGGCGGCGATTTGGGGCAGATCCTTGACACTTTGTATGAGCATCCGGCTGTTAGTAGTGTCGGTTGGGATGTCATTTGCTGTTGGGTCAGTTTTGCTGCTTGGCATGTGCTCGGGACGGCTTGATCTCGGTAGGTGTAGTGATGCCTGGGTGTGCGTACTCGGGATCGCTCGGCAGTCGCGAGGAAGTCAAGCTTGTATTTCTGTTCGGGCTGTATAATGTACTGCAATGCCATCTCGTCATGTTCTGCTGACGCACAAAGAACTCTACATTTTCCATTCCACCTTCCCCGGTCTATACATCGCCCTCTCGCGACCGCGTCTCATCCGCGCCTCCACGGCCGCCCTTGCTCTCATCGAGCCTCACAAACCTCAGCAGACCCATGGCAAGCGCACACAGTGCCGCGACACCCAGGTACGGAAGCCCGATCCAGACGGGCCCGCCGGCCCGCATGCCGGCCGCGAACAGCCCCGCGAGCATGGGCATGCCGTACAGGCTGCCGACGATTTGCGCCACGCCGAGCAGGCTGAACGCGCGCGTGCGGCGCGCGCCGTCGACGCACAGCGCCAGCACGCTCGTCACGTAGCTGCCCGCCGCGGAGCCGAGGCTCATGACGAGCAGACCGGCCACGAAGACGGGCAGCGACGGCGCGACGGCCATGAGCGCCGTGCCCAGGGCCAGCGGGGCGTAGGACCAGCGCAGAAAGGCCAGGTCGCGGCGGCGCTCGTCGGGGGCGCGCAGCCAGGCCGGCAGCGTCGAGGGTTGTCGGAGGGCTAGTTTCGACAGCCACGGGACCAGGACCAGAAGAACAAACAGGTGCGCCGCGCCGTACGCGGCCTGCACGTACCCGGTGTACGCGAGCGGGATGCGGTACCGCCGGGACACGAACTGCGCCATGAACCCCAGCGTGCAGTAGACGACGGGCATGAACGTGACGGCGGTGAGCAGCAGGACCACGACGGACCGGCTGCGCAGCATGGACAGCGAGTCCCCGAGCTCGGCTAGGGACCGGGACAGGCGCGCGCCGAGTGTTCCGGGCTCCCCGGCGTCGTCATCGTTGTTTTCGGCCTTGAGGGTCAGCGTCTCGGGCACGAACACGATACCGACGACGGGCAGCACGGAGAGCGCGAGGGATAGCATCAGCACTGGCCACGGGCCGGTCCGAGGCATCATGATCGAGGCCAGCGCGGGAGAGCATAGGTTGCCGAGCATGCTCGCGACGTGGACGCGCATGAGACTTAGGGCTCTGGTGTGCAAGTTCTGTTAGCCAAGGCCCACACGAGCAGGTCTCCAAAGGAATGACACCAGGTAGAGCGAGGGAGTGCTTACACGTCCGACTCCGGGACAACGTCGGCCAGCATTCCGGAGCTGACGGCGTTGAGGACGGCATTGCCGCCGCCGATGACGAGGCCCAGGGGCCCGAGCCAGACCAGGTAGATGGACAGCGTCTCGCCCAGCCAGACCACCGTCATCTGCCAGGCGGCCTCGACGATCATGCCGAGCAGGGCCAGAGACCAGACGGGTCGCCGACCGACTCTGAAGAGATTGTGGACAAGATTAGTCTCGGACAATCAAAACACAAGATCGAAGAGACGCAACACCAAGAAAAGAACAATGTCAGAGCATACCGGTCCGCCACCCCACCCCACGGTATAGCCACCAGACACCCCACGACGGCCCCGACGAACGAGTTGACAGCCATGAGGTACGCCAGCCTAGCCTGGACGACGTCGACCTTGCACAGACCCTCGTCGATAGAATCCCCGGCGCCGGCGCCGTAGTACTCGCGGCAGAAGCGGTCCTCGAGGATGCGCGTCATGGGGATGACGGTGAAGCCGCCCGCCGAGGAGCCCAGGAAGACGAGCGCGCACAGGACGGCCACGATGGCGCGCGGGCTGCGGGCCTGGGGGGTGATCCAATCGGCTTTCGTGCGTCCCGGGGAGGATGTGAAGATGGTGCGCCGCGAGAGCTGTGGCGAGGCACCGCCACGGTTGATGTCGTCGGTGTCTGGCGATACTAGCAGCGGCGTGTCTTCGCCGACACTGTTGTTGTTTGGAAGGGCGACCATGGCGATTTGCTACCTAGCCCGGGAACTGCTTGCTCAAGTCAATTGAGGAATTCGGATGCGCATTGTTTTCTTTCCAAATCTTGCCTTGGGCTGTAGTAGAGGCTGGATGTATTATATAGTCGTCGTCGTGGGGGCACGAGCGGCACAGAAACCCCGGCTCTGCTGTATCTTGAGATCTTCGAATTGGTCAATCAGAAAGTATCGGCACGAAGTAATTCTGTAGACCAATTGCACACGTGGTGATGGTATCAAAATTCAATGTATCCAAAAGTATCGAGATTTTATTCTTTATTTTCCAATCAAAAAATGTGTCTGCCTGAAATTGCGTATCCAAACCACGTCAGGCTTGCGCGTTGATAGTCCGGGCTTCGGTATTGTTTCCAATCAGTATCGGAGTTCGGCGTCGGTTTCGCGGCACGGGTGCGGGAGCGCGAATCAAGAGCCCGGCAAGGCCTGCGGTCCTGATAAGCTCCGTCGTCAATATGTGGCCAAGGGTAAATGACGGAGATCATTAGACAGACATTCGCTTTCGTCGAGTTTTGGAGTTAGTTGAACCTGTGTATGTCAGGAAAGCCGTCCTGACACTCAGTGAGTGCGTGAGAAAGCAGCTTTCACAAATATCCGCATTCCCACAAAGAATCAATGCCGAACCATCGTTGATATCATGATCATTATCTGGAGGCCAGCGTCTTATAAAAAGGCTGGGCTCTGGGAAATTACCTGTCCCTTTGCAAATCCTATGCTTCACTATTTGATATTGTGCCAAACATTTCCACCTCCATATAACTACCAGCCTTCCAATGGTGGAGTCCGGCATAAAACGTGTGGTTCGCGCTGCTGGTGATGAGAGTATCCCAGTCAAGACCTCGATCGTCGTAGGGAACGAGGCTCTTGACCTCTTCGCCGCGCCACGGCCAACAAACAGCAGCTCGGGATGGCTCCGCCGTGTCGTTTTCATTCGTAGTGCAAGCTCTCAGATCCAACGCCTGACAATTCTCGAGACTTTTCGACAACAGGAACACGAAGCCTTCGCTGAGCGCGAGCTGGTAGGTGAGGTCCACATTGCCTCCGGTCTTGATCGCAAATGTGTTGCCCGTTGCCGGGGATTGAGGAGGCCGATCCCAGACGTGGAGCAGAATTGTTTCCGCAGCAGTGTAGCGACTATCATGCAACCGTTTTGGCCTCCAGGCTGTTACGACTCGGTTGTAAGAAGAGCTGAATTCCATGCCCAATAAAAGGTCCTCGTCCGTATCGAAATGCATGAGGGAGCTTCCCCTCGTAACGTCTTGGATACCGGTTTCCCAGCCTACGGAGAGAACAAAACGGGCGACAGAGCAGTAACCTCTATTGCTGAGGTAAGCAACTTCGGTGTCTTCATCATTGGTAGAAAATGCGAGCAGTCGAATCTTGCCAAAGGTATCAATCATCTCGTATCCCGTCAATGGGATTTCAATGTTGCACCGTCGAGTCTGTGCAGCCCAATCCTGCTGTACGCTCTCAAGTTTACCCTTTTTGGTGATGGAAATCACGCGTGAATTGCTGAGAAACTTGGGCCCGTACACCCCCCTCGAACTGAAGCAAAGCTTGCCATCGCAGACGGAATATACCTCATAGGCGGCGTCAACAGTTGAATATATCAGGACGTAAAGCCCACTCTTCTTCCATACATCATCATTATTCTCATGATGTATGACTTGTACTTTGTCTGGATTGCTGATTCCGAACCGCTTGCGCTTGAACTCGCCCTCTTTGGTGCTATGGTTCATGTCCCAGACAGAGACGACTCTGTTCTTGTGCACAAATGCACCAAAAATGCAGTCGTGGCTACGGCCAAAGGCGATGACGTTGCTGGTACCTTTGGAGATATTTCTGAAGTCGCCTGATCTGATCTGGGAGATTTGGATGGAATCTGCCGGTCTAGGCTCAATCAGCCTGCTAACTTGCGAGCCCGATACAACTGTCTCGAAGTATTGGATGCTGGGTCTCTGGGCTAACATTAACTTAGTAAGAATCGAAACAGTCCAGAGTTATCGACTTTACCTTGGGCGGAGGGCGGCAGTGCTCGAGCTTTCTCCTGTTCCGGCTTGTCCATAATCTCAAGGGACCGCCCAGCACCTGAGGAGACCTCGGCAGGTACGGTAATCCTAGCAGGCATTGCGTCTCGATCAGCCAGCCTGTCCAAGGGCTCACCCGAAATTGCAGTGTTCGAATGGGTAATAGAGGCATCTGAGCTAGTCTCGCGTCTATTACCTGTTGCATGATAGTGATAGAACTCCTCTTCGATAGAATCCCGGAATTCATCATCGGAGTCGAAATTGCCAGGATAGCTGCCATAATCAGAGGCCACGTCGCTTGTGTCTGTCTGATGTTCTGTCGCATGTATGCAGCTCGGATCCTCAGTATCGTCTCGGTCAAATGCAGTCTGACCTGGTTGTCCTTCGTCCGGGGGCGTGAAGACTGGAGTATGCATCGTCTGTTCGCAGACTGCTGCGAGATTGGAGGAATGTGAATGTTCTGTTTCTGGTAAATCTGAGTCGGAGACCAGCGCAGGTTCATCGCCATGGTCCAGCTCATCGTACACCGTGGCAGCGTAAGTGGTTAGGGAATCCAGATACCCTTGCAGAACAAAGTCGCGATCCGATAAAGGCAGTCTCTCCTTCAGTCTTTCGATCTCCTGGAGGATCTGTGCAGTGTCTTGCTTTATTTCCCCGATGTCTTCTCTTATGATACCTGCATCCTCTTTCACAGCCTTGGTGATGGAGCTGTTCGTTGGTCAGAGGGTTGAAACAACGAGATGGAGTGGAATCTACTCGCATGTTGACCATTTCCAAAGCCAGACTCAGAGCACTTCTGTGTGCCTCGAGGGACTGCTTGAGACTAGCGACATCCTTTTTGCTGTTCAAGACCCATTTGATTGCTCCAACCCGGCTTCCACGCAGTTCAACCAACACCTTTTCAACCTTGGCGGAGACATCGCTGCAGGTTGTGATGATGCTCAAGATCTGCACTCTCAGCTGCTCCGAAAGAAGCAACTCATCGTCCTGATTGGCGGTGTCGCCCTTGAGAAGCTCTAGAACGATTTTCAAGTCGGACAGCTCTCGATTGACAGAGGTCAAGTCGCCCCGAGCTTCGCGGCAGTCGCGAATGAATCCAGTAATGGCTATACTCGTTTTTGCGACGACACCGATCAGCGCAAGGCATGAGGTTGTAATCGACAGAGGATCCATGGCCTCTCTGGTCGCGAGGGAGGACTTTTGATGTCTAGCAAGACTGTCATGCGGTGTATATCGGCCATCCCATTGGTTTATCTTGTAGTTATTGAATTTGTTGGTGAAATGAATCAAAGCGGCATGTTCAGCTCTTCTTGTTAGCACCGTGTGGCAATTGGCTGATTCTGCTTCCCATGGTAATGCGCCTGCACCGAAGGATTGCAGTTATCGCCGAATCTCAATGCCGGGCTGTGCCATACCTGGCTGTTTACTATCCGCCTGGGCATGGATTTACGCCCAGGTCCTCAAGAGCTGAAGACTTGGCAGTCGTCCGGAACCCTACCTAAGGCTGTACACCATCTTGAGTGGCAGATGGATTTTTTTGCATTGCTTTAGACACCTGCTATTGCGACCGCTCCCAGTTTTCATATGTCTTTTCTTATGCAAATGCCCGACTTTATAACAAAGCAGTTGTGATCGGATAATGTAGAACGCGGCTGTACGGAGTAGTACCAGTGTATCACAGTGGGGACTCGGAGATCCAAACTGGGTGAAGAGAACGAAGACAGAAGACTGCAATCACCAGGTGCAATTGAAGAATTCAGAATTGGTTTCCTGCCCATCGATCTCGTGACTGGATGTTGGCTGCAAGGATATCCATTGAGTTTAAAGGAAAGGTGTTTCTTGGACAGAGCGTGTAAATACAGAGTACATTATCTCTGTTACCAATCTGTAGTACCTGGGAGCCAGGCACCAGTTCAACCATGTGGGGCGCGTCGGTGCAATCACAAAGCGGGAAGCTTCGAGTCGCACCAACGCGACTGCTCTCAATGCTGCTCTGACATACACGACTTGCCATTGGTACCTCAACTCCATACATACTGAGACTTTGACTCCAACGAAAGACGTGCTGCATCTCCTGCCTTAGTCTCTTTTCATATAATCCTCGAAAGACGCTCAATTTCTCACGCGATAGCTCCAATTGCACAAACATGCGGCGCTCAACACGTTTGAGCTCTTCCGGCACCAAGAGTCGCTATTTTGAAGATGACGTCGATGAGTCCGAGGATTCATTGGCTCCACCCAGCAAGAAGAAGAAGAAGACCCCAAAGCGCAATGCCAAGTCCAAGCACGACGACTCTAGCTCCGATGAGCTCCAAGTTGGCGATTTGAGCGACGAAGCCACTGGTGATAGCGACTCCTCTCAGGATGAGGATAATTCAGACGCCGCGCCGCCTAAAAAACGGGGGCGCGGACGGCCCCCAAAAGCCCAAGCCAACGCAAAGAAGAGGCAGGCAAGCAGCAATGATGCCGAGACGCCTCGCAAAAGGGGTCGAGGTCGACCTCCGGTAAAAAAGGCCAAACCCAAGTCAGAAGATGAGGATAGTCTGGACGACAATGATGATGATAGCGACGACGGCGAAGGGCCGCTCATCGAGCGCATCGAACTCCCTAAACTGCGTGACACGGGCGGCGTCGAGTATGAACCAGAGAATGTTCACCCAAACACTCTGGCGTTCCTGAAAGACCTCAAGGCAAACAATCAGAGGTCATGGCTCAAATGTGAGCTTGCCATGAACCGCCTGATGGAATCATGACCGGCTGACAATTATATAGTGCGCGATCCCGAATATCGCCGATCGCTCAAAGACTGGGAGGCCTTTGTTGAAACACTCACCGAGAAGATCACCGAGGCCGATGAAACCATTCCCGAGTTGCCATTGAGAGATGTCATCTTCCGCATATACCGGGATATTCGCTTCAGTAAAGACCCTACTCCATACAAGGTGAGTGTATATGCATCCGTGCCATTTGTAGTCTGGACCCTGACTCTACCTTAAAGCCACATTACTCCGCTGCCTGGTCACGAACCGGCCGAAAAGGTCCATATGCCTGCTACTACGTCCACTGCGAGCCAGGGTCCTGCTTCGTGGGAGGCGGACTCTGGCATCCTGATAAGGATGCCTTGGCAAAACTGCGTGCCAACATAGATGAGCGGCCACATAGACTGCGGCGCGTTCTCATGAACCCTGATTTCCGGACGGCGTTCCTGCCCAAGGCCAAGGATAATGAAGCTTCTGTCATTTCGGCATTTTGCGACTCCAACAAGGAAAATGCCCTCAAGATTCGGCCTCAGGTATGATTGATCACAAAAGAAACAACCCAACCATTGACAGACTAAATGACTTTGGGCTGCAGGGATTCAATCCAGAACATCGTGATATCAAGCTATTGAAGCTGCGCAATTACACAGTGGGTCGCAAGATCAAGGATTCCGACTTGACTAGCAGCGATGCCCAGGAGAAGATCATGGCCATCATCACTCCGATGGTCGAATATGTACGTGATGCGCAATGCTCGCCATGCCATTGGCTAACACGCCACAGGTCACCTTTCTAAATAATGTCGTTATGCCGGACCCTGATTTTGACTCGGATTCGGGAGAAGAATGAGGTACCGGGTTAGATTGAGATCAATCAAAGTGATTATACTTTGCGAAGAAGTCTTGGAACAAGCCACTGTATAATCAGGCAAGCCGGATGACCACTTCGACAGCCGGCCCCTTTCCCCAACGGATCAGCAAGCGCAGGCACACGACTCCAAGCTTTCCACCGATTTTCCGTCACCTTGGGCCTTGCCTGGAGATGTAGTACCAATTTCTCGGGATCGACTTGCGGGATGGAATTCTAATCATGGGTCCATCCTTTACCAATGGGATCGACCACAGTGGCGTATGATTCGAACCAAATGCCCCTGATCCCCGGACCCTGCCCATAGACGAGCAGTCTAAATATGGCCGACATCTGACAAAACAGGAACACGGCGCTCGACTTTGGTACAAATCAAGCAAGGATATGCTGTTATAGACTGAACGTATGGGAAGTTCCGAATTAGGTTCTGGTCGTTCTAGTCGGGCCACTTGGACCAATCTAACGGTTCTTGGAAGCAGAGTATGAGGCGATGTCCTGCCTAGTAGCCGTACGTCTGTTGACTCATCTCAATTACGGCCTAGGTGGACTTTGTGTCGATGAAGAGGAAGCCAATGGACTGGTTCGGTATTGCGTATGCAGCGGATCTCCCTTCGAAGTGATTTCTATTGGAAGCAACACTAGAGGCCTTCCCATCCTGGCGGACCACTTCAGGCCGCACGTCTTATTCAAGAAGACACCGAAAACCTCGTCCACCCACACAAGCCGTGCATCGAAACCGATTTTCTCAACAATCTAAAATTCTTTCTTTGTCGTCTACGCCACCCGAGAGATCTTACCAGACTGAGAGTGTGTTTAATACCACCCACTTGGTTTCTCGAGGTACGGAGCTTACCGCTGCTGGTAAGATATATCACAACTTGGCACTTTCTGGGCCTTTTACCACATCAACACCGCAATAGATAATCACTTGGATAGGCCAACGAATAGTTTCGCTCTAGTCAAGCAGCGCATAGCCCTCTATCGGAAACTTTCCCGGCAGCGTGTTATAGTGAGCTCCCTTCTCTGGAGTCTCAAGAACAACGATGGCCTGCGTCAAGCGTCGATCGAGTCATGATTGTATAGTACGGCAATGACGAGCACGCTGCTGGGTAGCGCAGGTGTGCCGAGATTTTTACGACGACTGGCACTCGCATCGGGCTAACCCCCGGATAAAGTTTGCTGGACCAAGATCTGTCGCAGTGGCCTCTTTCTGTTTGAGGACATGGCGCTCACGCCGTTACTTGCTCCAAACGGGCACCGGAACCATGTCCCGGAAGGACCTGGGACCTTGGCATCCAGCTGACTCAGATCCCTAGCATTTGCTGTTAGCTCTGCTATGCACGGAGCGCATTCCAGCCGGTACGATTGGTACTGGATAGTGTTGGAAGGCCCGACTCCATCCTGCCGCCAAATATAAACGGCTCGTTTTCTGGAGACTATCGGGTCGGCAACGTTCCCAGTATGACGGGAGCGAGAGCCGCGTCATTCCAAGGACCCTCCGAGTCATCTCTGACCAAGCTTGACTCTCCCATTCCAGATGCCTTCCAGATGTTTTCACGACCACGCACGGAAAAACGTTGATTCCCTCTAGTGTAAGGGGTTCGGACGTTCCTGTCAGTGCTGCTCGGCAGTGTTGAACGCAGCGCCAAGAAGTCGTCGATCCGGCTGACGGAGGTCTGCACAGGGAGCCGCCCAGCGATTAATCAGAACAGTACCCACAGCTTTCCTACCAAGGCATGCGTATAGTAATCCGCAACAAAGGTCACTACTAGTGTGGACCTCTCCAGTTATTGTCAAGGACGGTGTCATTGACTTGCTCTTGCGATTGACTTACCACGACCACATATTCAAGTGTTCCTCTGTTGAATGGAATAGAGACGGCCAAGTTTTCGTCATGTTGGCAGGATCTATAGATACGATGGTATAGGTGATTGCTTGTTCATGGATCTTTCTCGGCCGAGTATTATTGGACGCCTATACGTCGCGAGAATCTCCGAGCTGTCGAGTCCGAGTCGATCTCGTTACTCGTAGATCCTCCCGAGATAAGCATAGCGGTCGTCTCGGTGGCTTGATGCTGGCTTCCCAGTGCCTTGGCTTGCTTGGACAAGAGAGATGGGCCTTGGGAGGACTAGAGGGAGGGAGGAGCCCTTGGTGCTGGTGCTCGGGGCCCTTGATCGGGTTGACGCTCCTAGCGCCAGATTTCCTTTGGATACGTCTCCCCTTTTCTAGTTGGGTTTGAACTGCTTCTACGGGAAATCTGAGGGAGAATCCCTCACATAGTGTACATGGAGGACCTGCAGCCTGTCGCCTCGGAAAAGCTCTCTACCCAGTAGCCTTGGTGCTGAAATTGATCGTGCGGGCGTCTCGACTAGACGACCATTAGCCCTGGCACCGTGTCGCGCGAGTGTCCTCTAAGCACCGCAAGCCGAAGTTTAAAATGCTAGTCTCTGTCTTGTTGCACGAATTGATATTCATACGTGTGAGAGGATAATCAGAGAGACCACGATGTGCCTGGTAGCTCTGGAGGATTGAAAAGTTCCATTGGTGACGGGTGCGTATTGCTCATTCGAGTCAGAAAATAGTCGCGACGTTTATTATCACCCGCTACTACTTGTGCTGGACTAGGAGATATAGAAAGAACCGGAGTGTGGACAGTAAAGGTCCCCTTCTATAGCCCATCTTTGGCATATTCTTCGTTCTTATATATCACGGTCGTCCGAATGTAGCAAGCCCTGCCAAGTCCCCTGTCTTTTTCAATCTTGACGTGCAACTCTCCTTCAGATCATACCCGAAACGTTGTCAAGGGAGAAAAGAGAAGAGGGCCGCAACAGAGAAACGAAGCGGCCATGGAACTCAATAAGCAGTCAGCCGAATGGGCTGTCTTGATCATTACATTCATTTTCGCCAGCATTGCCATTTTCCTTCGTTTGCACAGTCGTCACTTGACAAAGGCATATTTCTGGTTGGACGATGCGTTCGCCATCTGTTGTTATGTGAGTTGCGACCGTACACGCATACCAAGTCATCACGACACAAGAGACTAACCTCTGCTCAAATACAGATTGTTGCGATAGCCTGGCTCATCATATGTCCCATCTGTGAGTGTTCCTCTGCGGCGTGCATATGCACCCTTGCCCTGAACCACGACCCTCCCGTTGCTAACATGCGCATCACGAACCAGGGTTAAGCAAGGGTTTGGGGCTTCACATTGAAGACGTAACATGGTTGACGCAGGCCGAGGTGCTATACTACAACAAACTGCTGCTGTATATCGCCGAGCTCTTCTATGCATTTGCCCTGTTCTTTGGAAAGATGTCGATTCTCTGCTTCTACTGGCGCCTCTTCTCCGTCACCGACATCAAGATTCCCATTCAGGTTTTGATGGTACTTTCGATCCTGTGGATCATCATCAGAGTAAGCATTTACGAGACCTTGCATCAAGATATCTAAGGACGCGATATATTGACAACTGGTGTGAACAGACATTTCTCGGTATCTTCCACTGCAGCCCCGTTCAGGCATTCTGGCTGGACATTCCGGGCTCGTACTGCGCCATCAACGACAAGCAGTTCTTCTTCGGCAGTATCCTGGCCCACGTGTGTCTCGACATTGCCATCCTGGCACTCCCTATCATCCAGGTCCGAAAGCTGCACCTGCCAAAGCTCCAGCGTATTGGAATTATTGCCATGTTCATGTTTGGTATCTTGTAAGTTTTCCACCGTGCGAGTGTTGGAAGCTATCAATTCCCTGACACCTGTGTGATTAGTATTTGCGTTGCTGCCGTTGGTATCATCATCACCTCCGTCAACTTTGACTCGACGAGTATCGATCTGTCGTGGAACATCACCGACATCGTCATCTGGGCCACGGTCGAGGTCAACCTGGTGACGGTGTCGTCGTGCCTGCCGACGGTGCGGCCGGCCTTCACCTTCTTCTTCGGCCGCTTCCTGCCGCGGTCGACGCTGCGGTCGGGCTCCAACACGTACGGCCTCAGCAACAAGCCGGGCCACCACCAGAAGTCGATGAAGCTGTCGACCATGCCGGGCGGCAAGCGCGGCGCGGACCAGGACGAGGACAGCTCCCAGTACCAGCTGGCCGACTCGCTGCACGGCGGCGACAGCCACAGCGACTTCGAGGCCCACGCCCTCGACCGCCACAAGGGCACGCGCACCGTCATCACGGGCGTGCACCGCGACGGCAACCGCAGCTCCAGCGACGACGAGGGCGGCGTCACGGGGTCGTCGCGCCCGCCCGTCGCCGGCGCTGGAGGCGGTGCCACCAACGGCATCACCGTCACCAGCGAGACCATGGTGCGCGTGTCCAACGCGCCGAACCCGTTCAGCAGCAGCAAGGACGGCGACGCCGGCAACGCCAACCGCGTCTCCAGCCCCGACTACAGCAATAGGCAGCATCTCGACGACAAGTCCATGCCTTGAAAAAACATTCAAGATCGCAAGAGTTGAAAAGACCACTGGCGCCATGGTTCTGCTTCGATGTTGCAACAGTCGCTTTCAAATGGCTGCCATCGAGCAAACCTACCAAAAGCAGAACTGCATATTCCGTCTCTATGGGAACAGGAAAAAGAGCAATTATCACGAAAGCATATGAGTGCTATTATACCCCAACCAACTCATTCGATACCAAGATATGTATCGTTGTTGGCAAACCGAGAGCCATGGGACGGTTCTTGAGCTTCGTGTATCTAAGAGGCATTCCTTTTCTTTCTCTTCTTTTTCGACTATTACCTTTATTATTAGATACCGAAAGCGAGATGTAGACTCTGCGTGTCCTCTTCGCTCCTGGGAGCGGGCAGACTTTTGTATATAATCAGGAACAAAATATGGGGTCACGGGAGGAAGAAGAACAGTACTCCCCACCCCGAGACTTGTAGTGTAGGAATACAAGAGTATCGACGAAATCCTCATCAAAATTGATCCCAAGGTCAACCATGCCAATCGATGCAGCTGTCAATGCGGAACCAGTCGCCACAATAGTGTGATGCGGCAGGGGGGGTTCAGACTGCCAAAACTGCACCGATCACCCCGACAGGTGCGATTCCGCGAGTCTAAGCCAGGCACTAGACGTACTATAACAGCAACCAAAATATGCACACTATAGCAGCAGCAGTAGTATGAGGATAGTCGGCACGTCTGAAAGATCTGCAAACCAGAGCGGAGCCAGACTAGTTGTCACTCGGATCCCCCGCACCGAACAAACCTGTCCGTTGTGCCGTCTCGCGGTCGGATCGCGTCCGCACTGAAGATCTCCCTTAAGCAGAGTAGAGAATAGAAGAGGGAAGAAGTTCTTAAAAAAGACGGCGCAAGGCTTTGCGACGAAGCCGTTTTATGTCTGATCTCGTACCTTTTCGCTGATCGCTGGCTCTGTGCGCCGCGATCATCTCATGTGACGATCCTCAGTGCCCAATGCGGCCATATGCGGTAGCATTTGTACGTGAATTGCAAGTCCAAGCGTCTTGTATATAGCTATTCACACAGACAGATTTGATCTCTGTACAAACACCGTAGAAATATACCTGAAAAACTTGATAAAGCAAAAGAATATCCCACGCAGGCCTTACATTACTGCATCTTCTTGCCCGCACTTTTCATGGCTGGCGCATACAACGTCTCGATAAGCTACCATCGAGGTCGTTAGCAAAATTCCATGACAATAACATGAGAATAACTGATTATAGTATGTTTTACCCATTCATCCATCTCTCAATCGCTGTCTAGCCTCGAATATGCGATATCCAATTGATCTGTGCAACTTCAGCATATTTTCAACGTCGTAGTCGAGTCTGGAGCAATATACGCTTACCTGCAGCCGAAAAACACTACATTTGTGATTTCCGGGTTCTGGCGAATTTCTTCCAAGAACTTGGTTGCATCCTTGGCTGTGCCCACTTGACCAATCATGAACTTGACACCTGATTACAACTCAGAGTTCAAGAAAGCGCTGATGAGTTGTCAGACTACGGCGTTGAAACTTACCTCCACGGGGAAGAGAAGCATCTTCAAGCCTAGCGCCGCACTCAGTATAGTCTCACTTGGGCCCTACATACCTCTTATACGCTGGGGGAAATACTGCGACACAGTTGGGTCCCGCGTATAGCACTAGTCAAAATAGATAAGAGCTTGCAGAGGAAATCATTTTGAGGTTAGGCTGAATCAATAATGAGCCATGGTGATTGGACGTAGGTCGCAGCTCTGAGCCGTCACACGGAATGTCTTCCATTTCAAGTCATGGTGTGCGACCCTGCATGAGCTGAAAGACAAAGAGGTGAGCTGATACTCTACTGACACCTCGATAAATTCTTCGTGTCTTTCTACATCGGAGGAGACTTCTTGGCAGCACGAATTTCTACGTTTAGTTCCTCATCATCACAAAAACTCGACACCAATGGATATCGCAATCAAATATTTGAGATTGAAGAAGATTCCCATCTTCGAGCCAGGCGATGGCAATTATCGAGATTATGAGAAGCTTATCGTCACGTCGAACCTACTTTTCCGCTTTACAAGGCCCTCTTGTGTTGTCCAGCCGGAGAACAGTGGCCATGTGCAGTCAATCATCCAGCAGGTCAAGAAACACAGGCTTCAGCTCACGATCAGATGCGGTGGTCACTCTTATGCGGGGTTCTCAACCGCCCTCGAGAAGAACAGCATCTTGATGGACCTCAGAAAGATGAACAAGGCCAAACTTGACGTCCAAGCCGGGACCGTGACCATTGATGCTGGCTGCCAGTGGGGCGAGGTGTATAGAACCCTTGTCAACGAGGACCAGAACGGGTCCGTTATAAACGGTGGTCGCTGCCCTTATGTGGGCGTCGGCGGCTTCATCTTGGGCTCTGGTCTAGGCCCGTTCACGCGATCTTTCGGCATGGGCAGTGACACTCTTCTCGAGGCGACTCTTGTGACGGCACAAGGAAAGATTGTTGTCGTCAAGAGGAGTGACGACAAGAAGTCCGACAAGGGCAGACTTTTCTGGGCGCTCCAAGGTGCAGGCCAGGCGAACTTTGGTGTCGTTGTCGAGATGAAGCTCAAAATACAGAAATTGAAAAGCAAGGACGGCTGGGTCGTTGGCGGGAGATTTCAATGGTTTCCGGGCAAAGATCAGACGGACCGCTTGCGAGAGACGATGAACGACTTCTACAAGGTGGACTGGCCATCTGAGATGACCATCGACAGTACATGGCTCTGCGATCTAAGGGAGACGACGGGCGACGGTGTCCGATTTACTGTGTACTACGACGGCAGCAAGAAGGACTATGACAAGCTCATCGATGAGCACATCACAGACCCAGACGTCAACAAGCAGCTCAAGAAGAGAGCCCTACCAGAGCTCTCCACACGCTTCCTGTACGAGACACTAGAGGAGCAATGGTTTGACGAGAGCAAGAAGTTCTTCGCGGAGAACAAGACTTACAGAGTCTTCGCCGCCTTTGCTTTCAACAGGGAGACGATCGACAACAACGTCGACAAGATAACAAAGATTCTCCAAGAAGAGATGAGAACTTTCCGGGACATGTACTTGGGAGAAGCTGTCAATCTCGACATTGTCTGGATCCACGCCGGAGGCCAAGCGTCGATGCTAGAGCCAACAGCCACAGCCTTCTACTGGCGCGACACGCTCTACCATACCTATGTCGAGGTTCTCTGGAAGGACAAGTGGATGGAGCGAAACATGCGAGGATTCATGAGCAAGCTGAAGAAAAAGCTCCGCCCGTTCTCCACGGACAACGCTGCCGCATTTCTTAATTTTCCCGACAGGGACTTGGTCAAAGGTGGCTACGAGAGGGCATACTTTGGGGAGAACCGCCAGGAGCTGCGACGTATCAAGGAGATCTGGGATAAGGAGAATCTCTTCAGTTGGACCCAAGGTATCCAGCTTCCAACAGGCGCGATCGATGACCCATCTGCAGATGTAGATTCACAAGACTACAGAGAACAGACAGATCAGATTGCGCTGGAGTTGTGGGATCCGGGAAATTGGCAGCATGTTGTGGTCAAGGACATCGGTGCGGCAAGAGACGAACCGGCGGTGGTTGGCTTCTGATGCATGTCTTCGTCGGAATTGGGAACCTCTAGGCTCGACCGATGGCGGAAGTCTATGCTGAGAGATATTATGGATGCCAATTGCTTTACCTTGCTTGTCCTTCCCGCACAATCTTTCTCATAATCAACTGACCAAGGCGTTATTTGCCTGCTTTCAGACCGTTCAAAACAGAAAAGGGACCACGATGCTCTCGTCGTGGTGCAGTGATTGGTTTTGCAGCACTCACACCTAGCACGCCTTTGGCAAGCCATATATCGGTGACTCGCGGGCTGGACTGGGATTATGTGCCAAGGTCAGAAACTAAGTGGCTCTCCATGTTACATTCAAGGCAATAATGTGTGGATTCAGCGGTAGCTTCGCCATTGGAGCGCACATTGAGCTATCATACGCTGTATGCAAAGAGCTGATTGGAGCGGCAGACTCTATAGCAAAAAGCCTGAATTATGACAGCCAAGACGGGATTAAGGAAGAATCTTGTCGCGACTTGTCCTGAACACGGAATATTGGGGTAAAACAAATTGCGAACTGCATTATAAGCTGCTTTACTATACCTGCTAAACTAGGAAAATGTTTGGCTAAACATCTGGCATTGGCCAAAGGCTCTTCTCGCCATCATGTACGGCCCCAGTCTCCAGCTTCGTCGCATCTTGCTACTCCTCTCTTTCGTGGCGGATATAGTCGCCACCAACTCGACTTTCTATAATCCCGTGCTCCCGGGATGGCACTCGGATCCATCGTGTGTTCATGTGGACGGCACTTTCTATTGCGTCACGTCAACTTTTATCGTCTTTCCAGGACTTCCCATTTATGCTTCCAGGGATCTCATCGACTGGAAACTGATTAGCCATGTCTGGAATCGCGAACGTCAGATCTCCGGATTTATTGAGCAGACCAAAGGTATTCCCACCTCATCCTACTTATTACCGCTCCTAGGATTTGAGGTTCGTTTGCGTCAAACATGTGGCTAATGGTTGAAAAGGTCAGCAAGACGGCTTCTATGCTGCCACCATCCGGCACCACGGCGACGAGTTCTGGGTCGTCTGCGAGTTCCTCGGATTACCCGACGTCATGTACGGTACGATTTTCAGATCAGCCGATCCGTACAACGACTCGAACTGGAGCGACGCCTTGACCTTTGAGACCATCACCGGAGATCTGGACCTGTTCTGGGACGACGACGGAAAGCTGTACATTCCCGCCCAAGGAGCGGTCCTGCAGGAGCTCGATCTCGACAGGGGCGAGATCACGAGCAGAGTCGACCTGTGGTCGGGCACTGGAGGTGTATGGCCCGAGGGCCCGCACCTATACAGAAAAGATGGCTGGTACTACATCTCGCTGGCCGAAGGCGGCACAGAAAGCGGTCATTATCAGGTCATGGCGCGGTCGCGCAATCTGACTGGACCGTACGATCCGTGTCCGTACAACCCCGTTTTGACGAATAAGGGTACGGACGAGTATTTCCAGGTAAGAAAGAATCTTTTCCCAAAATCGTGGGTCTGGTCACAGCACGACTGACAATGTCTATACTCACAGACCGTGGGACACGCAGATTTGTTTCAAGACTCGCAGGGCAACAGGTGGGGCGTGGCGCTGGCGACTCGCTCCGGGCCGGAATGGTCCATCTACCCGATGGGACGGGAGACGGTCTTGTATCCAGTAACATGGCTGGAGGGCGAGTGGCCCATACTCGAGCCAGTCAGAGGCAAGATGAGCGGCTGGGACCTGCCTCCAACGGACAAGACGCTTCCAGGCGAAGGTCCTTACAATTCCGATCCCGACTTTTACACTTTCCCTCCGGGAAGTCGGATCCCCATGAACCTCATATACTGGCGAGCACCACGGGAGGGCTCGTTCTCTGTTCCCACGGAGGGAGGCTTGCGCATCAGCCCATCCCGGTGCAACCTTACAGGAGACGGCGGGGATCTCGACGGCCGCGCCGGAATGTCCTTTATCGGAACACGGCAGACTCATTCTCTGTTCAGCTTTAGAGTGGACATGAGCAGCGACGCGACTGCAACGGACCACGAGGCCGGCGGGACGCTTTTTCTCACACAAAAGAACCATGTAGACTTGGCAGTCCGAAGCGTCGAGGTGGACGGCATGACACAAAGGGCTCTCGTATTCCGCGTGACTAGCGACGAGCCTGTTGACGAAACCACGACACCTGTGCCGGTCAAATGGGGATCGAGCCTGGTCAACTTTGAGATCAGCACGATCAATGCGACTCACTACCAATTCACCGCATCAGCAGCAGAGTCCCAGCAGGACCGTCTTCTCCCCGGTGTCGTATCTGGTCGGGTCGTCAGCGGACAAAGCGGGCCATTCACGGGGGCGTTGGTCGGCGTGTACGCAACTTGTGATGGCGCGGGATCGGGACTCTATTGTCCAGCGGGCAGCGAAGTGTATGTATGGAATTGGAACTACACGGGCCTTGGTCAGTATTATACGGCGATGGATCTTGTCCCGCAAGAGTGAGGATGAGGAATGGATGCCTGCGCATCGGACATGAGATTGAGTCAGAGAAAAGGCATATACCGGAGGCGTTTTGAGCGATTGAACCTAGTCTATATCGAAGTCATGCCTATTCTACCAATGGACAAGACGAATATGCATAATTTGCATGCATAAATTGGACCTCGTTGACCAACGTTCACTATTGGTTACCTTTCTTTCTCCAGCCGACAAGTCTCTGCTTGAGTTGGAATCGAGCTCCATAATGATTTCAATTCCAAGCATAAGTATGTAAGATCTTATGAGTTATGATCCAACGTATACTACCAGTGTATGTATACTTGAATATGACTTCTTGCAAATTTTAGGGTAGATGTGTAAGTTTTCCCAACAGAACCGAGACAATACTGTCAACTGATCAATGCCATCTAGTCCACGAGCTCCATAGAAAAGCTCTTGAGCGTGACCTGACCACCCAAGGCCTGTGTGGCATAGTTGAAAGCAGCGAAGCGATACCCGATGAAATACGACCAAGTGTTGACCAAGAGATACGGGTCGCCCAGCTGCGACCAGCTCGAGCCGTCCGTGCTGTAGCTGAAGACGGCCTCTCGGACGGGGTCCAGATCCAGGGCCGGGGTGACGTCGGCCGCGATCTTGAGGTAGATGACGGAGCCGGTGACCTCGGGGCCCGTGGCGGCGACTGTGCCGTTGGAGGCCGTGGCCCAGTTCCTGTCGATCAGGTCGGCGCCGCTCACATACAGGAGCGAAACTGTTTCCCCGCTCCTCTGCACGCCGATGTACGCGGATCGATCTCGGAAGATGGCGGCACCTGCCCGGTCGCCGTCGGCCATCTGACTGATGTCGAATTCGAAAATGGCTTCCGACTTGGGACCAATGATGCGATGAGTAAGTGTGTTCCGAGCCTCATCTAAACATGTTGAGTTAGCTTCTTATTAATCATCACGACTGAGAATCATCCAGGGCAACATGCAAAGGGTAAGACTGTCACATGTTTTGAGCACTTACATAGATCATCCGTCATCGTCGCCGTATTCAGTACCAACCCTCCCCCCTCCGCCAGTCTCCAGCTCGACGCATCAGGGTTGTGGTTCCATTCCCAGTCCTGGCTGAAAGTCGCGAACGTATCAAGCCCAGTCGGCAGCGGAACCGTCTTGTCCGTCGAGATTGGGGGAACGTCGTACTCTGGTGCCCAGCCACCAGAACTGTTGGTAACAATGCTGGGCCAGCCGTCCGCATCCCATTGTATCGGAGCCAGCACGGGGATTCGGCCGCCCGGGCACGCATCTAGAAACGCCATGTAGTACCAGTCGCCGGCGGCCGTCTCCACCATGCCGCCCTGGTGCGCCCATCCGGCGTTTATCAATGGGGGCGGCAGGAGGTCGAAGAACTCCCGCTGTTCGTACGGACCCCAGGGACTCGTCGACCGGTACGCCCACTCGCCAGTGGCGACCTTTGTAGGGACGATCCAGTAGTACCCATTGATCTTGTACATGTGGCTGCCCTCGATATACACGTCCCCGCTGGTGAGGACCTGTTGCGTGCGCACCTCGCTCAGCCCGTCGGAGGACAGCTGCGCCACCGAGATGTTGTTCTTGTCGTAGGAGACGTACATGGTCTCGGCGTCGTCGTCGTCGATCAGCAGACCGCAGTCGTAGTAACACGTATCGATGACGCCGGCCTGCCGCCAGTCCCATGACTCGACCTCGCCGTTGTTGGCCGCTGCGCCGCCCCCGGCCGACGTGTAGACGTACGTCTTGTCGACGCCCTGGATGCACCCGATCCAGTAGAACGTGTCGGTCGAGGCGCGGTAGCGCACCGTGCTGGCCCATATGCCCTGCACGTAAGCACGGGTGCCGTTAGCCAGGTCGAACTTTTCCTCGCCAAAGTCGAGCGCCGGCACGCTGTGGGTGGCGGGCGTCCAGTGGACGAGGTCGTAGGACTTGTACAGCGGGGCGCCCGGCGAGTATGCAAAGGTGGACGTCGAATAATAGTAGACGTCGCCGACGCGAAAAACGTCGGCGTCGGGCAGATCCTCCCATAGAACGGGGTTGGTGAACGTAGTGCTCTGGCGTTGCTGGACAGACTTTTCGAGTGGTTTTGCCGCGGCGCGGCTGAAAAGGGGACTTGTGAGGCCTGCAATGACCGCGAGCCCGTATAGAAAATGCATGATGTTTAGTATTGGAACTAAAAATGGCGTTGGTAGTGTGGCGTATCTTCTTCCGCATGATAGAGCTTACACAGCTTTACTTATAAAAAATAGGGATCAGACTACTGGGGTTCATGATAATCTCATCTCGAGGTAGATTCATACATAACGGGACCATCGTATGCGCACGAATCTCGAGGGTCCAATTTGTTGATCGCTCTTCCATCCCGGGACACACACAGCCTGTTCCATTGGAAATTACTCAAGCCTCGACAAAAGAAAACGTCGCTGCTGAGGAGATGGCGTAACTAAGCGTTCGGAACACATGATGCTTTGGAGTGCCTCGGTCGTCACTACTGCCATGTCCCTTACAAGCGAACGGGTTTTGAGCAACACGGGTCCAGTTCTTCGCGGATATCATGTGACACGATACCTTGGAAGTAGAAATTATTCCGCGACTTCACTTCAATCAGTCCTTTGTGGATCAATAAGCACAATTATTGAGGTCAATTGGCCTCATTGGCTACCCGCTCCAATGGTGACTGTCTCACATGCCATGAAATCGGGTCATGACAATAATTTCGGCCTTACGCATGAGGTTCCTGTATGAGGATCGTGGAGAATCCGAACCAAAATATTTGCAGCCTGATTTCTCGAAGTTGACATGCATCACTTGGATCTGGCTGGTGCGGCTACTCAAGCCAAGACGGCATAACTTACCTTGGATGGCTAACTGCGACATTGCTTTCTAAATGGCATTGCGGTTCAACAATGCATTTCCTTGCGCGAAGTATCGAGCCAAGATCCACCATTGCAACGTGATGACTTCCCTTTCAGCCATGCAGTCTTCAATCATTCCATAATTGTTCCACAGACTGACCTGACTTGTTCAGTGGAGTGCAGTCTCATCTAAGCGTTCCAATCACGACAAGATCTATGGAATATAAAGGACAAAGGAACTATAAGGTAGACCAAACAGCTCGTGAGAATGAGGTAATTGGCGGATCGAATTCAGGCTAAATGTGCGGCTCCTCGTTGCAGGTTACAATGATCCCTCCGAATTATAGCGAGAATGTGGGGACCCCATGGGGGAGCAACAAGGTAATCGGCTATAGAATCATTACCGTAGTCTGTACGTGTAAGCGAGTGTTGCAAAAAGTTTACCTAATCGCGGCAGGTTGGCCTCATGGTGCCAAGTCTTCGACGCGACCTGAGCAATTGTCATGTCACCCGTCGCGATTGTCCAGCAGCGCAGAAGATGCTCTCAAGATGGCAGGTATGAGACTTGTGGCGACTCGTGATGCTCGATAGACGACTGGTGCGGTTGGAGACATGAGGGAAACAAGTCCCACTGTTTTGGACACTGCTCGTCCCGGTGGGAGGATGGTGATGTATATGGAACGAGCATTATATATATTCAGATCTTTTTGATGACTACCTACCTGGCTTTCTCATTACATGAAAATCAGCATTCATTTCATAGTTGATGAGTCTGCTCGCCCGAAAACAATCGTGTCACCGCTACACAAGGGTCATCGCCGCATTACGTCTTACCAAGATGAAGACTTGCAGGTCTTTACTCGGGGGAGGTGCAGCTCCAGCACTATTGGCAATCGTCGCCTCGCTACGCGGCGCCAGAGCGGACAACCCGATAGTGCAGGATATTTACACTGCAGACCCGGCACCAGTCGTGTACGACGGGCGCGTCTATGTGTTCACCGGTCACGATGAGAACGGCTCGACAACCTACGACATGCGCGACTGGCGTGTCTTCTCCTCGGACGACATGGCCAACTGGCAGCACCACGAGTCGCCCATGAGCTTGGAGACCTTCTCCTGGGCTTCGGCCAATGCATGGGCTGGACAGGTCATCGAGCGGAACGACAAGTTCTACTACTACGTCCCGATGACCCGCAGCGGTGGCAGCATGGCCATCGGCGTCGGCGTCAGCGATAGCATCACGGGCCCTTATCAAGATACTATAGGAGCTCCGCTCCTGGAAAACGGAGAAATTGATCCGACCGTCTTCATCGACGACGACGGCCAGGCCTACATGTACTGGGGCAATCCGGGCCTCTGGTATGTCAAGCTGAACGAGGACATGATATCGTACAGCGGCGAGATCACGTCGGTGGGCCTGACGGTCGCTGGATTTGGCACACGAGAGGGCGAATCCACTCGTCCTACAAGCTTCGAGGAAGGCCCCTGGATCTACAAGCGCAATGGCATATACTACCTCGTCTATGCGGCCAACTGCTGCGCCGAGGACATCCGCTACTCGACGGGTCCCAGCGCCACTGGCCCTTGGACATATGGCGGCATCATCATGGAAGCTCAGCGCGCCAGCTTTACCAACCATCCGGGGATCGTCGACTTCAACGGCACTTCGTATTTCTTCTACCACAATGGTGCTCTGCCTGGCGGCGGCGGTTTCACGCGATCCGTTGCCGTGGAGAGCTTCACCTACAACTCGGACGGCTCGATCCCTCTCATGACTATGACCACGGACGGGCCCTTCCAAGTCGGATCGCTTGATCCCCACGTCCGTCAGGAGGCCGAGACAATGGCCTGGTCCTCGGGCATAGAGACGGAGACCTGCAGCCAAGGCGGGCTGAACGTCTGCGAGGCCCACGACGGTGACTACATCAAGGTCAAGGGAGTCGACTTTGGCAGTACCGGAGCCGCGCTGTACACTGCCTCGGTCGCCTCAGCGTTGGCCGGCGGCACCCTCGAGTTGCGCCTCGACGGCACCGATGGTGCTCTGGCAAGCACCTGCTACGTGCCCAACACTGGGGGTTGGCAATCATGGACTACTGTCACATGTACCGTGACTGATGCCGTCGGAGTGCATGATTTGTACCTGGTCTTTCGTGGCGAGGGCACTGATCCGCTGTTTAATGTCGATTGGTGGCAGTTCTCCTAATGATGGGCGCAAAAGGCTTGTCCGAAGATACTTACTTCAGCGGGACTGAGCAATTGCGGACTCGTGAGTAGCGAAATCTACAGTAGCATATCACATTCAGAGATATCATATTTGAACAGCCCAAGAAAATTTCTTGGCCCGAATTGAACAAGTTTCTGTCCGTGGATATTGCCAGTCTTTTCTTTTCGTGTACTCGGACGGATTGAAGGTACGATGAGTCCAGGATTGTCATTTCCAAGACGTATTGTTCGATATTACAAAAATAACATTCATAGAAAGAAACGAAATGAAAATTGTGTATATGGGGGTTTTTGAATGATGTAATGAATCTCCCTGTGTTATAGCCGTCGTTTGGTCTCGGCTATAGTGGGGTTCGGGAGAATGGTGCCATATCAGGGCTGAAACTCCGTAAAAAACAAGCATTCGAAGATCGCAACTTCGAAATCCTTGTTCAAGTTGAGCCCACTTTCTTTCGTCGAGACATTGACATATAAGTAGTCCCCACGTCTGATAAGCATTCTATCTTTAAGATGTGGTCACTGGCCATCATCGTCGACTTTCTCTCTGCAAGCCGGAAGGTGGCCGGGCGGTGGATCCAATACCGACGTGAAGAATTTCCTACCGGTGGCAGCGGTCCTCGGGCGCCCGCAGGTTATCGTGTAGCCCCCGACCTGCCGACTCACACGATTTTCTCGCCGGTAGACCTCGCCCCCGGCGAAAAGCTTCCGCTGCTGGTGTGGGCCAACGGCTTCGGCCTGACCTGGGGTTTAATGTTTGGCGACTTTCTGCGCGAGATCGCGTCGCACGGATACATCATCATCGCCAACGGCACGCCCAACGACCTGGGCACGACGAACGAGAGAGGCCAGCTGCAGGCCGTCCGCTGGGCCTCCCAGACGCCGATCGGCGATGATGATATTCGCAATCACATTGACTCCGCCAAGATTGCGCTGGCGGGCCAGAGCAAAGGCGCCATCCACACGTACGCAGCTGCCCGTGCCCTGCGCGACGACCCGGCGGTCAAGAGCATCGCAATCTTCAATTCGGGCCTCATGCGCCGCCGCACTCAGGACCTGGCGCTCGTGACTGGTCTGCTCTCGTCTGTTTATTATTTTGTCGGCGACGAGAGGGACGTGCTCTTCAAGAATGCTGGTCGCGATTGGGAGTTAGTACCAAAGGGCATTCCAGCTTATTTCGCGAGCTTGCCCACCGGTCATTTGGGCACCCTGTACGAAGAATCGGGAGGTTTATTCTCGGCCGCTGCTGTAAACTGGCTAAACTATGAGCTTAAAGGCGACGAGTCAAGTAGAAAGAAACTGCTGCAAGCTCAAGACGGATGGAACATTAAATCTCAAAATATATGATCTTCTATCCATCCTGGCCACGATGCTAGGCTCTCTATCATCCACATAAGAGATGAGTCTATTATACGTTCCACACTAGAATTACACGTTCGGCCGAGGTCCAGCGAACGACACATCTCACGACCAGTCGCCGTCAAACTCAATGGGTTCTCCCCTTTCAATCTTGGCCATCAGGTCGTCGACGGTCCAATCCTCATGGACGTGGCCGCGAGGGATATTGGTGTTGACGAAGGCGGTCCCGCTCTGCAGATGCGAAAGAGCAGCGTGGTAGTTGTCGTAGGCGTACTTCTCCGGGTCGTGGCGCCACATCCACCGGCCCTGCTCCGTCTTGATCGAGCCCGGGTCGCGCGCGACCGCCCTGGCGTCCCGGTTGTTGCGCCGCGCAAAGTTGTTGAAGCCGACCTTTTGGCAGCACGAGACCCTCTCGAATCTATAAGGATCAGTCAGCTTTCTGCGCCATCCTCTATCCAAGGTTTTCGACTTGGAGACTGTGCCTTACCGCAGCTTGTTGTGTACGTGGGTGGCCCATTTGATGTTGTCCTTGCCGCCCAGCTCCAGACAAGTGGCGAGGTAGATGGCGTCCTCGATGCCCTGGTTCGCACCGCTGCCCGAGCTCGGCAGGTACGTGTGGGCGGCGTCGCCCGCCTGCACCACGCGGCCGAGGGGCGAGGTCGTCGTCGGCTGCGGGTCGCGCAGCATCAGCTTCCAGTCCACGATGCCGTCCTCGGGCGTGGCCCTGATCAGCGTCTTGACAAAGTCCGGGACGTCTGGGACCTGGGACAGGTAGTCTAGCACGGTGTCGATCTTGACCGTCTGCTGCCACGATTCTTGTGCTTCTCCGGTGTCCTGGTCATGTGTGAGCTGGAGCCAGTGGAAAGATGACGGGGAGAGAGATGCTTACTTTGTGCATGATTCCCCAACTTATGATATCATGAGTTCGGAAGATTATCATGTGTACACCAGGTCTTTTTTTGCCGTCGTGATTAGCGCTGCTTACGCTTCCCATGATTTTGAGAGGAATGAAATACTTACCCATGCATCATACGCACGACCGGATGCCCATTGCTCAGGATCGCCAGTTTCTCGTCGAGCTCCTTGTCCTTGGAGATGCGGTCCACGGGAAACGCGGCCCGGAACGAAGCCCACCCGCTGCTCCGTGCCCGGATGTCATGGTCGTTGACCAGCTTGTGCGACTTGGTGCCAATGCCGTCTGCGGCGACGACCACGTCGGCCTCGAAACGCCGCCCGTCGTCCAGGACCACCCCCGCCTTGGTGTCGTCCTCGTAGTACTCGGTGACACGGCATCCATACTCGATCTGGACGCCGACGCGCTCGAGCTGCGATATGAGCATCTGCAGAAACTTTGGTCTGTTGTGACGGTACATGCACGTGGGAACAGGAGCCCGGTTACTATCACCCTCGCCATCCGGAACCGTCTGGGCCCCTCTCGGCGTCCAGCTGAACGCCTCGGGTCCCGCGATGACCTCGCCGCTGATCTTCTGGTACACGACCCAGGGGTCGGCGGCGATGCGCTCGTTCTCCTCGGCCAGGCCGGGCCACGCGCGCACGATGTGGTCGATGACCTGCGGCGTGATGGTGAAGAAGTCGCCCTGGGTCCGCGCGGCGGGGCTGCGCTCGATGATCCGGACGTTGTGGCCCTTGCGCCAGCAGCACAGCGCCGCATAGACGCCCACTGGGCCGGCGCCGGCGACGAGCACGTTGATTCCGGACGGGGGGCTTCGGGTCGTCTGCTGGTTTGGTGCCTCTGCGGGCTCTGTGCTGTGTTCAAGGTCTACGTTGAAGGACATGGTGAATCTGAATATGTATTTGGTTATGTTTCGTCGATGTGATAGTATGGTTGAGTCGTCTTCAAATAAAATAATAGAGTTGTGTTGTTCTGATGATATTGTGGACAAATAGTTGACCAAGAGAGCGACAGCAACATATACATACTTATATATCTTCTGAATCAACAGTCATCGGTCAACTTGAAGAGTTCCATACTCCGTCGGAGCTTTGCTGCCTCGCTCTCGCGTCCAAAGGATGCCATGGAAAGAGGGTATATTAACATTGTCACTGCAAATTCTACAAGTGCTTCAGCCGGCGCATCCAATCAAAATTCAACTTCACAATTGGACTACACAAACAAGCGATTCGACGAATAGGATCGACGACCAGAGTCTGGCCACGGAAAGGGATTTGCCAAGCAATCCATCCGCCTTGCACCGCCCCCGGGTCCGACGCGGCTCCGGTGTTTAAGATCCATAAGCGGAGCCGGGGATTATAGCACGGAAGCACTAATAAGATCCGACATCGTCGTTCTGATTGGCTGCGTCGGCAAAAAATATACGCTAAAGTAGATCCAAATTTAGATCCCTTTTTCTCCAGAGATCAGATCATGATGGAGTTGTCGAGGCGAATCGACCAGCCGTGGGTAAGCACAAGAAATCTAACCTAATCGTGTACGTGACCGCAAAGAAGCTGAAACTTGAACCATCGGTTACACGTTTGTGCAATCAACAGCAAAAAGCAAGAACCAAGAACAAAACAGTACAGGTCTTGTGCGGGTTCATGGAGGAGCAGCTAAGCATATTCCCCGCTCGTCAAGTACCATCTAGTCTCGCAAGTTGTCTGAATCGGGTGTCTGGGCAACATGACGGGAAGAAGCGCGCCCAGGTCCAAGAAAGGTGAGATATCCTCGATATGAGTAAGCTATAGGCCCTCTAATTAAGCTTGTCAAGGTTGTGCTACTTGTCGCATCCGCAAGGTCAAGTGTGACGAAGCGCGGCCAAAGTGCGGTGGTTGCATCAAGATGCAGTTCGACTGTGAATGGCCGGGTACTGCTGGCAGCATCCCCAGGCGAAGCGATGCGGCCAAGACATACCAGAAACGAGTATACAAGGCGAACGAGTCGGTACCACTCCGGCCAGCTGATGACCGGCATAAACTCAACCACGTCAAGGCTGGCGACATGGCTCTGAGCGAGTTCCAGAAGGCCACACGGGGTAACAAGACACTTGGAACGTTGGCATACCCCACGGTGTCGTCTCCACTCCATACAAATGGTATGTCTTGTGCAAACTCAATCATCTTATCTCCGTATGATCGAACTTGTCTCGGCTATTTTCCCGCCACGACCGTATACGGCATCCACTCTACCGGGGCCTGGAGTCCTCTTAACCAGGTACATCGAGATGCTGCATCCTCGAGTAGCATGGTCATGCACATGTTACTCGCCCATGCGGCAAGTGACATGACTCGAAACAACTCGGACTCTCCTATCGAGATGCAGCAATTACAAAGTGGGCTATACCATTACACTGCTGCAATCCAAGAGTTACATAATCACATCGACCCTCGACGGACTATGTCTGGTGTGCCGGACCTAGACGCAATCATAAGTACACTGTTCCTGATGATCCACTACGGGCTGAGATCAGGCTCTTCCCTTCGGCACGCTAGAACGCACTTTGCTGGCCTCAAGTCTTTGTTGGCAGCCTGGCTGGAATCCATACGCCAAAAAGATGCAGATGCACATCAGTTATCGCCTCTATCATCGCAGCTGATAGTATGGCTATTGTAGGCATTACCGGTCATTCCGAGTCGATGTATCACTACTAACATTGCCCAGATACAGCGACGTCGGTGGTACTTGCTCCGGAGCCATCAGCGAGCTTGTCAATGTGCTTGCTGAGTCGTCATTACTTCCCCTAGATCGGAGGCAGCTCTATCGAAACGCACAGATCGGATTCCCTCGCACAGGAAAGAAGCTAGGTCCCGTGGAGCACATGTTGTATCAAAAGACTCACATGAGGATATTCGAACTGGGACACGAGATTCAACTCATGCGATCCAAGATCTGGAAGCTGGCGCCCGATGCCAGTCTGGAGACTAGACAGGCCCTGTACCTGGAACTATTAGAGCAATGTCAGTCAGTAGAGACTGTAAGTCGAGACCCATTTTCCATATCTCTCACCAGCCGCGAATGCCAACTCGAGTACTTCCATAGGAATACGACGACGTCTTCCGATCGTTGTACGAGGACGAGACGAGAAAGGTCATCTCCAAGCACGCCGTCAAGTTGACCATGACAGTAGCCATGCAGTACTGGAGTTGTATCCTCTTCTTCCGCCGCTGGCTCATCCCGGACCGGCCGCCTAAGCCGATCCATCAGCTAGCGGTGACCCGCATCGTGGCGTGTCTGCACAACCAATACACGCACGACCGCCGGCGCCTGGTCCGTGGCGCGTGGCCGCTGTTCATGGCAGCCATCGAGACTCCCGACGAGGCGAAACGCGACTGGCTACTGGAGCGCCTGTACGAGACTCGCGGCGTTACTGCCGAGTGCACGTGGAGCTGGGAGGCCGCGTGCAGGATAACGGCGCTGCAGGGCGCGGGAGATCAACCACATGCAGTCGAGCTGAGGGACTTCATGCCCATGTTGTCTGACTAGGATGGCATTGGGAGAGATGCAGGGCGGGAGGCCTGCACTAGTTTTCCAGCAGAGTTTGGCACTCCTTGGAAGTGGTAGTCGGTGCTCAAGGTGATATCCCGGGTGTTGGTAGAATCATAGCCCAGTCTATCAATGTTTGGGACTCTGGTTGAACTAGAATCTTTCCTCTCTCCACTTCTCGTGATCTTTGATACATTGGGATAAACTAGTAGACCTCGCTGGCCAATTTCATGGCCAACGACGGAAGGGGCACTTTATCCTACTCAGGAAGACCAGACTTGGGTACATTTCACAATAGCGCCTGCTGCGATGGTATCGCCACTTCCTCCTAGTTAAGGTGCTTGGCCTGACGATGAGGCGCCGCCCACAAAATGTCGCAGCGGAGGCGGATTCGTGCTTTCTTTCTACGATAACCTTATTTCGAACTGGCTCCTTAGCACCATGCCGCACACTCGATGTTGTCAGGATCTATTACAGGTTACACTGGCATGAAGCAAGTCTGTACGGCAAAGCTGCAGCTTTGGTCATCGCATGCAGCTCTTCAGCGCCTCAGACAATACTTTGTACAGGGCCAAGTCATACTTTTCATTCCACCACGCTTCCTCGGCAAGACAATAAGGGCAACAGATTGGCAGAAAGGTTGATCTTATCAGGCTGCCTGAATATCTTATTGGGCAAGAGTCCACGATGGATTTTGACATGGCTTGTCGGCGCGCCTTTGGGTTCCTTAATTTTCATGTTCGTGGCGCCGGTCAAATCTGAATTACAGGTACCTAGAACTGATCGCTCTTGCTCATATCTATTTGTAGGTCTTCTCTTTCCCTCACAGTAACTGTCTCTTCCTCCCTCGGAAACGTCACCTTTTCGATGATTCATCTTTTTAACAATTCAAACCACCATCAACACTCGCTCTGCATATGTAACAAAATATTGCACTTGCTACCCCTTCCGCTCATCAGGAGTGGCCGTGTCTTTTGGCGACGCGGCCACGAGCATTCACTTTACATATTATCAATAACGATTAGCCACAGACGCCAGTATCTGTATATTCAACGGCAATCACGACAAACTCCGTGCTTCTAGTTCTGATTTCTACAACTGGCCACAGAAATCACCTCCGTGGAGTTCTTGATGAAACCGAACTAATCTTGCGCAGCGCACGCAACACCAAGGCACCAGATAGCGCTTGTATTCCTCTCAGTATACATTGAATAACATTCGTCCTTCATATCATCCACCCTTTGCCTGGTCTCTGTCTTTCTACCACGCTCGACTCATTCAAGATGGCGGATCCAAGGATTCGTGTCCGCTTCTTACACGATACTGTAGCCTACACCACAGCTACCTACGATACCACATATCCCGCGAATATGTTTACTCTTTTCGCGAATATCGAGTGGACTGCAGGTTGCCCTAGACTTGCCGAGGCCAAGGTCAACGAGGGCTACAAGAATATTCGCCTCGTCTATCGGCGCATGTATTCAGAGAACGAGAGAATTACTCTGGCTGAGGATGGACCACCCCAGAGCTCCTTCATTCCAGACCCCTTGAGGCCTCAAGGGTCACGGCGGTGGACCCTTCGCAGGCGGTTCCGGGTCACATTTCGTGTATGGAGCGTACTACGGGACTTTTACACGACGCTCAAGTCCATGGATTTACCTCACCTGACTTGGCGCACCGAATTTGGACGTGACTGGACCCAGCGGCAACAACAGCAACTGGAGGAATTGTACATGCTCAAGGTGACGCACGACGTCTACAACATTGTGGAAAATCTTTGTCAAATCCAAGGGTATTTCATGACTCGCTCCATACACCCCCAACCAAGTTGGTATTTCGATGCTGGTCAGGAAGTCCAAATCACACCAGGTAAGCGCAACTTCTTCCTGGTCTTGTCATGTTAAGCATATTCTATCGAGGCCAAGGATGACGTTTGCTGACCATAAACCAACAGAACCAATGTTCAGAGAAGCACTGGCAATGGTGCGTCCCCCTGTCATGACAATTAATGGACCACCTCCGGAAGACGCAAGCGGTTTCGTTTTCCGATGCAGTTTCAAAGCTAGAATCTATTACGATGTCCACAGATTGCCTGGATAGAAACGGCGATCCGAAAGGACATCGACCGGCCAGAAATGGCCGCCACCATCACCATACAAACCAGTACATCAGCAAATGAAACTTGATCTCTTCGACAGAACTATACGAGAAAGACAGCTGTTAAAACTCATTGAGAGTCAGAGTTGATTTCATGTTTCTCTTAAGCGCGGACTGGGACTTTGGGTTGGTTTCACTCGACCGCGCAGTACTTTTCTCTCGACTCCTTCCTTTCGAATCCGTTGACAAGGCTGCCCGACCACAAGGGATCACTTGGCATTCTAGGATGACGATTCAGGAAAACCGGGGTACCATGATACTTATGCTCGAGCTAGACTCATAAGAGCATGGCCAGGAAGAATAGCATTCATCGAACTGATGATGTATGGCTATAGAGGGTCGAATAGCCTTATGGAAGCTTTTGGATTATTCGGATCGAGTCTGTACTCTGATACTGGAGATAATGGAAATCAGATTCGTTCACACTCGGTCATTTATGTAGTATTTACACTGCCAAGATCACGTACTTTTGAACGAAGCAACAGTCTTCTTCTTGCGTTTCTAATCGTTTGGTTCTTAATTATCAGGCGACTTGCCATCATCGCAAAGGACATCACCAGCAGGTAGTATTCCATATGTATCTCCTCCCCTCGACGCCATGGACTGCCTGACCTGACCGGAACGTGGCATTCGGCTCCCAAACGGCGTGAGCTTGACCAATCCGGTATGCAGCTCCTAAGCGAGAGGACCGCCAAAGAAGACGTGGAAGAAGAAAAGAAGGAAAGCAAAACATGGAAAGGGACGCCATGTAACCACATTGTCTGGCGCAGGGCCGATTCCGTCACCAAGTTACACACGACGCAAAAGAAACCTTCCCCCCTTTTTCCTTCGACAGACCAGACCAAGAAGAGATGACTTTATCCGTCGGCAAAGCACAAGCACGACCCACATTTAGGGTCAATTTAAACGCGGCCGGGGTGATTGGTTCAGAATGAGGAAATTCGGACTTGTTCTTCTGTCTGGGCTTGCTTCCAGAGCTCGGATCCGACGCGAATGCGGGGGATACAGTGGCAGAGGGAGAGAGACAGATGGAAGATGCCGTGCGCAATGCGACGGTGATGGATTCAAGGCTTCGCTCGTCGACCCGAACGCAACGACAACGGCAAAGGTAAGGGTAGAATAAGAAATAACGATACTGCCCAGATGTTCCTATTGTCACATCGCGCCAAGCATGGAAACTATTGTACTACTACACGAGAGAGCTGATGATGAATACAATTTGCCTCCTGAACGACCGAGCGCTTTGTGACGTGCATGGTGTAAACCTGTCAGATATGATCAGTTGTCACAAATACGCACGACATGGTAATTCTGACACTTGGCTGATCGTGGTTTAGAGTCAGTCAGACCCTGCATCTGCTGCTGTCAGCTTTTGTCAAAGGAGAATTAAATGACACGCAGGGGAGCAGACGGTAAGCAAGACAGACATGAAGTCAATTCGGACATAACGTATAAGCTTCTTCCAGGGCAAGTGGATTCTTCGAATTGGAAGAAAAAGTCTCCACACAAACGGCTTCTGCAGCTTTGCATCCCCGGGCGGCGGCGCTGCTTGCTCAGACCCCAGCTCTGAACCTGACCTGCCCGTCCGGGAGGTTCCCCATTTTCGTGTCTCCCCCGCCAGGACCGCGGAGAACTGTCAGGAAATCTGGACAGACAGACAGACATCAAGGTGCTCGGCTCATGCCATTGTCGTGTTTTCATATGGATGCATGATGCATCGATCGTTCAATTCCAAGGACAAATCTCATTGATTGGAAGTATTGATTCCGTCTTCAGAAGAGAACGGGCGATGGGGAGCCCGGTTTTGGACGATCGCTGTCCCTGACTATACTGAGACAGGTGGCGGCAACCTATATCAACCGTCGAGTATAGGAGATGGATGTGAGATCGCTTCTTACTTTTGACTTTTCTTTGCTGACACTCGTCTACCGGCGCTACTGCTGCTGCTTGGACACACACACACAATAACTGACCACCAGCTTATATTACCCGCGCTTTGCCGTTCGATAACTGGGTGGTGGAGTTCCTGCGTCGGCGCACCCTTCCCCAAAGGGAACACCAAGCCCGCCAACTGCTCTCGCTCAACCGCCCGCATGAAGACGAAGAGACGAGAAGCAGCAGAAGAAGGGGGAGTAACATTGCCCCCCATGTCTTTTTTTCCAAGGCACAGTCGGTTGTTGTTATTGCACTCTTTGAATGATCCAGAGTGTGTCTTTTCGAAAATGTCAATGCGTCTCACCCACACAACCACAACCCGACACACCCCCGGCTCCTATATTATTGGTGCGCCGTGCCGCTTTCAGCATGTCCTCGACGTTGATCATTTGAGTTTGGGCCCTCTCTCCTACTTTCTGTCAAAACGTCTGTCTATTACACCCACCCGGCGACCACTGCGGGAAACCGAAGAAGAACGGAAAATCTGTGGCTCATTATTCGCCTTGGCCCTTTCTCAGACACAGACACAAAATCTCGAGTCGGAAAGAGGACTGCTGCTCCCAAAAGGAGGACTTTCACATCATGTTGCGGCGCATTGGAGATTCAAATTGAACAACTCTGTTGTTTCTGGCTGTTCTTATTTTCCATCACAACGAAAAACGCTTTTTCGACGGACCAAGAAAGAGTCAAAAGGCCTGGAGGAGGGAGACGGGGGCATTTTTCTCTCCTCACGTAAAACGAATGCCGCCAGCATGTCTCACTTTCTCGAGAGCGATGACAAGGACCACTGGAAGAGCGCCGTCGGCATCGGCGCCGCCGGGTGCTTCCTCGCCGGCGCCTCCGTGGCCGCCCGCATGTACACGCGGTACTTCGTCACGAGGTCCGTCGGCGTCGACGACATCATGGCCGTCGTCTCGCTGGTCAGTCAACCCATCTTGCAGCAAACACGTCGAACCCGCCGTGGACGACGAGACTGATCAATGCTGTGTCTAGCTCGCCACGTTGGGCATGTTTATTACGCTGAGTATTTACGCGGTATGGTATGCCAGCGGTAATTTGGAGCATTGGACGCGCAAGGATTTCAAAAATTTTCTCCTCGTGAGTTTCCTCATGTATTCCCGGTCTGGTCAGGGAAAGAGAACCAATTATACTCACATCTACCGGTTTCCAGCTCTTCTGGATCAACGAGCTGGTGTACAACGTCGGCACGTTCTTCATCAAGTGGACGTACCTGTTCCAGTACCTGCGCGTGTTCCGCAACGTGCGGGCCATGCGCATCGCGTACCTGGTGTGCATCGTCCTGACGGGCGCCTGGTACGCCTTCCAGGTCTTCGGCTTCATCTTCAGCTGCCGCCCCGTCGCCGGCTTCTGGGACAAGACCATCGACTCGTCGTGCAGCATCACCAACAAGATCGGCACCACCACGGGCTTTTTTTATGTCAACGCCGCCGGCACGCTGGTTATTGACGTCGTCGTTTTGGTCCTTCCCGTCCCGACCATCTGGAACTTGAAGCTGAGGAGGCAGCAGAAGTGGGCCATCTTTGGCATATTTGCCGTGGGAGGAATGTAAGTTCGAGACGTGCAATTCTTTGGTCTGCTTTCAATGGTCATGATTGGAAGTTTCTCATGTGCTTGAACTGATCATCCCGACCCGCAGTGTCCCGGCCATCACGATCGGCCGCATGGCCAGCCTGCACGACCTCGACACCACCGGCATCGTCAACTCAGGCATCTGGTCGCTCGCCGAGATGTGTACGGGCATCGCCACGGCCGCGCTCGCCACGATCCGCCTGCTCGTCAGCCGCCGGGTCCCCGTCTTCGGCACCGCGAGCCCCGGCCCGGGGCGCAGGCGCGGCAGTAGTAGTATCCAGTTCGCGGCCGCCTTCAGGAAGAGGGCCAGCCCCTTTAGCACCTTTGGCTCGAGGGCCGCCCGGCCCGCGACGAGCGGGAGCCAGCGGGACCTGGTCGTCGCCGGCTTCGAGTGCGAGATGCAGGGGGGCTCGACGCCGACGGGCCAGAGCAGTATCGACATACGCAAGGGGGACGAGGTGACGACGACGACGACGACGACCTCGTCGTCCAGGACGTCGACGGCGGCCAAGATCGGGGGCGGCTGGAGGGAGTCGACCTCGGAGACCAGGCCCGGCCTCGGGCTGCGCGACGACACGGGGTCGCTGCACTTTGGCCTGCCGCACGGGACGCACGGCGTCGGCGTCCAGACGACCATCACGAGCGACAGGCAGCGGTCCATGTCCGAGTCGGGCGCCCGCTTCCTCGGCACCTTTGGCATCCTGGTCGAGCAGGACTGGGAGGTCAGCGAGTCCCACGCCGCCTGACGCTGGTTGTTTTGTGTTACTGAAGCATTTTTCCCCTCTCGGGCTGGTTTTCCGTCATGTGCATAGATACCCTGGTTTTATATAACCCTTGTATTATCAAGATACTAATATCAAATTTCAAAGCGTTGAAAAGTGAATAACCGAATGTGTCTTGGCCTGAATCTATTTATGTTAGAAGGGCAACGGTCATGGGAATGACATGGAAGTTTCGTCTTCGATCACATTTAAGTCTTTCGTCATTCCGGTTTTCGTGTGATATGAAGACGAGGATCGTGGATAATTTCAGTGTCAAGTTCTCTATTTCTTTGACCCTTGTCATTCAAATTCGAGGGGATCTTTTCTCTATTTGAAAGTTGCTCTTGAGGTCGGCGCAAAAGCAAACTTGTCGCAACTAGTGGAGCTGACAGTCCTTGCAACATAACAATCGGCCGGATAGGAGAGATGTGAAACCTTCAGCCACAACATTCCCGTTTCGGTATGACAATCAAAGAAGCCAAGTTTTCCTGCGTTTAGGCGTCCTGCTTGATGGTAATATTCTGAGGGGCATGTATCAATATGCCACCATCGTGGACGACCTCATGATGCCTTTGGGTGTGCAATGGACCGCGACGTCCTTTTGCACTGAGTCTCCGCTTGCCTTGAAAGCGCATAAGCAACGACGAATTCGACACTGTTCAGTGCCACGGGTCCAAGTGCTTTTGGCTCGATCTTCTCACAGATAAGCATGTCACATCTTGAAGCTGTTGGAAGCGACTGCTGTTTTGTTTCTGCTTGACTTGGTCGCGGTCTTTACCGCCAATCCCTGGAGATGAAGTGAGTGCCGGACAACAAATTTGTGCCTTGTCTTTGAAGCTGTCGTCACTATTATTTGGTTGTAGTTTTGCCGTAGGCGCCACCTTTGACCTTTCTCATCTCTAGAGCCCGCTTATACGGCGGCGCTGTTGGGGGTTGAACGGGATCGAGGGAAATATGACCAGGCGGCAGTTTGTACGAGGCGTCCGAGTCAAAGGCAGAGAGGTCTCCGCATGCAATGAAGGGCGCGATCCATCGTATGCTGTTATCCTCGGGCACGCTGACATCTTCCACCTCGACCTCGGCGATCCCGTCTTCATCGACAACCCTTGGCTCTACCGGCGCCGCATCCCAAGCTCCTGACAGCTGATTCTGAAGTACAGTGGGCGCGACAACAGGCAAAATGCTTGACCTCTCGGCCATCATGTTTGAGAGGCCATGACCAACGCCGAGTGGCTCCTCGAGGCTGGCAGAAAACCCCTTGGGCGGCTGAAAGTTCAAGCAGACAATAAAGGCTTCGACACTGCTGGCGCGCGAAGACCGTGGCTTGGCAACGTAGACATGCTCGAAGAAGATCTTCAACTGCGCATAGAGGACATCGACATTCTTTCCCCGGAAAATTTTGGCCACAAACTTGCCTCCCGGCTTGAGGACACAGAGGGCAAGGTTCAGTGCGGCAAAGAGCAACTGGGACTGCACGTATATGTCCAGGTCGTGCAACCCTGTCACGTCGGGTGCGCCATCGCTGATGACCAGATCGACCGGCTGTGCTGCCTGCTGACTCCTCAGGCTGGGTTCGTAGTCCGGGTCCAGCGCTTTCAAGAGCAGCGGGACGGTGGCAGGATGTGTAATGTCGGCGCGGAGGGTAATGATCCCGGGCAGCGGGCTGATGGGCTGCAAGTCAATGGCGACGATCTTGACATCTTTCCGAGGCTTGAGCGCCTCTTCCGATCCCGTCTTGTCCTGCTGGTCGCGTGGAAGTTTGGGATGCGAGCTGACGACGTTCTGCATCTGTTGTCTAAACTTGGCCTCGCGGTCCTCCCATGCCGCGCGGCCAAACTTCTCGCCCTTGATCAACACTCTTGAGAGCACCTGTGACCAACTACCGGGAGCAGCACACAGGTCAACAACCCGTGTGACGTTGGCGAAGAGATCAAATTCTGTGAGACGGGTCAGGGTCGGAATTTTGGATTATCGACTTTGGTCTCTGTCTCATGAAGACCTCGACTCACCTTCGTCCAGTTGGAGCAACTTGAAAGCACTTCGTGCCCGCCAGCCTTGTTCCTTGGCCAGCCGATAATAGGCGTCACGCTTGTCCTTGGATGATTTTCCCATTTTTGAAGTATGAAAATAATACCCAGTGCATATAGAAATATATCATACCCCTCGAGCTCTGGGGTTTATTTGACCTGGAGTCGTGATTTCCATCCAAGAGCTTTCCTCTTAGCAATTTTTCAGCGAATCAAATGGCTTCGCGGTATGCCCGGTACGTACCTAAAAGCCTAACGTTCAAACTTCAGAGACTTTTAAGCTGCGGCCAGTGCACAAACAGGGGTCTTGTCGTGCGCAATTGTCCACTGTTGATCCCATGGCGGGGCATTTCCGTACCTGTTTAGCGGCAAGTTTTTATCGCTATCGGTGCATTGAGCGCCCAAAATTTTTGGAAAACGAAGCAAGCGTCACTCAGTGTGAACAAATCCGACACGCGACTTTCAAACTGGGAAACCGACGCCGCCATGGAAGGATCCAAGAACAAGAGGAAGCTCGCGGCGACTGGCGACTCGCAAAAACAGTCCAAGAAGCCAAAGATCAGAGCCCAGCCAAAGAAGCCGTCCCAGAAAGCCCGTCGCGCCGTCGCCCTCGATTCGCTAAGATGGCGCACCTCCAAGCTCCCCGACATGCTCAACGACGCCGAAGGTTTTTACGGGCTCGAAGAGGTTGACGATGTCGAGGTTTTCAAGAATGATGACAACATTATCGAATTTGTACGCACTCAAAGGCATGGCCAGGAAATACAAGCAGACACTTACAATTTCACAGAGAGCAGTTGACGCCCAGTCGGACCCAGAAGCTGCCAGTGACGCCGCTGAAGAGAGCGACGAGTTTGAGGGCTTCGACGACGAACCAGAAGCGACGGCCGAGAAAGAACCAGAAGCCAGTAAGCCTTCCGTGCCAGAAGCAAATACCAAGGACTCTGCGCCAAGCAAGAAGGAGACAAAAGCGGAAAAGAAGGCCAAAAGAACGAGTCAGCAAGCGAAGGACCCCGAACTCGAAAGCAATGTTTTTGCCGCCCTCGAGGATGTCGAAGGTGCACAGGACGATTTCGATGCGTCCGCCTGGGTGCCGCTGGAACTTTCCCCAGCATTGATCTCCTCGATTGCGAAGCTCAAGTTTGGCAAGCCAACCGCCATTCAAGCGGCGTCGATTCCCCACGTTCTGGCTGGTCACGACGTAATCGGCAAGGCCTCCACAGGTTCCGGAAAGACTTTGGCGTTCGGTATTCCCATTGTCGAAAGATGGCTGGAGAATAAGGAGGATGAAGCATCTGCCGAAAAGAGTGGCCCGCTTGCTCTAATCTTGTCGCCGACGAGAGAGTTGGCCCATCAGCTCACCGACCACATCAAGGCACTGTGCCAAGGGCTGCCAACTTCGCCATATATTTGCTCAGTCACCGGAGGTTTGTCGGTTCTCAAGCAACAACGACAGCTGCTAAAGGCCGACATCGTGGTTGGCACTCCGGGTAGATTGTGGGAAGTGCTCAGTTCCAGCCCAGAACTGATGGACAAGTTCAAGAATATTGGTTTCCTTGTCGTGGATGAGGCCGATCGACTTCTGAGTGAGGGCCATTTCAAGGAGGCTGAGCAATTGTTTGATGCTCTTGATCGACACACAGCCGATGAGGATGACGAGGAAGAACGTGAGCCCTCGCCCAGACAGACACTGGTGTTTTCTGCCACGTTCCACAAGGGCTTGCAACAAAAGTTGGCTGGCAAGGGCAAGTATGGGTTGATGAACAAGAACAAGGACGACTCTATGGAGTATCTTTTGAGGAAACTCAACTTCCGTGAAGAACGGCCGAAATTTGTGGATGTCAACCCCATCGCCCAAATGGCCGAGGGTCTGAAAGAGGGTCTCGTGGAGTGCGGCGCAATGGAAAAGGTGTGTATCACCCGAAACATCATCTCATCCACCACTAACAGATTCTAGGACTTGTATCTCTACACTGTTCTCTTGTTATACCCAACAGCTCGAACCTTGGTCTTTACCAACTCGATCAGCTCAGCCCGCCGCATAACACCCATGCTACAAAACCTCAACCTAAATACCCTGCCCTTACATTCTCAAATGGCGCAGAAAGCGCGATTACGGTCTATCGAAAGGTTCTCGGAAGCACCCAAGGGCAAGGGGTCGATATTGGTCGCGACTGATGTTGCGGCTCGTGGTCTAGATATTCCCAACGTGGATCTCGTGGTTCATTACCATGTTCCCAGGGCTGCCGATGCATATGTGCACAGGTCTGGTAGAACAGCTCGAGCCGAGAGAACGGGTGTCAGTATCTTGCTATGTGCTCCCGATGAAGTCGTTCCTACACGAAGACTTATCTCCAAGATTCACTCGGACAAGGGCAGGGGTAAGAACTATTTTGTCCAGACCGTCGACATGGACCGCAAACTTGCCGGTCGTCTGAAGCCAAGACTCACTCTGGCCAAGAAGATTGCTGACTCCAGTCTCGCAAAAGAGAAGGGTAGCAAGGAAGACGACTGGATGCGCAACGCAGCCGAGGAGCTCGGTGTTGAATACGACAGCGAAGAGTTGGAAAAGGCCGGCAAATGGGGCGGACGGGGTGGAGGAAGAAAGATCAAGCAGGACGAGGCAAGAGCCCTGACGAAGGCCGAGCTAGGCGCCATGAGAGGAGAGCTTAAGGCTCTCCTGGCACAGCGCGTCAATACCGGCGTTAGCGAGAAGTACATTACCTCCGGCTTGGTCGACATTGACGAACTGCTCAAGGGCGCCAAGGGCGACTTTCTTGGCAAAGTCAACGGTCTGGATATTGCAGATCTTTGAGGTGTCCATTCGCGACATAATGATACCCTTCAGTCAAAAATAGATTGATGTTTCGTCCGATGTACTCCCGGCCGTGGCCGTCTCCATTTCGAAGTTCCTGTCCTCTTACATGGCTCAAGAGTCAGTCTTATCTAGGATATCTCATACCAACAGACTCGCCAATGATGGGTTGGTCCGTCAAGCCTCCCAAGCCACAATTGAGCAGTCTTACATCATATCAGCGAAGAATCTTGCATCAGTCCTGCCTATACTGTACGACACGGTAATTACGGGCCGGCAGAGAACGACATGTGTAATGCAGACGGACATATAGGCGGATTCGAACTGCGATCGCTCAGATGCTTATCGTGACCTCATGCGGGCATACGACTGAGGTGTATGCAACGATAATTCGACAAACATGGGCTTACGTTTACCTTTGTATAATCACAGCCTATATCAAACATACGCGGAGAGAGAGAAAATTGCTCGTCGTACGGATGAACTCGGACAAAATGCATGTTGGCACGGTGAAATAGAGGCCGAGACGACGTCAACGTACTGCTTTGCGTCGACATGCGACGCAAATTTTCAACAAGAATACGGGTTTGCAGAATCGAGGCCGAACCATGAATCTTGGCAAGTTCAAAACTTTTAGCATGCCTCAAAATATTTCTAATCTTAGTTGAACGTGGGATCGAGCGATGGGTGACTCGCCTTGCCTGCAAGCGTCAGCAGCCATGGCAGGTGAAATTGGGTATTCTGCATGCCAAGCATATTTCTCCCTTGCCCCTGGCCCTGACCGGCCAAGACTCCGAGCTTCCCAGGCCTGCCAGGCCCTTTTTTCCAACCAGGTCGTTCGGCAGCTCCCGGCAGAGGAGAACCATGTAACCCAACATGTTCTTCGCGTAAAGAAACCGACGACCTGCAGCCTCCAGCCCGCGCAGACTGACCGATCGACTTGTTACTTGGCCGACTGGCCCTCTCTATTTCGCTGGCCTCGGAGAATGTGCCTTGAAAGCGTCAATAAAACTTGCTCTCCTGCATGTCGACTATGTATGTCCTGCGCCACAGACTACAGCCAGCTCGTCCACGCCTTTCAGGTTCGTCGCGATCACCCGATTGACACTCCGGACCTGGAAGCTAGGAATTACATCCCTGCCACCCAAGCTCCGATCCGCCTGGCCTTTTGACTGGCCGAAAGGGTCGGTGAGCAGGTGAGACTGAGAGACTGAGCAGGCGGCGCGATCTCGCTTCCCACGCGAAAAAGCCAAATGGTGGACTCGGCGGGACTCCCGTTGGCTCTTCCTACACTAGAGTATCGAGATTGGCATCTGACAAACGATAACCTTGGGAACCCACCTTCTCCGGGTGCGTACCCGCTTGATGGCGCGATCATCTCAACGGCGCCACGAAGACGACTCCTGCAAACAGGTCATGGCAATGGTGGTGAGGTTCGGAGGCCTTTGATTCTACCGCATATTCCATACCTTGAATGTGTAGTACGGACGTCGGCCCATTAAACGCTAGACAGGCCTGCCACTATGAATATGGTGCCAACGGGAACCTAAATATTCCTATGCAAGCTGCACCCACGTGGGTTTTAATCAGAGAAAAAGCCCGCACGACATGTACCGATCCGCACAAGCCCGATAAGAGGGTCTAGCCCGTCGATATTCCTGCTGCTGGGCATAGCCGAAGTTACATCACATCTGCGAACTATCCGTTCGTATAGTCGAAGAATAATGGAGACTATACTTTCGAGTCTGGGTGTCCAGGCAGACGCTTAGGAATCAGTACGACGAGACTCTAGGTTATCGTACTTTGTCATAAGAATGGATTTTCCTCCCCGTGAGCCATTGCTGCGCAAGGGCCTCAAAAGATTTCAATGTAAATTTCTTTCGAATCTGCAGGCATCGCTACCCAGGGACGAGAAAAACCGTTACCGGTCAACTGGGAAGGGGGCAGGGTCAGCCTCACGAGGCTTGGCATGCGTCTACCTCATAAGCACCCAACCCGGAAACCCATCGTAAGACGGGCAACTGGTCCTTCAGCTCTTGCATCGGGCCTTCGCTTACATACACGGCGAAACAGCGAGAGAGGGCCTCCCAAGCCAGACGGCTAGACGGTTCGCCATTCCGGTGGATCGTGAGATGTGCAAGTGCCGTGATGATGAGATGTCTATATAAATATCATGACGGTCCCCCAATATCAAGTCTGGGCTGTATACTATTATTACTTCATCACCTTCTACATTGGGTTATCACATCCTTTCGCCCAGACCGCGCCGCCATATCACGAAGCAGCCTGCGTCGGACGTAATATATAAGAAACCTGATATCAACCTCAAAGTCATACCGAAAGCTTCCCAGCATCAAGAACTTCCACCATGCAGCTCTCCACGCTCCTCCTCGGCACCATTGCCTTTACGGCCTCGGCCCTGCCCTCGGCCACCTTTCCCCAGGTCGCCAACAAGTGGAAGCGCGACAACTACACGTTCCACTCGACCATCTCGGACCCGGGCTTCTACGCCGTCTCCTTCCCGCCCGACTACCACGAGGACCAGATCCTGCAGTGGAACCAGCTGCCGACCACGACGGGGTCGACGGCGGCCCTGGTCGCGCGGTTCCCGGCCGGCTTCGCGGTGACGCAGTCCGGCCCCGCCAAGATCGACGTCTATAAGCGGACGTCGGGCGGCCTGGGCGACTTTGTCGGTACCGTCGGGCCTTTGGCGACCGAGGCCGACGGCAGCTCGAGCGTCGCCGAGGCCGTGGATGTCGTCGTCGCCGACCTGACCCCCGCCGAGAGCTTCACGTTCGAGTTCAGGATCGACAGCGAGGAGGATAATGCTAGTCTCCAGTTCTTTGAGAATGAGGATGCCGGGTTCTTCATCCGCACGTCGTGAGCCTAGGAGGGCGTCTGTGTAAAGGAAGGATTTCGTTGCTGACGGGAGAGATGATTTGTTAGGGCCGTAATGAGATGGTATATAAAAGTTGCCATTGTAGAGTATATAATGTGATTGGGACTTGTCTTCTGGGCGATCTAAAATATATGATATATAAACTGTTTCTAGACTCTTTATTCAAGGGCCTGAGTTACGAGTATTGATTCTGCAGGAAATAAACTATTAATCATCTCGCAATCGTACTCTTCCAACTTCCACGTACATAATAATGTTTTAAAGCCTACATTCGTAGAGTAACAATATTTGAGGGGTATATATAACCTTTTATATACATTTACATACACCCGTTCTTGCAGTCATTAAGCGTGTTGTGTAGAGAAGCTCAAATCTCATTCACAACTCCAATTCTGATTGGGGATTAGAGTCTTTGAGATACCTTGTAAACATGGAATAGTTAGCTTGATATCAACGGCCCCCAGGGATAAGTTCGGGCGGCTTCTCCACCTATTCTACTCGCTAGGCACCCGTTCGCTTTTAGATCTGGAGTAACGATAAACCCTGATCTAATCTGATCATTCGTCATAGCACCACATCTCCCATCTCCCATTGGAAACCACCAAACAAGACAAAAAGAGCACCGTCACCATCGCAATCTACAGCACCTCTTTCTCTTCCCACAACACCAAAGATGTCACAAGCCGATCAGACAGCCGCCGCCGCCACCGTGGACGCCAACACGATGCTCTGGCTGCGGACGTGGCACGAGCGGCTCGCGCACGCCAACCTGCGGGCCTGCGTGGTGCTGGGCCGCAACGGCGACGCGGGCGAGATCCCCGACCAGCTGCCCCAGGGCCCCAAGGAGAACTTTGCGGGCCTGCAGCCGTACCTGGACGCGCTCGACTGCGACCACTGCCGCCAGGCGTACGGGAACCCTTCGGGGCCGTCGTCGTGGTAGATTCTCTGATCGAAGGCCTCGTGGTCTCTGTGTCTGTGCGTCTTGCCGAAGGATTCGGATGGTTTTGCCCCTCCAGCGGAGAGTGTGGGGGCTGTGAGTGATGGTTATGATGGATGTGGGAAACGAGAGCCTCGAAGTATCTGCCCGTTCACCATCAGGTTGCAGAGAAAAGTAGGACCGGGCATATCTGGAGCGGGCGCCTACTTGAACGGAACTGGATGTATCATGCGACCTCCAACAGCAGAGAAGCAACAGGGACGGCAGAGACAGCGCACAATATAAGCCCCAGAGTCGAATGATTCCAATGCGGAACCTGTGGCCAACCAAAAACTTATATATAAAAAAGTACATTCATTCAACCAAACCGTGCGCTTCCAAACCATTCAGTCGTTCCTGAGGTTCCATAACGTCGTTCAACCAACGACCGAATACGCCAAACAAATCCCATAAATGCCACGCTTTCCATCACGGCTCAACACAAAAAAGGTAGAAAATCGACCTGACGCTGCGCAAGCGATCGGGCCCTACAATATAGATCCCCGTCTACTTGCTGCCCACGACGGCGGCCGCGGCCTTGGGCTTGGCGGTCTTCTTGGTCTTGGTCTCCTCGCCCTTGGCCTTGGCCGCGATCTTGCTCGCGGCGGCCTTGACCTGCAAGCAGAACTGTGTGTCAGCGCAAAGTGTTTCTACATATATAAAAGATCGAATCACAAACCTTGGCCCCGACGCCCTCCTTCTTGGCGGGCTTGCTGACGCCCGTGGGCTTTGCGCCCTTGGCCTTGGCCGCGAGGGGCTCCTTGGTGGTGGTGGTGGTGTTCGTCGTCGCCGTCGTGCCGGTAGTACCAGTAGTAGGAGCAGCCGGAGTCGTCGTCTTCTTGGGCTTGGCGGTGCGCTTGACGGCGGGCGTGGTGTCGATGGTCTGGAAGATGCGAGGCTTGGAGTTGCCGGTAGCGGAGCGGGTTCCTTCGCGGGCCATTGTTGCGTATGCTTTTGGTGGGTGGCGTAATTGATGGGGCAGGGCAGGGCGAAAAGGATTTCTTCGTGTTGTGGTTAGCTAATGATGTAGCTTGAATGAGAATGGGTGTCGAAGAATGACGCGACGTTTTGTGGTTGTGGAAAATGGAATGCGACAGACGAAGGACAGTCGAGTAGCGAAGCGCAGCGTGTGCTAAAGTGGGAAATGGAGCTATACTCTGGCTATGCGACCGACAGAAAAACAACGAGATAAACAGCTCTCGGGGCTGTGATAATGCAAATTGCGCCTAGTAAACTCGAGAATGATCAAAATAACAACTTACCACAGCTTCCAGTGACAATTTCAGCGTTCAAACGGTTGGTACAATGGAGAAAACAGGGTAGCAGAGAAAATGAAGATGAGGAGGTGTCGTTGTTGTTGACCGTTCGCGCACGAGACGAGACGTCGCAGCTCCCCCATGATCCCATCTCAATCCCAATCCCATCTCATTTGCACCGACCCCTCTCCCCCGGGCGCTTCGTTGTCAAGTCGCCATCGGGGGGCCTCGCACGAATGGGCCTGTTACAAGGCCCTATTATATGTAGATCATATCGCCTATCTTCTGACTAGCTCTCTAGTGGTTGATACACACCCAGAATATCGCCTTGTTTGTGGGAAATGATATATGAAGAGGGCAAGTGAAGAGGCTGAGGAGGTATATGCTAGGCACAAGAGCAGTAACTGACCTTGGGTCACGGAATCGAATGAGATGTCGCTCCTTGCCTTGAGTCCAGAGCAGAAGAAGGGCATCGCACAGCGCATCACAGCACGCCTTACCAAGGTAGCAGCAGTGCCTGGCTTCGACAGAGGAGCATCAGGTTTCCTCGGCCCTGCTGGACTGCAACCCTTCAGCCAATGATGTCTGGTATTGGTGTTATCAGATCGGCATACAAAGTACTTTGCTGTAAGACAATTGCCGTTGCAATCATTTAGGGCTGCTTGGCGCAACTTAAGGTAAAGAAAAATTGAAACATCTATATTATGAAATGTGTTGTTTCTTACGCCTCAGTCAGTTGACGAGCTACATGATTTCTCAGAACTTCTGTGTTCTTGTTGACGAAGGAGATGTCGAGGATTCGGCGCGCCACTTGCAGATCTATCTGCCCAGGCGTGCGGCACAGCAAGTAAAATGACTCCATGTCTGGGTGTCCATGAGGACAGACAATTGATTTTCAATTCTCAGTTAATTAATCAACTCAATCTGTGAAGATATGGCGGATCTCCAAGTACACGACATTTCACGATCCGATGCAATGTCTTCAGCCATGAAAGAAGGGAGAGGCTTCAATGTTTTGACGAAATACAGAGTACCGCAAGTGCCAAGGATATCCATCATCTATCGATGTCCCCCAGGCTTCGTTTTAGCGGATATGCAACTGATTGCCGTTGTGGCCCAGCGCTAGAAACCCAACAGTGGAGTGAAGTGCGGCCACTAAACCCAACGGCTTGAGCCTTCAACGGCTGGCCCCGAGGCACCTGAACCAGCTCCACCTTTAAACATTGCAAGCAAGCGCAGACTCGTGAATGAAGCTATTCACACTCGATACTGTTCCATTTGCAATACTCTGCCCAGACAATATATACATGCCAAATTTAACACAAACAGACATGTATATAAACAGAGACGCTCATTCACAACGATAAAATTCCAATTTATACCAATATTTGATATCTGATGACCCATCTCCCCTCAAAAAACCGCAAAATCCAACGCCCGCCCTTGCGTCTTAACACCCCAACCCCGAAACCCCGTGACCAGCGCATCCGTGAACTCGGCATCAAACCGCCTCGCATCCTCAGCCCAGGCGACATTGCCCGTCCTCCAGACGACCCAGTCCTCAAAACGCACGTCGTCCTCCCTCAGAATCCCCACGGCGATGTCGAGCACGGCCTGCTCCCGCGCGGGCTCGCGCCGCGTCGTCGACAACAGCACCGTCGCGCCGCACCTCCCGCAGAAGCCCCGCGTCACCCGCTCCGACGACCGGTGCGTGCGCATGCTGCCAAAGCCCTGCAGGTCCGGCGGCAGCGGCGGGTCGGCGATGGCGGCGCGCGGGATCAGTGCCCAGGCCACGGCCGGAGCGGCCGTCACGCGCCCGCAGTCGCGGCACATGTCCAGGAACGCCTTCCACTTGTTCTTGTTGGTGTGGCTTTCGTCGTCATCGTCGTCGTCGGTGTGTACGTACCTGCCCATGTAGACGTCGTCGATGATCGCCCGCGTCGGCCGGGCGATGGAGAACGAGACGCCGCCGCAGGCGCACTCGGCGCGGAGGAGCCTGCTCTCGTCGGTCCGGTCGGAACCTTTGCCGGAGAGCTCGCGGGACGAGGCGACATCGTTCTCCGGAGAAACTCCCGCGCCCAGACTCAAGTGCGGTACGACCTCCCCGGCCACCTTGGGCAGCCAATCCGCCATACCGCCAGATCCAGCACACGCATGAAACGACAGCTCCCAGAACTTATCCTCAATGACGCCCCAAGTAACAGCCCACTGGCCGAGATCAGGACGGTATCCTCCGACGTGGCTGCCGCAGGTAGGACAGAAGACTAACCCGGGTCACATTTAGCCATGAGTTCCGCTCCACGATGTCGTCTACTCACGCGTCTCTCCCCCATCGCCGCCCTCCCACCGCGCCAGCACTTCCCCCGAGGACCCCTCGTCCCACTCGGGCGCGACCCCGGGCGGCAGTATGACGTAGAACCCGGCCGGGGAGCCGTGCGACCGGCGGCACGCGTCGCAGTGGCAAATGTAGCCCGGCAGGGGCAGCACGGCGGCGGCCAGTGCGATGTCGAAGCGGGCGCGGGAGCAGTGGCAGCGCGCGCGGAACGATCTCTTCTGCTCGTCCGGTTCTCCGATCTTGTCCCGGTTGGTGAGTTTGTGCAGCTGGTCCGCTTCGGCCATTGCGGTGGCTGTTTTTTCTCTGAATGATGATGTTGTCTTGTTCCTGACTTATACTGAGACTCGAAGTCAAGTGACTGGCAGTATAGTTACTTGTTCGACATTCGCTTTTATACAGCTTCTTGAAAGTGAAACAGTATGTCTCTCATCTGAGAGCAGCCGTGCAGAAAGGGACCTTAGTGAGCGCCGAACTTAAAATGAACCGATTTACTATACATCGATGAGTAATCCTCAGCAACCACATAGTCACTCTGCAAAGCAGGAAAAGACCCAGCCCGGATCCGATACAAATACACTGAGACGCCAATAGCAGCTCCGGGTTCAGTAAATAAACTATGCTTGTATTGCAAGGCTACTAACAGAAAATATGTTGAAGTCAATAACACCATAGCGCCACCGCATGCGTTTCCTGATCTATGGAGACGACACTCTCCATAATGGGAGAAATAAGAAATGAGTGGAAACGAGTAACGCAGCAAGTTTGCTCAACATCTCCATGCAGCAGCACTCATTCATGCTTCCACCTCTTCAAAGCCCGTCCTAATCCCAAATCCCGAATACCCAAACCCATGTCCCATCCCAAACCCCATTCCAATTCCCATTTCCAATTCCATGTTTTGTTCTACTGTCTCGTGTGTAATTCAGGTGCACCGAGACGAGAAAAAGATATCCAATACGCCAAGCCGATCCAAACACCAATCGCCGACGTACCACACCGCTCACAAATAATTCTTCTTATAATAGGGAGGAAAGAGAGAGAAATTCTCCATGATGAGAACCCCGTATGATGACCATAACCTAAAAGTCGCCGTGCCAAGGTACTTATCAGTACTAATAGGCAGCGTAGATCACAAATGACTTCCAGCATGAGCCGGCCGCCACTTGTTCCCATTCAGCTTCTTCGGCCTTGGCCCGTCTGAGCCGCTGCCACCTTGAGGGGACTTGTGGTTGTTCGTCGTCGTCACTTTATCGGGGTTCTTGGCCTCGAGCCTCTCCAGCTCGGCCAGCTCTCTCAGCCTCCAGCTCGTGAGCAGGGACCATTTCTCGCCAGACCGCTGCACCTCGCCCCACTAGGTGGGAAAGTCGAGCGTCTGGCCGGCGGGCATCTTGGTGTTCTCCCAGTTGATGTCCTCGCTGCGCTCGCTCTGGAGCACGAGCTGCATCTCCCGGACGCCGCAGAACATGCCGTTGCGCCCCGTCCGCTCCACCATCTGCCAGTGCCCCGGCTCCTCGCCTACCGCCTCGTGGCCCGGCCCCGGCCCGATCCAGACCTCCTCCATGAACTTCTCGCCCTGCTCGACCGCGCGGTGGGGGTTGTGCGTCGGCAGGTTCGCCGACCGCGTCAAAAAGTACTGCGGTATGGTCAGGAGCCTCTCCCACCGCCTGACCCAGGGCAGCCAGCGGAAGACGTCTTGCGAGTACGCCGTGCGGACGTACGGGTTGACAAAGGTGCCCATGTCCTCGTCTCCCAGGCTCTTGGCCGCCTGCGTCACGTCGGCGAGGAACAGGCAGCACTCGCAGGCGTCGAAGAAGACCTCGGGCTCGCTCCGAAACCGCACCGGGCTGGTGACGTTGGTCGGGAAGTTGGGGTCGATGATGTGGGCGCCGATCTCGCGGAAGTCATAGCTCGGCAGCGCGGGCTCCAGGTTCTGGACGTACTTGGCCTGCATGGCGACCATGCCGCCCCAGCACGACTTGACGGGCACGGCGTCGCGCTGGTGGAGGACGGCGGAGCGCGATATCCCGCTGCCCGCGTTGCTAAAGAACGGAAAGATGGGCAGGCCTCCGCTAAAGCCCTCGGCATCCCGCTGCGCGTACAGGTCATAGAAGATGAACGGCCTGATGAAGTCGAGCGCGCAGGTGGACAGGTACTGCGTCCGACCGTCGGGCCCGACATTGGTGCTGAACAACAGGTTGGCGGCATCGGTGGGGTTGAAGACGACGTCGTTGAGGAACAGCACCTTGTCAAACCTCTCGATGCCCAGCTCATGGCCGTCCGAGATGTCCAGAGGCCGGAGCGCGCGGTTCCGCATCTCGGACAGGTAGGCGATGCGCTTGACGCGGTCGGTGCCGTCGGGCATCCGGATGGTCGGAAAGTCCTCGATCGGCACGTGCGCGTCGTTGACGATCTTGTGCCGGCAGGTCAGCTTCTGCTCGAGGTGCTTCAGCGCGGCCGCGCCCGCCTCGCCGCTGTCATTTTCGTAGATGCTCAGGAAGACGTTGTCCGGGCCGATGATGTGGATGAGCTCCAGGAGCGTCTGGCCCCAGTGCCCGTCGGCGAGGTGGCCGTTCTTGTCGTACAAGCTGACGCTGAGGAAGACCTTTTCGTTGAAGGGGTTGGCACAGCCGCCCTGCGCAAAGGCCGGCCCGCTGCATCGGGAGACGAGCTCGCGGTAGTGGCGCGGCGTTCTGGTGTACGAGGGCGCAAGTATGGGGGTCGCCACGAAGACGGCGACAATGGCGACGATGGTGTATCGGATAATGGTGAATACAAGCGGGTTTCGTCGGGATAAGCGTCGCAAGTTTCGCCTCGTAAAGACCGAAGTGACGCTTCCTTTCCACGAGGACTGCTGCGGCCTGGAGAGGGTGCCTTTTTCTTGTGATTCAATGTCGCTGAGGTAGTCTCCCAGAGTGGTCGAAGAAGCGGACGGCGCCGGCGAGTCTTCGCGCAGGAAGGCCGTCCGCTCTTCCTGGTCTGGCGACATGTTGGCGGCAACTTATTATACAATTATTCTTTTATGGTATATACTGGCATTCGGGTCGAGAAAACTATCGTGGTATAATTTCATATGATCATGTTCGTGCTGGGCGAAAAAAAAAACAGAATCGAGTCTACTGATTGGTCGAGAAGGAGGTGATCGCTGTCAGGGGTGGTCGTTGCTGTATTGCGGCACAGCAGAATGGAGAAGGAGTATACTATCGGACAAGGATCACTGCTGCCATGATGCAAGTCGACGTATACAGCAGTGGAAGGAGCAAGGATGGCTTCAGGAAAGCAGCAAAAGATGGAAGAGAAGGAAGAAAGAAGCTCCCACCTGAACAGAATGATAGCTTCCGGTGTTTTCAGAATTCCCGGTAGGTAGCTGGCTGAGCACTACCTGAGCCCAAAAGGTGGGAACAACTTTAAAAAGGGAGTACGTACGCTACCCACAAGTGGAGGGCCCTAATCGACCCGGGACGTCAAGGGGATCCCAGGATATTTCTTTGACTGGCCGTCGCAGCCGACCTTGCAGATTAGTATTGGTGCCAAATCTAATGGAGGGCGGGAATGGGAATGAATTGAAACAAAAAATACCTGATCGGAAGCTTTGTTGACATGCAGACGTTGATCATGTTTTTTTCCTAGAGCAAGCCGTTGAAATTGCTTGTAATACACTGAGACATGACACATTCGCCTACCAACCGTACCTAGCGGCGAGGGTAACTGTTCTCTTCTCGACTATGACCTGTCGAACGTTCATCTCACCTGTCATCTCACCTGTCATCTACAAGTCCAACCAAGCTGGATTCTGGACAGCGGACAGATCGGATATCCTCCCACGCCCCCTAGAGTCCAGGCAACCAAGATTCCAGTACACAAACGACTTGAATGAATCACCATCTACCCCGTACCAACGAAGCCGTGATGCCGACCAACCGTCCAGTGTCAGCGCCAAAAGGTCCGGGGCCCAGGCGACTACATTTAGACGTGGCTAGAGGGACGACTAAACAATGTCTCGAGCGTTCTGCTTTCTTTTCTCCAGACGGCAGATGGCCATGCTGCTCTTGGCCACGCTGGGGCAAAAAAAAACCCAGCCCGCAGCTTGATCTAGTTCAACCTTAAAAGCCACCCAGACAAAGTTGGACGGGCCAAAAGCTCCCGTAACCTTTTTTCTCTTGGGTATTTTTGGGTGACGGCTTCCTTCCCCCTGGGGTGGAGATCCATAATAGTTGGCATTGATTATAGTTTGACCCTCACTTGTGAAACTTGTGATTTTTATCGTGGAAAAGTCTGTAAACATTAATTGCTTTGGCCCTTTCTTGTTTTATGATTCTTGTGTTCCACGACATGCAGTTCCGAAATGGGGAATTCCTTTTGCTTCGTGGGTGGCTATAAACTCCTGCGCCAAGCCCATCATATTCCCGGTTCTGGTCCTGACAGTCCATCCGCTCGAGAGTCGCGCGACGTTGGTTTTTTTGTTCCCATAGCTCTGCGGTCAGTGGGCCCCGCGGGGGCTCGGAGGTGACAATCTCGGATTTTTCGGGTCGAGGAAAGAGATAATATCCCAGCAAAAGCGGTCTGGCAGATGGCAAAGAAAAAAAAGAAACCTACGCGTCATCATCGTGCGCCAACTGGAATTCATCATTTCCAGGCACTGCCCCTGATCCGGTAGGGATCACCTGCTATAACGCGTCCCGCCAAGCCTGTCTAGGACAACTTGCTCAGGGTCTATTTTTCCCCATGTTCCTGAGAATCTGAGATGAGAATCCCGAATCCACATGTTCATCCCTTTCTAGAACCGCAACGGCCGCAATTGACCTGGCAATCATTCTTTCCAGAGCACGATATTTCCAGATCATGCCCGGCCCGAACGCCATCAGTCTCAATGCCATGAATGTGTCGCATTCCAATGCAACAGCCGCTGACTATCGTCTCGGGACTCGGAACTGCTAGATTCGATGCCGACTACCACTCACTGGCTGTTATCAGCATAAAATTTGGTCATGTTACATACCATATACACAGGCAGTAATGGCCAAGATGGCTTTCTGGCGAGCTCGTAGTGCCCATGAATTGCCACTGATCTTCAAGTTCATGATCTGTTTTCTACAGCTCGGCATTATTCCTTGCGAAAAAAAAAAAAAAAACGCGAATTACAAGTGTGCTGGCTTGTCTATCAAGCGGCTCTTTTCGCGTGTTTGCGTGCCAGAGCCCCCAAACCTCGCTCGGGTCGCACAAGAACCCCGGCCGCCGCCAGGACCGGGGTTTGTCTGGCAGCCGACGATCCGATCCCTTGTACCACCCACATCCAGTGCCGTTATCTACAGAGTACCAACCAACAACGGACTGTTGGCTTGGTGGTCTCATGGAATTCAGTACACCTCCTGAAGGATTGCAAAGGTTAGTTTGGTACTCGGTCCCAGAGTTCAATGAAAAACAGTACTCTATTACTACTTGATTAGCCTACTGGCAAAGAATCGGAGACTGGGTGCCAAACCAACCTTTGTGATCCTTGAGAAGTGTAGTCATTCGTTTGCGACGCTTCGGCTGTGCCTTCGTCGTATTCTTCGCGTTGGCTATACGAAGCGTGGGTGCCCTGCAAATGTGACCCAGTTCTTTCAAATTGGTATTTGTCCAGATTTTTCGCAAAAGAGCCGAGCAGAAACACTTCATTGCAATGCTTCAATGATCATAACCAGGCCCGGATCTTCACGGTCTTCGATATTATTATTGCAGGCGTATTGGACAGTCCAAGACAAGTTTCAGCCACACATTGAGAGTCTTGATATAGGGAATCAGGGTCCATAATTCCAAGTCATTTTATGTTCTATGGTTGCCAAGCAGAAAACAAGAATGCCATCGCTTGGCCTCCTCGCGTCTGAATTCTTCTACAACTGTTCGTTGCCCGTGTTATCTCCGTTTGGAGAATTGCTTCGGCTCGGGTCTTTGATAGAACCCTCGGAGATGATCTACAGGAATACTGGCATGCGCTGCTTCGTTTAGACATTATCATTCCCGACAGTATCGTGCTGCCGATGATCATTGTTCAGCTTTGTGATTTAGCATAACAACCCAACAACCTTGGGCATCTGTCGATGTCGTGGTCTTCGCGGCTTCGGCTCGACGAGTTCATGGTGTTCTGCGAACAATGTTAGAGTATGATCGAGGAATATCAAGACATCAAAGAAGATCATGCTGGTGAACAGATGATGAGGAGAGTCAGCAAAGACTTACGTCGACAACCTGGACAGTATTGGACCCAGCGCTTGGCGCCCATGATCCAACCCATGCCATCCACATACATTGAGTAGGATGGCGCTTGTGGTCTCTTGTCTGAGCAAGCGCAACATCGTTTTGGATTGCTCGTCAAGGCACAGCCTCTCGATGCCCAGTGATCGCAGGGCTCTTCCGTGAAGAGGATATGCAGCTGGTTTGGTCGATCTTCGATCTGCTGGCGTACAGGCCGCTGTCTTGTTTTCTTGGCTTTCTTGGGTTCTTCGTTGACAGGTTGTGGTTTTCTGAGGCAGAGTTGACTGTAGAATTTTTGGCAGTTGGGACAGTAACCTTCCCACCGGGCAGCTTCTCGAACCCATCCGCGGCCATCGATGTACTTGTCATACAGACCGTTCGTGGTCAGAGGGCGTCGATCTGCACAAGCGCAACAGTTGCCATTGGTAGAAGACATCAGACAGTCGCGCTGAATGAAATGGGAGCATGACTGAACATGAGTAGTCGTGTTGTCTAGGTCAGCAGCTAAGGTTGTGCGTTGCAGGTCATCGTATTCTTTGCATGAGGGACTACAATAATATAGTCAGCGCATGATGACAGTCACGAAGTGTTGAGTCCGCCCTCTGAGGGCGATAGGGGTTGCTGAGGAGGAAGTGGAAAGTCAAGACTGCTTACCAATAGTGTTCCCATCTGGATGCATTGCCGACGAAGCCCAGACCATCCACGTAGGCACGATAGACTTGGTCATTGTTACCCGGGCGAAGATCCGAGCAAGCACAGCACGAGCCAGTGCTGGTGATGAGACATCCACGCTCGAGCCAATGTTCGCACTGATGCTTGGCCAGTTCGTTACTTTCAAGATCCTTCTGCGCGGTGAGTTCCAGCATCTTCTGCATGATTTGGTTGATCACGGCCGTTTCTTCGTATCCCTTGCAGGCTGGGCAGTAGTAAGCCCAACGAGTAGCATTGTTGATGAAACCTTGGCCGTCGACGTACATAGAGTACAGGCCGGATGTGCTGATGGGTCTGTTGTCGGAACATTGACAACACTGACCAGAAACCTCGAGGACACAGCCTCTAGAAGCAAAATGATCACAGATCTGGCGTTCTGCGTGATTGTCGGAGGTGGTGGCCCGTGTATCGATGTTGTTCCATGTAGGCTTGATTACGGCCCAAGAGTCGCTAGTCGCATCTTCCGCAGGAATCACCTTTTCGTCGAGGTGAAAGATTTGCTCGTCTTCCGACTCGCTGCTGAATCCATCCCAGCTTGACGTATCGGGAGAATTTTCAGCCATGGTCGCAAGCCAGTCGTGGTTGAGCTCGGGTGTTTTTAGGTATAGGAAAGAGTTCTTTCTAGTAGAAACAAAAGAATTTACAGGAACTTGTAGATTGAGGAGAATGGAGATCCTAGGACTAGTGATTGTTCGACAAGGAATTTTCTTATGTAGTTGAAGAATTATGGTTGCAGCAATATGCTCACATGTGCCAGAGTGATGTTGCCTTAATCATGATGTGCATCGCACCTTCCAGGGTTAAGCCGAATGATTCGACTCGGTGCCGGCGAATGACAACCGTCATGGCTTGCAGGCAGCTACGGCGAGCTCGTTTGGGAAGTCGCCTCTGTTCCCTCTCTGTGGCTCATATAGATGGCTATGACAACGGTGAGCCGCATCCGGTTTAGCGTTGTAGTTGTAGGATTTATGCTCACATTGAAGTCACACTTGTTATTCTACTCGCCGAGATGTAGAAACTGTACTTGGCCGATAGCCAGGTGATGTGATTAGATTTTCGGGGCTTCAGTTATCTCAGTCTCTCCGGCTCAGTAGGTCAACGCATGCACACGAATGCACCTAGGTAGTTGAGTCGGTATTGCTAAGTGCTTCGAGGTGTAAGCTTGTGTACTCTATAGGTACCCTTCGTACCTTTCCCCCAGGCATATCGTTACTTCCCTTGAATAACTTTAACACTCCGATATGATTCCCAGAGATCAACTCCCTGCTGATTGCAGGCTTGGTAGGACTGCCAGTAGCAAAAGGCAGACTGTCTCATCATCCTATATCACCCTATGCTCGGGACCTCTGATCCTATCCATACCATAGTGGCCGAGGCGCACTCGCTTCATGTACCTCTTCAACAGCCTCGTCTTGTTTCTCTTCCCGGGAGTGCAAACACGCGATGTCGTGCTCCAGGAGTACGACTCGGCACCCGGCGGACATGGCTAGCACCCAACCAAGGTAGGGGCCAAGACCACGACCATGGGCGCTAAGGTGTTTCCCCCGATCTGCAATATCCCCGAGTACACCTGGGGCGAGGACGGCCGGGTGGCCCAGGTGATCCAAGAAGTACGAGGCTTGTCCGAATGCCACGCGGACCCCGGCCCTCGGGTATGCACACAGCTCGCCTGCGCCGACCCAGGCGTCGCCATCTTTCTGTGCAACGACCTGGACACCGCGCTCAAGGTCGACTGCGGCGCCGTCGCCGACTACGCCCAAGACATCAAGGACCGCTGCGACAACTACCCGGCCACCATGGCCGAGTCCACGCAGGGCCAGGAGTTCGACACTGGCGGCTGGAACGTCATCGTGGGCGGCACTCGTCTCGGAACAGGTGGCTGCGTCGTCTGAGGGTTTCCGTCGGTCGATCCTATGCTGTCTGAAGCAATGTGAGCCTTGTCTCTCCACAATTTGGATCCGATGGTAGAATCGTCAAAGGAATGCAGCTTCATGATTTTTCAAATCTTATATACAGAAGGATTAGGACAAACCGTAGACGCCAGTTTTAATGCACCATCCTTCTACTACTGATATGATACAGTCTTTCCATGACCCGACGTGAATATTACATTTCAAGTATACACGTCGCCGTGGCGGACTCTTTACGCGCCCTCAACATACCCAACCATCATTGTATCGAGCAGCAAGTTGGAACCTCACCAGAACCAGCCCGACTTCTTCTTCTCGCCCGCACTCAAACCGACCTGGTCGAGGGGTCCGCCGCTCCTCTGGTTCTCCTTTTCTGTCTCGAAAGCTGCCTTGGCCTTTTCCTTCAGGGCATCTGCCTGATCGGAGACTGCCTGCGCGGCAGCACCCGTCCGGCTCGAAGCTGCGGCCTCTTCCTTGTTAAAGCTCAGGCTGCCCGAGCTGGCCGCGGTATCCTCCTTCTTCAGGCCGCCAAATAGCCAGCCGGTGATGCCGCCCTTCTTTGGCGACTCGGCATCTTGGGTGCCGCTGAGCGAGCTCTCCTGCAACGATTCGCCGGGCCAGACGGTCCTCTCGGCTGTGGCTGTGGCGGGGGCCTCTGTCGATGCAGCCGTCTTCAGGAGACTTGGCAATTGCATGCCTGCCTGCTTGGCCTTCTCGGTGGCCTCTTCGACGAGTTTGATCTGTTCCTCGGTGGCGGAATCGGTCATGTAAGCCAGACGGGCAGCCTCGAGACTGCCTGTTTGCAGTTCCTGCTGAAGGGCAAAGAATTCATTTCGGCGGTTCCTGTTGTAGACCATCATGTCGACCGTCGCGTATACTGTGACGAGCAGAGCAAGACCTGGGGCGGAGAGCACGGAGTTAGCAACGTGGATGGGAATATATACAGTGAGTAGAGAGTAGACCGGACGTACCGCTGAATCCTATCAGACCCATTACCGTGTACCTATGCGCCGCATCCATGTACCGCCGCGAGCTGCTGATGACCTTGTCCATCTTGGACACCTCATGATTCCTGGCCGCCAAGTGGGCGGCTCTTAACCGTCTGACCCTCTCGTCCAGCGACTCGGGGCGCTGACCTCCGGGTCCTCCGATCGTGGTGGCGGGCGCGGGCCTCCTCGGGGGTTGGGGCGCCGTCCTCGATGTCGCCGCCGACTTGCTGGAGGGAGACTGCTGCTTCTGTTGAGCGGCGGCGGCGCCGACCTTGCGGGCCTTGTTGCTCGCATGTGGTGTGTTGGCAGTGAAGCGCGTGGCGTCTGCCACGCTGCGGGGGGTGCTGTCGGCCGCCATTGCGCAGTAGATAGAATTTTTCGCCGGATTTCAGAAGAGGGAGACCTTATCTTCGCAAAGGGTCCGGACTTTGTGTGACCTCTTGTGCAGAGCAAGATCTTCCAAAGGTCGTAAATTGGGCGGATCCACTGCGATTGACCACAAAGGCAAAGGTCTTTTCGGGATTGTCGTTGGAACGGTTCTGTTCTCGATCAGGAGATAATTTTTGGCTCAGCACTGGAGCTAAGCTATCCTTGGTATCCGCTCCTTCGTCTTGAATCGCCGCCCAAGCCAAAAGCTGCTGCTGCCATCCAAGTGCTGGTCAGTTTTTAGTGCAGACGGCCAGCGAAAAGGGCCGTGCACGCGTGCACTTTGCAGGGTACGTACCGCGATTGGGCGCACAGTGGCCAATGTTGATCCGGGTCCGTTGCTGATTTTCAGCAGCGTTCCCAAGACGAAGCATCATCGAATCAGACAACTTGCATTTCCTATCTGAACATGGCAGTCAACTTTTCACGACCTCTCAGCTTGGATATTTTATGATCGATCCATAATCCCCGCCGCTTTGTCATTGCACATCTGTTTAGAAGCTCTTCTCATTCGTAGTCCTAGCTGGCGTATATTCCCGCAGGTCATTTTGCTTTCCTTTTTGCTTCCCTTCTACCCTCGCCCATGAGCCAAAGCGAGAATTAACCGCACTATTTGCACTGTGCATTATACAGCAATCTTGGACACGACTCAGACGACTATAAGATGTATTTTACCCACGGATCACTTAAACTGAATATCGTCTACAAAGCTTCCAACTTATGCAACTACCTACAACAGAATGACAACCAACTCGTTTTCACATTACACTCTCACTCGATCGAAATAGAGAAATGTATTTACTCGTCATAAAAATATATACAAGGTAATAATCCAAACACATCCATCGTCGATGCTTCAAACTCAAGCAGAAGCACACCCGCGAACGACCTACACCTCATCCCGGCCTAGACGCACTGGCTGTAGTACTCGTTCTGGACGGTACACGTGTAAGGGGAAACACACGCCGTAGGGCCTGTCCATCCTGATCCGCCGCATTGTCCCTAGATCCCATGTCAGCTTGATATTTTTGGGTCTTCCGATGAGAGGGTCGTTTCACTTACATAGTGCTGAGCCACGGCCGTCGACGTGGACGATGCCGCCGTGCTGGTGCTGCTAGTCGTCCGGGACGTCGTCCGGGTCGACGTGGGAGAGGCGGTGGTCGTCGTCGTTCTCGCCGTGGTCGTTACGCTAGACGATGTGGTAAGCACTGAGGAGGTGGACGTGGAAGTGGTGGACGCCCGCGAGGTGGAAGTGGTGGTGGAGGACGTGGATGCCCGCGAGGTGGAGGTGGTGGTGGTGGACGAACCGCTGCCGCTGCCGACGCTGCCCTGCGCCCAGAAGACGCCGCGCCCGTTGGTGCCGACGTACACCTGGCCCGCCGTGTTGCCGCTGCCGGCCAGCCTGCACGAGTCGATGGCCCCGAAGCCCTGGCTGCTTCCCTGGATGTCCGTCCACGTCGCGCCGCTGTCGCCGCTCGCGTAGAGCCGGGCGCCCGCCGAGCCCGTGCCGAAGGCGTACACGTTCCAGGTCGTACCGGAGCCGAGGCCCAGCGCGATCTGGTACGTGCTGGTCACGGCCGTGGACGGCTGCGTGAACGTCGCGCCGTAGTCCGTCGAGTGGAAGACGCCGACGTCGGTCGACACCCACACGTCGCCGGCGGTCGCCGGGTTGACGGCGATGTCGCGGATGGCCGTGGCGCTGCCGAGCGCGCCGGCCGCGGCAAAGGTGGCGCCCGTGTCCGTGCTGACGTAGAAGGTGGCCGAGGACCCGGCGTAGAAGTACGTGTTGGTCTTCTTGTCCGAGGCGACGACGGCGCCCGAGGGCAGGCCCGTCGCCGCGGAGAAGGTCGCCTGGTACTGCGAGCGCAGGACCCCGTTGGACGTCGAAGACCAGAGCACGGTGTCGGCGTCGGCCGAGTAGGCCACGGAGCCGCCGTAGGTCGCCGTGTCGGCCGCGTAGTCAATGTTCCAGGTCGACCCGCCGTCCGTCGACAGGGCCACCTGCTGCGTGCCGGCCACGTTGCCGACCCGTACGACGTTGGCCGGCGAGTTTCCGGCGTAGTCGACGCCTGTGGAGGACGCCCACTCGGGGTTCAGCCAGTTCGTTTGAGGCGGAGTGTCGAGATCGCTGGCGCTCGCAAAGGTGAACCCGTTCTCGTCGTAAATGGCGGCGAGGAGCTCACTGCCTCCCGCGGCGGATGCCAGGTCCTGGACGGCAAACTCCTCGATGCCGTCGGCCAGCGCCTGAATGGAGATGTTGTGCACGGTATCCCAGTTGGTCAGGTCGTGGCCGCCGTAAATGGTCAGGCCGGTGCCGTACAGCCAGTGGTCGCTGTCGTGGGGGTCAATCTCGACCGACTCGATCATCCAGCCCAGCTTCTTCGTGTCCACGTCGACGAAGCCAGTCTTGATCCATGGCGCCAGCGGTGTCTACGCTTTATGTTAGCTTCCAGGTTATTGGAACTTCTGATCTTCTCGTCGAAGAGGCTTACAGTGAGTCCGTAGTAATAGGCCTCGGTCGGATAGCTGACCCATTCCCAGAGCTTGCTCCAGGTGGCGCCGGAATCCGTCGAGCGGAAGAACTGCGCATCGGGCCACCACGAGTTCAAGCTCGCCACGACGAGCGTGCCCGGGTTCAGCATGTCCAGGCCCAGACCGCCAAAGCCAAAGTACAGATCCGACCCGGTGACGGGGGTGATGTCGGTCCAGTTGCCGGCGGCGATGTCGTAGCGGTAGACGGCGCCCGAGACGCCGTCGTACGGGCCGGTGCCGTCGGCGTAGGTGATGTACAGGGCCTTCTCGTCGGGCTGCAGCTTGCCCTTGTGCGGGAAGTAGTGGACGGGCTGGCCGGCGACGGCGGCCCAGGTGCCGCCGGCGTCCTCGCTGACGTAGACGCTCGCCGTCGTGTTGTCGGCGGTCCCGACAAAGATGCGCGACGTCGCCCCGCCCGTGGCCCCCGACGTCGGGTCGAACGTGACCCAGGTCAGGCCCTCGATGTCGCTGTTGTAGCCCGTCGTGTCCGTCGGGTCCGCCGCGTACGTGCCCACGGCCGTGAAGGACGACACCTTGGAGAAGGACGCGCCGCCGTCGGTGGACTTCCACAGGCCGTTGCCCGAGCGCGCGCCAAAGTACAGCACGTTGGAGTTGGCCGGGTCCACGGCCAGGCGCTCGCCGACGCCGCGCCCGGGCATGTTGCCGCCGACCTTGAAGGTCAGGTTCGTAAAGGACCAGGTCGCGCCGCGGTCCGACGAGCGGATGATGGCGCCGTTGTTCGGGTCCCAGGAGTTGGTGTACATGCCGACGGCGGCAAAGACCTTCTGGTCGTCCTGGGGGTCGAGCGCGATGGCGTCGACGCCCCAGTTGTGCCAGCCGGCGTCGTCGGCGATGGCGTCGGTCACGGGCGTCCACGAGTCGTCGTCCGAGTTGAGCCGGTAGATGCCGCCAATGTCGGTGCGCGCGTACGCCACGCCCTGCGTCTCGGGGTGGAACACGATGCCCGGCGTGAAGCCGCCGCCGCCGCCGATGTGGACGTTTTGCCACGTCAAGGCGGCGCGGATGGGCCCGGCGGCCGCGGCGAGGAGCAGCGACAGGGAAGAGGAGAGGCGCTTCATGGCGGGCAGACTAGGAGAGAGAGAATCTCCAAAAACGAGAGTATTTAGGACAGAGTGCCTCGAAGCCCAGTGCTCTCTGGTTCTTCTGTGGCGCCTCTATGCGACGCGTGAGCTATTCTTATAGGAACCCGTTCATCATGAGCGAGACCCCTGATTCTGCCTCCAATGACAGCGGCCCGGAGGTCTTGGCGGACAATATAGCAGCGGCGTCCATTTCGGGACGTTTTCCGGGACACATCTCCAGTATGTTCATGTTGTTAGTATATTCATAAGCTCTTTCAATCAACTGCCCAGGAGATTGAAGGATGACATGGCCTGGGCAGTGATTTCTCCGCGAATGGCAGACCCCTGCCTCATAGTTCGACGTCGCTAGCGAGCCGCATAGTCTAGACTATATCGGACCACCATGGAGCAACGTGCTCCGTGAACTACTCGGAAGCAGCCGAGATCGTTTCTATTTTCCAATCCGTGTGATGGTGGGTATAATAAGGAAAAGTTATTGAGATCTGGCAAGAAGTGAATGTACTAAAAGGAATGGTCCGTCCGTTGTTGAGACATTTCGTCTAAGTCATCATGTCTGCCTTCACTGGAAACGTAGTTCACGCTGACAAGGCTGGCCAGGTTGATATGCAGGAACAAGGGAAGCCAGCTGCGAACTCCAACTTGGCTTTTGTTTCCCCATACTGTGGAGGATCTTCAGGTACAGATGCTGCGCGTCCTTTCGCATTGGGCCACTATACATGCGAAGCGAGCGGGGATTCAGAGTTTCTCGCTTATGCATGATTCCGAAGTATATTTGATCGTAGTTCGTATACTCAGCAGTCCGTGAATAATACAGCTATTTGAGCTCGCTTACACGTGGATCTCAACATGCCACGCCACTACGAACGCATTGGAATAATTCGGCCCGGAAGAAGTAGCTTCCATTACAGAGTTGCGGACTTTTAATGCGTCTTATGCATTTACTTATCAACTCCCGCTACAAAAGCATATTTTCAAGTACGCAAAGCAGGACCATGGTATCTTAAATCAAATTACAAGCTCGCCCTTCTGATATGCAACGTCAGAAAACACAATCAAAACTCGCTTGGGAAAAGAAAGCAAGAGGGACTCCCAGTTTAACAGTAGCCGCTATCCAGCGAATTCCTATGGCTCATGGAACTCTTGCGTGACGATCGTCTAAGGCTTCTAAAAACCCCGTACCCTTCTGGTTCCTTCAATTCCATGAATTCAGAGATTGTTGTCGTTGTTGCCGCGCCCCAGATAGAAGCCATGCTCATGGACCTTCCTCGGGGTTTTATCGCTGGGCGGACGGCAGCTGTGCTCAGATCTGTCGTGTTGGCGCGCTTCAGACCGGGAGCATGTTCTGGAATTGAAGGCAGAACGGGCGCGGTACTGGGCCGAACAGGATTGGCCCGGCGCTCCGCCATGGACCTAGCCAAGCTCTCATGGGCCTCACGCGCAGCGATGTATGTATTCATGCGCTCCCGCAAATGCCGAGTCCTCTGCTCGTTGATACCATTGGGTGATACGCCGTCCAAGATTGCTTCTTTGTCATTGCAGACGTCGTGGCTGTGGTCGAGTGACTCGCCCTGGCGGAGCTCTTGGTACAGCAGAAGACCCACGATGTCGCTAATGACGGGTGCGTTGAAGAGACGCCGACACTGACGCACGCCCTCGGCCATCTGCTCGTTCCCGATTATACGGATCTCGGCGAGCGTCGGGGTGCCGCGCAGCGTGATTATAGGCATGTGCTCCGGAAAGTGACATCGCAGGAAGTCGATCAGAAAGTCACGGCCCTGACAAACATCTACACACCAACGAAAGTCAAACTCGTACTGAGAGTGGCGTTCCTCTGTTGAATCCTCGTGCGGCTGGACTGCATTGGCCTTGGACCGCGACTGGCTGGGCATTGAGCTCTTGTTTTGTAGCCCAGTGTATCTGGCCTGAAATTTTGACATCCATTGAGTCGCCTTCTGTATATCCTTGGCTTGTTTTCTGTACTCGTCCGAGTTCTTCTCGAGGGTGGGGTCTGGAAATTTCGTAAAGATGCGAATGTCGGTCTTGACCATGATCTCGGCCATTTCCTCTCTTTTGGTCAGTCTAGATGAGTTCGGCGGTCTCCAAATACCATAGATATCCATGTCGATCCGGTCAAAGTCTTCTTCGCGTGCTTGCATGTACAGATCGGTAATACTTGTGTCGGTAGGTGGGAGGAGGCCGAGGCTCAAGGAATCTTCGAATTTAATACTTTTTGGCATTTTGAGAGTCGATCGATGGTCGATGTGTGATTCTCTAATCTTTGCTGATTCTCTTGCCGTTGGTGTGCAAACCCCAATATGGAATCAACCCCTGGCAAACACTTATAGTATTCAATCAGGCGTCGGGGTAAAGGGGGGAAGAGTCCTATTAGGTGCCAGTATTGATAATCACAGGCGTGCAATTATGCGATTTAAGGTTGGTGACTGCAATCCGAGATCTCTTCTGTGATAGAATGTCCGTCGGGATCGTTGCGAGTTCAGAAGATGGAGTTCGAAATATACTTGAGCAATGCGCCAGTGGGATGCAAATGGCTTGCCGAACAACTCTGTTTGGGTGGATTGTCCTGGAATGACGACGAAATGCAGCCATCTTTATTTGCGCTTGCCGCCTTGCTAAGCTGTTTCCTGCTGCAGTCATACTCTTTCTTCGGGACTCCTATGCGTATGCATATCGCGACTGCCACAATGACAAGTCTCATAAGTGAGCTATTCACTCCTTTCCGCGCCCGGAAGGCCCTCCCCTGTTGGAACACACTGATCAGCAAAGGTCTCACAAGGACAGTTGACACAATGGTATGAACAAACCGGGTCTTATCAGGGCCAAGCCGTAAACAATGCAAAATTTTGAACCTTCTATACTTTGACCTCGGGAACAATCGGCTCCCATTTAGAAAATCATATAACGAGCTCGGCGCTTCGTTGCTGCCTAGATTCAGCCACACGGCGATTAATTGGTTGTTGTGGCTTTAGAATAAAGCTGCAGTCCGTACCCATCACAAAGCCGACCATGAAAGCACCTAAAGAAAACAGTAAGGTTCGCACAGAATCATGTCTGCTATCACGTCGCGAGCTTCAATATTGGAGAGCATGATTCTGTATCGTTCATGGTCTTCTTGCCCGGAAGGCCCCCGTTCGATCTCCGCGGCAGCCCAAATTCGAGTTCCAAATCAGGGCATTGGTGCCGCCTGAGTACCTTGAGGGTCCTGCGCGGATACGGATCCAGGGTCCAAGTTGTGGGTAAAGGTAGTTTGATGGTGCATTTCGAGACCTGTCTTCGAGGAGTCAACCCGGTTGGGTCTCTGTGAGACGAAAGGCGAAAGGTGTCTTGGGAACTGCGCAGACTATCGGCTGCAGACTGAGACGCCATATTTGGCCGTTCCTTGTTCTCAAACGCCGTTGATCGCACAGGCACCAGTTGAAGCGAGTTTCAGACAGGTACGCCATCAAATCTCCCCCGATATCCTTGGTTCAAGGGACCTGTTGAAGTTTGACTTTACTGAGGATATCCGCCGAATGCAGCTAGTGGTCACCACCCAGGCACTGGGAACCCTTTCCGCGCTATGCCTGCTTTGCCGGTGCCTGGGTTTCGACGAATAGGAACGTTCTCGGCCGAATGATCCGGCCGAATCATCTAGCAATCACTCAGACCGGATATGATCCGTAGTCCACTGGTTGGCCCACACCCTGCGCTAGATCTCTTGTCAGGAAAGACAGTATTCGACTTTCAAGATCGAGACTACGCCGGCGCTTCGGAAAGGATGTTGAGTCGAAGCCGCGACGTGACAAGCCACCGACAACGGCCTCGATCCGCGTGAGACTCGGGTGCATTATTGGCGATCCAGCCGCCTGTCCGAAAACCTTGGCATAGCTCGCGAAAGCGAGGCGAAGAAAGCGGTCGTGGCGTGAGCTTTGCGTAACAGGCAACGTGAATGATGACGACGAGGCACTCATGTCAAATGTATTGCGCCACATTCTTTCGTTAAGTTCGCGGTCTCGAGGAAAGACTGTATCGAGAATCTAGAATTAACAAAGGATTCTGGAAATGAATGGCAGCTGGCCATCCACGAGGAGCTATGCAAAGTGTGCAATTGTCCTCCTGTGCTGAAATCTGTGAAATCTGGAAAACGAAATATTCCAACTTACTGCGGCTTCGTGGCAGAGCCGATGCGCATCGCGCTTGTATCCGGTCCGCGCGGGGGTTGTAGCCGTTGGTGAAATAACAGTCCATTACAATGAGCTGGCACCATCCGACCAGCTGGTTCTCGCCTTTCCAGCAGAATCGCGGCTTCGTTTGATCACTGCCATCGAGTCGTAGTACATCATCAATGCACTCGGTCACAAAGTCCAGGTAGGCTCCGTACCCATTTGACTCGATGTGAGTAACAAGGCCGCGCAGAAGATGGTATACGGCGCTTCCCGTAGCCCCTAAGACGCTTGCCATATATGCGGCTAGGTATCGCCATAGCTCGAGTGTTACATCTTTGTTGTTCCACCATAGCTGACTGACTAAAAAGTTGAACAGAGTGTCGAGCCGAGGTGGCTGTACCAGCGCGTGCACTGAGCTGAAGGCCGAGTCGCAAATGGATCCAGCTTGCTTGTGCCGCTTCTCGGAGAAAAGGTTGCAGGCAAGCTTCAAGTATCGAGGCGAATCCCAGAGCGATGTGGTGGCCTTGTATCTAACATAAGTAGAGTCTCGCAGGTTAGCGAAAGAGGGCATGAGATCCTTGAGGCATCTCATCAACAGCTCCTTGAGTGAGAGAAGTCCTGGCGTGGTAGAAAACAGCTCTGGTGCAGGCGGCGGCGGCGGCGTGCGGCACCTTACAGTGCCGGGCAACTCGTTCTGCCAAACTGGCGTGTTCTGCTGAGGGACAATGATGCCTCGCTTCTTCAAGTACCGATCGATCTGGACAACTTTGCCATTGCGCTCAAAAGTTGTCTGCTTGCCGACGGCAGCGCGCCTTTGTCGCAATAGCATCATCTTGGCGACATCTTCGCGATTGTTATTCTTGACGAAACCCCACTGCTTGAACCTCGTCTTGTACATCTTGGCGCTGTGCGAGGCAGTTAGCGCAAAGGACAATGACATTGCGTGCCACTCACCACGACTGACTGCTCACCTAGCCTTGAACCCTTTTGATTCCATCAGAATCATGATGTCCTTTAAAGTTTTGTCTTCGTGGATATACAGCCTCTTCAATTCCGCCTTGTGGAGCTCCCAAGCCTCGCCTGTCTGGGAGGCTATATAGGCCTTGCGCCCAGCGGGGAATTTGAACTGCATGTCGGCGAAAGACTTGGGCCTTTGAACGCGCGCGCTCCGTTGGATCTGGGCGACAGAGGTGCCTGCATCAGGCTCGGAGCGCGTCGACATCCATTCCATATCATTGCTGGTGTGTGTATCGGCAGAGAAGACGTCGAGCATCATGTCGTCCACGCTGCAGGAGTTCTGCTGCGGGAAACCCCCTCCATGCAGCGAATTGACAGAGACGTCGCCTGGTAGTAGCCATGATGGGCTGATGGCACTGTCGGGTGACCATGATGTTTCCGATGGCATCTCGAAATTGTTTTCCGGGTCTGGTTCTGCCTGCCACGGCTCCATGACCACAGCTACAGGTCGGATTGGCACAGACGAGGTCAATTGGCCAGGGCGCGAGGGGAAACAGACTAGAAATGATGGGAATCGCCCAAGCACTTGAGAGAAAAGAAAGATGAGGAAGAGAAAATCTTCCAAACCTTCAGATTCCCTCCGAGTCCGGCGCAAGTCAACGCGCGCCTACACTCGGGGCATTGTTGCACTATAAGTTCCTCCAGGTTGATTCAGTTGGCATCTTCTCGGGTCTGCGAGGGAAGTTCAAGGGACCACATTACCCAGCAAGCAGGCACCACCGGGTGGGGGTTTTGACTTCGCGTGGACCCCCGCTTTATGCATCGCGCCTGCTTGATTGGTTGAAATGTGGGTTAGTCCCTGCATATCCAAAGTTCCTGATTGCCAGATCTGGTAACGGGCCTAGACTTGGCGAGACCTCGGGACCTCTTTTTTGTATTTTGGTAAGCATGGGGGATCTGCGGCTCTCCACACATTTGGTCCGAGTTTGTGCGACCATATAGCCAGAAGGAGCCGCAAAATAAGAATAGAAATTGTGTTTTTTCTCTTGTTAATGTATTAATTATTTTCTCTCTTTGTAGGCTTTATATTCAGATACATCGCCAACAATTGACACATTACGTATATATATGCACATCGCCACCGAGCTTCTCGTGCTTCAAAGTTAAAATCGGCGACCGAAAGACTCACCGAACCAATAACCAAGAGGGCTGGTGTACTCGCGGTGTGGCTTACACGTCGGAAATCATCGGGCAAGCTGGAGATCTCAAAGTATAGAACTTGCATAATTGAAACATCGTGGTTTCTCTCGGGCTTATCCTCGCTACAAACCATGTAGATCAATATCTTGTGGCTCAAGCCACTGGGCTTCGGAGTACCGAAAGGCATTGTTGTCCATTTTTTTCCCTTCTTCTCAGTGAGACTGGCGGACGGTGACTCACTCAGCTGAAAATCGTCCAGCAGTCGAAATTGCATCTCCAACTGGCTCAACGGAACACAAGATGGTCGACTCCGTGACGAAAAAACAAAATATATAAAACTACCCGTGAGGAAAACTCGCATACCATGTCCACCTCGAGAATGATCAGACCGGAAGACTTACGACAGTAGAAGCAATCCACGAGGTTTGTGCCATTTAATTATCTACCGTAAATCGTCGACATATTTCATCAAAAAGTCATCAAGAGGACAGCTAGGCATAGATCACAAGATAAAAAAATTAGAAGGTAAGAGTAATGTCATGCTTTAAATTTCATTAATCATATCGTACTTTCTTCCACCTCAACCTCCACTTTCTCTATCTGCTTTGCTAGTCTCGAGGGTATCATTCAACAGAGAGACATGAACCAAAACATCCCATTCTTTAAATTCTTAAAAACTTTCATATTTCTTCTTGTTATGCGCGCGAGATATTATTTACTCGGCATCGAGCTCCTTCTCCTTCTCGGTGAGACCGCCGACGGGCGCGGCCCGGGCGGCGGCGGCCTCCTGGCTCTTGGCGGTCCAGCGGCCGTGGAAGAAGTTGCTCATGAACTCGGTCGTGTTGCGGACGTTCATGGCGACGATCTCGCGGGTCGGCTTCTCGAACAGCAGGTCGATCTCCTCGAGCGTCTTGTCCTTGGTCTCGGGCATGAAGAGGATCTGGTAGATCCAGCCGACAAAGGCGATGCCGCCGTAGAAGCCGAGCATCAGGCCCTCGGGCTTCATGGCCTCCTGCATGGCCGAGAAGTTGTACGTGACGATGAACGAGGCCAGGAAGAGCAGGGCGTCCGAGGTCGTCATGCCCCAATGTCTCAGGTAGGTCGGGTAGACCTCGGAGGGCACGACCCAGGTCAGGCAGGCGTAGCAGCCGAAGAAGCCCATGTACAGGATCAGACCGACGAGGTAGCAGGCAATGGCGCCGTTGGGGTTGGTCTCGACGGGAATCTGGTAGCTGACACCAATGATGACGAGACCGATGAAGAAACCGGGCAACATGGCGTTGGCCCAGAATCGTCGTCCGAACTTCTCCATGTAGAAACAGGCGGGGATGGTACCGAGCAGGAGGGAACCGCCACCGACGAGGGACATGTAGGTGGCGTTGGTGTCGTCGAAGCCGATCTGGGTCATGAGGACCGACATGTAGTACATGATGGCGTTGACACCAGTCAGCTGTCCGAGCAGAATCATGATGTTGGCGTAGACGAGAGCACGGCGGGCGCGGGGCACGGAGAAGAAGTCCATCCAGGGGAAGCGCTTGTTCTTGGCGCCCTCGGCAGTGGTCGACTGCTCATCGAGCACCGACACCTTCATGACGAAGAACTCCTCCTTGGCCTCCTCGGTCTCGACACCGCGGATGCGCTTCCAGACCTTGTAGGCGTCGAGCGTGCGGCCCTTGAGCATGAGATATCGGGGAGACTCGGGCAGGAAGAGCATGCCGGCGAACATGATGGTCGAGAAGACGAGGGACGATCCCAAAATGTATCTCCAGTTGCCGGGAACAGTGAGGAACATGGCGGCGATGGCGTAACCAAGGACCTCACCAAGAGCAATGTTGAACTGGTAGAGGGACACCAAGTTACCACGGACGCGGCGCTCGACAGTCTCTGCAACGTAGACGGGGACGGTACCACCCTCAAGACCGACACCGATACCGAGGATGACACGAGCGGCGACAATCATACCTATGCCGTGTTAGTCGCCGATTCGTATTTATACCATTGTGATAGTTATCAGGAATTGTTCACTCACCAAAGTTCATGGAACCAGCCTCGAGGGCACCACCAATAGTGTACAGGATAGTCGAGATGATGATGGACCAGCGTCTACCGAACCATTCGTTGCAGGGACCGAGGAGGATGGCACCGCCGACGGCGCCGAGGGGCATACCCGAGTTGACCAGACTGTTCTGGCGGGTGTCGAGGCCGAGATCGTCGGGGAGGAAGAGGTTGGCGCCGGAGATGAGGGACTGGTCGAGACCGGAGAGGAGACCTCCCATGGAGGCGAAGGCGACAATGACCCAGGTGAAGTGCTTGGGGTTGTTGAACTGGAGGTCGAAGAAGCCCTTGTCCAGGCCGCCGGCGGCAGCGAGCTCCTGCTCCATCTCGAAGATGACCGAGTCGACGACTCGGCTGTTGGCCTGGGTGACGGCCATGGCGTCCTTCTCAGTCATACCCGGGAGGGTCTGAGAAGGGTACTCGACCTGGTCGACGGCCTTCTTGCCCGTAGGGGCTCTGGTTACTGATTCCTCTGCCATGTTTGCAGTATGGTGTGTCTCGACTGTACTAGAAGCTCCGCAACCAAGAGGAGAGACTGGTACAAGAAGTGAAAATGAGACGACACTGTCGAGGAGAAATAGAGAGGACAAGCATAAATCCGGAAGAGCAAGGGAGCGCAGGAGAAGCCTTTTGTAGCATTTTCTACTCTGAACCCGGCCAGTCCAACCGTACATAGGGAAACCCCCAAAACGGAAAACACCGGCCAGCAGGTAGCCAGACTAGACATTCTAGCCAGCATCTTTTTCGTTTCGCCTCTATGTCATTGTGGGTAACGACTCTGGTCACTTGACTCGAGACGCGACGTACGTTGGGATGCTCAACTCGCGATAGTGGAGCCACGGCCAGAGGGAATAGGACCGAAGTAGGAGCGCATCTCCCACTGGGGCCCCAGCGCAGCGCACCCAGATGCACGGATCATGCGTCTGGAGTGCGTGGGAAACAGGACCGAAAGAAAAAAAAAGACCAGCGTCTCCAGTCTCCAGAAAAGATGCTCTGGAATCCCGCCTGGAGATGGGCGCATCAACTGGACGGGGAAAGGACCGATTGCCAGACCTCCGCAGCTTGTCACCCATCTGATCAGCGCAGCTAAACATGTAAGCAAGTGAGTGCTGGCCACACCCAAAATGCGACGACATGCGATAAGTATGAGCGACAATTGAAGACGATAATCAGCAAAAACTTTGTCGCAGAACATGGCAATTGCTTGGCCGATCCGATCCAGGTCCCAATCAGGCCAATCAGCGCACGAGAGCCGCAATTGATTAAGAAAAATTCAGCGAGAAATAATAAGCAAAGCTTGGTAGCGGGAAAGGCGACGGGAGAGGCGCTTGGGCTACTCTGGGCGGACCGGGAAAAGGCTTTGCCCAGTGCCCAACGGGCCAATGAGACCTGGACACCACCGTTTTTTTATTCCCTCTCTCTCAACGGGAAATCCAGTCAGGAGCCTCAATGCTCGCTTCTGATCGAGGTTCTGGTCAAGGGAAAGCGTCGTCTTGGCGGCCGCCGCGCCGATGATTGCCAGATGCAGCCAAGACATCCGACCGGCGGCACAAAAGCCCGTCGTCTAACTAACTGTCAGTCAGTGTCAGCCCAGCCCATCAGGCCACCGTTCCGCGCGCCTGGTTTGTTCCTCTCTTTCACTTTTTTGTTCTAGCAAAAGTGATAGATAGCCCGATCGTTCCATATAAAAATTGAATAGAGCAGGAAAGACGAGTTGAGCATGAAACCATCAAGACAAACCAGCGCCGTTCCTGTTTTCCTCGTCCGTTTTTAGCGCGAAATGACTCGTATTTCCCATCCCACATCCCTCCGCCATCCCATCCTGCCCCCCCAAACCGAACAACCAACCCAGAAAATCGTCTTACGCACTTTTCTCGTGAAAATAAAACCGCCCATTAAAGTTGCCAGACCCGCAACGTCCCACGGACAGACCGAGAAGCGACCGGGACTAACGCCCATGGTGCCGGGGCTCCTTCTTTCTCATCCCGCATCAAGGCTGCAGACCTTTCTCCTCACCTTGATCTCTGGATTCTGGAGAGGGAATATAACTGGGGACTGGACATGATTATTGGGTCTCCCCGTTTCATTATCGTGCGACCTCGAAGAAGTGAAAAGACTATCGTTTGTGTGAGAGTCTTGTGGCTTGCTCGCACCCATGCTCATGCCAATGCCGCCCCTTTCCCTGATTAGGAACCAAAGGCGACGAGGGACGGAGGAGGCACACGACAGATGACGTCGGCGTCGCAAGCAAGTATTCACACAAGAGCCGGCAGTCAAAAATTCATGACTTGGCTTATCCTGATGTCTAATCTGGCTATCGCTACCGTTATCCTCGCGGACAGGCAAAAAAAGACAAAGAATCGCAGAGACTTCTTGTCGAGCGAGACCACGCGTTAAGATTCAGGGGAGCACGCTAGAACTCTTCTAGAATCCGGTCCGGCACCATGACCTTACCGGGTTGATCACTACCGTTTCAATGCTTACGTCGTCCGTGCTGCCACGAGAAGGTCTAGTAGAGAGGACGATGTACGGGCCGGTCTTTTTTCTTGACAAGTCTTCTGTGTTGTTCCCCTCTTCGAATAGATAGTCTTGTTGGACTTGGACCGACTTGGGTAATTACAGGCGAATCGCTCTCAGTGTCTTATCGATCTGATCGACTCAGGTCAAGTGAATAGATATTGCAGAATAGATTATTGGGAAGACAGTAAATATCCCAAATAGTTACGGAATGTCATGGTGCGGAGCATGTACTCAGGTACGTGAGCAGATACGGAGTATAAATGCCGGCAGTATGCGCTACCGCGTGGCATATTATTTTCGAGATCCATACCTTTGGGAGGTGATATGTAATGATGCCGTGATGGAAATAACCTTTACCTAAAGTGGACAAACAATACCAACTACAGTAGACAGCAGCAGTCAAGCCAATCATGCCGAGTGGCAACTCTACCTTGCTTGTGCCTCCCACTTGTCACTTGTCTGTCAGTTCTCTCCCTCTCGTCTCCGAGTGTGTATTTCGAGATCTTCGATCGAGTGCTGATACAAGCGGACCCTGTGTGCCTGATGCTTGCTCTTATTGACATCACAGACAACTGCAGCTGCGTTCTTACCTGCACGAGGCAACTCTATTTTGCAGACTTCCAGCGAACATTCAAGACGGTGTGCTAGTAACGGCTGTGATCCATCATTTTGAGTTCACAAGCGTCCACATTTCCCGCTGTCTGCATATCGTTGCTATATTTGGGACAACCTTGGAAGTCCTCGGCATGAGTTGTATAGCACACACAGTAGCGTAGCTGGTAGGCAAGCAGGGGTAGATCAACCTTTTCAATTCGCAAAAAAACAAGGGCATCTGCAACTACTTGAGGTGGTATCCTTGACCACGTTCCTGCTTGCTGTACATCCATTCCTGATACTTTGTTCTGCGGCCTGCCTATCATGGACGGCTCTGCCAAATCAAAAACAAACTTGCTTAAAAGAAAGGCCCTCACGTGACGATGCTGCAAGCTGACGGTCTTGCTGCAGGCGAACATTTCCTCGAGACTTTTCCATGACCATATCACAAGCTTCGTAACTTGCTGAGATGGGAACCCTCGACTGACAAATCTTGCAGAAAGTCGATTACACCTCGGAAGGGTTGGGCTCCAATCCGGTGATGAGGTAGCCTCCGTACTCATCTCCTCCGGATTCGATCACATCCGTCAAGTTCCAGCCAGTCTTCTTCAGCAGGAAATTGCCTCGGAGCCACAAGCGAATGCAAGTGTCGTTTGGCTTGACCTGCTTCGACTCGTAGGGGACCAATCTCGAGAATCCCGAATCGAATCTTGTCGATGTACAGCCACACATCAGACCGGGAATCTTGTTCTGGCGCTCAAAGTCCTTGCTAACAAGATAAAAGTGATGGTGCTCCTTGTGCAAGTTGGCGGCACTGACATCCGCAACTCCCGTATCAGGACCCATGGGAAGCTTGGCAACATGGGGCGGGCAGTTCTCGCATAGACCATGGGAGTATCCAATGTCTCGAAAATACCAGATCTGGCGCTTTGGAAGGAACATGCTCACGCTGAGGGTGTGAATAGGGGCATCGCCAAAGCGCTCGTAGAAGAAACCTCCAGCGCGGTCGAGATGGTTGAAGTAGGCTTGGTGCTGCTCGCCACGGAAGAAGTCGAGGGAACCGATCTCGAAGTTGGAGTAGAACTGACAATTGTTGTACTGATCGCCAGCGGTAGCGTGGTACCCAAAACCAGATCGAACCCTGCGATCAGACTCTTCGTTTTCGTGTATCAGCCAACTCATGTCGGCTTCGGGGTGTACCAGATCTTTGTTCTTCTTCTTGAAGGTCTGAGTGCGTTCCCAGAGAGAGGGAAAGGATCGAGCATCGTCTAGAATGGCCATGTTGAAACCATACGCCATCTGGTTGTCGCGCATGAAGCTGAAGACGTCGTAATTGATGTCGCAGGTGTAGTGAACCTGAGGCGTACGTCTGTTAGCCAAATGTTTGTCTTTGTTTGCTTGTCTTGAACCTGAATGCGAAGAGCTTTTCTACTCACATCAGGTTCAACGCGCCAATACCAGTCGTAGTTCTTTAGGCGGTCTTCGAGGGCGAACAGGCCAGAGTTCCAGCGACACATCTTGTGGTAGCTCTTCAGCCAGGCCTTGCCAACGCCAATGCCTCCCTGGAACTCTCGACCAACGTCGAACCGTGACTCGTCGATCCACTCGGGTATACGCCAGTGCTCCTCCTTGATCTGTTCAAAGTAGACTTGCGAGGAGGTGGCACTGCTGACAGCGCTCTTGAAAGAATCCGAGAAGGGCTCGTCGTTGAAGAAGATCCAGTCGTAACGATGCATCTTGCGACTGTTGAAGCGTGCCTCGACCTGGAGAATCGAGTGGACCATGCCGGCCTCTTCGGAGTTGCGAACAAGAGCAATGAAGGCAGCCTTGGGCTTGTCGGCAGCCATGGCCTCGAGGCGTTCGGCAGACAGGCTCCAGGTCGGCTGGCTGTAGCTATGCTTCTGCAGCCACTGGACGGGCGTGTCCTTGTCGCCGACAACACCAGGGTTGTACTCGACAACAGGGACGGGCGGGACGTATTCGTAGGGGGCCATGGCATCGCCGCCCTCGAGGCCAAAGATCATCGTGGGAGGGTTGCGAAAGGTGATGGCCCAGACGACCATCAGCGCAGCAGCAACCACGATGTTCCGGATGTTGCTGGACGACCTGTTGACAAGATTTCGTCGCTTAATTGGTGTGTGCGTATAGTATATCGGATGGAACTCACCGAAAACGGCGTCGCAACATCGCGATGTCGCGTTCCCAATTGGGCATTTTGCCAACACAAGGAGTTGGCAGGTGCGATCTATTATCCGATTAGAGGGGATGAATTCATGATCCAATGTTCGATTGCATTATTCTATCAGACTGTTCAAAAGAGTCCTCGACAGGAACGTGAAATTTGGGAGAGTTTGTTCTCGAAAAGGAAAAAGATTCGAAAGAAAGAAGAGAAAGAAAAAGAAATGCTTACCGGATGGTTTTTTTCTCTCAAGAGGGTGCTTTATGAACAAGAAAAAAAAAAGTGAAAACGTAAAAAAGAGTGAGTATTTTCTTTCGAGCACCGTGCCGAAACACGAGAAGAGAGAAAAGGTGTTGCCGTGTTGTGCTTGCTCTGGCCGTCCTGGAAAGTGGAGCCAGCGTCCAAACAATCACCCTCCAGCGACCTGGAGCCTGAGGAAGAACGAGCGGGCAGCAGTGGACAATCGGCATCAAACGGAGTGTCGGTAAACAGCTGGGACTGTTTGAGCACCAACGCGACTGCCTCATCAGTGCCGAGGGAGACGAGCGTGCTTCTTAGAGTCTTATTGTAGAAGACGGCAACCTGCTAACTAGATTACTGTTTGTAACATCGAATAGAGTTATTATATCTGTATATCTTCGGTCGAAAATTAGTACTTTTTTTGTATCGCAACTTCTCGACACTGCTCAGATGACGAAGGACTAAAACACCATGGTATAAGTGATTCAGCTCTTGCTATTGATATAATTCTATCCCATCGCGGGGTGACAGAAGGACTGCCTCACGGTTCTCATCCAATACTTGCGATATATTGGCAGTCGCGGGTTGTCATCCAGAGTGCAGAAAGAGCTCGGGGCTGTCTGGACAAAACACCACAGTATAAGTGACTTAGCTCTTGCCGTTGATATCAAATCAATCCCATCGTGGGGTATTGTAATAGCTACCCTGCGGTATTCATTCAATAATTGCGATACATTGATAGTTAATGGTTGCCATCAGGAGTGCAGAGAGAGCTCAAGGGTGACCGGGCGACCAGCTGCCAGAACATTACGGTATAAGTGATTCAGCTACTGTCATTGGCAGATGAAATTGGCCCAATAGTGGGGTTTCTCTGTTAGATATTTCACGGCTATTGTTCAATCCCAGGAGTTGGCACTTTCTGGCTGACATCAAGAGCACAAAGAGGAAGAAAATGAGGGAGCCTCAAACTGCCGGCTGAGTTGCGACTAAAACACCACAAGATAGGTAACTCAGCTTTTACTACTGATAGCAATCGATCCCGTGGAGGGGTAACTCTCTAACCTAACTGCATTGCCTCTTTCTGGTTGATACCAAAAGTGTAGAGAAAGAGCTCTAGGTTAGACCGCCTAGCTGACCAGCTGACTAGGTAAGGTAGGTAGTTGTCACAAAACACCACGGTATAAGTGATCCAGCTGGTGCTGCTGATACAAGATCGACCCGATGGCATGGTAGCTCTTCTTAATAACACGCGCTCTTTATCCATTGTTCACATATTGGCGGGTTCTGATTCACGTCAGAGGGCATGTGCGAACTCGAGAGCATCCGGCCGACCAGCTGCCAAAACACCACGAGTGACGACGCCGTTGCTGTTGGCTGATACAACAACAAATACATCCATGGCGGGGTAGCTTGGAGCTGTTGTTTAGCTACCTGGCGGCTGCCATCCTGCTTTCGCGCCTTAGTACTTTCTGATTGGCATCACTGACTGTTGTGTTAAAGGACACACGTGCAGGTCCTCTGACCACGACCGTCGTCACCTTACGTAACAGTTGCGCCAAGGATTCCATGGCAGGCACAGGAGCCCAGCATGAAAGACAACACACCGTACAAAAGGCTTGTCGAGGAATATATCTTTCAATCAAGCATCCTGACACCGAGGACAATGCCGGTGCCTCAGTCGACACTAATAACATACATACAATGCAGTGACATTCAAGTAGACCAAAGCAACAACGTTGGTATCACCAAGACAGATACCTCCCTTTTAACAAGCCATCAACGCCATACGCCCATTACGCTCTAAGAGTCGCACGTGAATGATCAGGTTTCCACCACCATCGCATCGCTGCCATCGTCTTCTTCTTGCTCTAGCGTCAGGTCCAAGACACGAGCATACTGTACCGTCAAGCGTAGGAGCTCCCTAAACTTGCCTGGAGTGAGGGTTAGCCTTGTCACATGTCAGACGTGAAGATGTATGAAAACTTACCCAGTATCATCACCACGCCTTTCAGCAATTCTTTCCGGTCCCATCCACAGATTTCATCGTCCGTGCTGAACCATCCCTTGCCCTGTTCGGCACCGGCATCCTTATCCTGCAGGATACCTCCAAGAAGGCTATTGAGAAGTTCCTCGACTTTGCCTCTGGATCCCTCGGCGCCGATTCGCTTGGCGTACATGAAGAGATATAGTCTAAACTCGTCTTTGGCGCCAAGCTGCAAAGCACCCGCCATCCGATTCTCGAGATGTGCAATGCTGACACTCGATTCGAACGACTCAAAGCCATCTTTCGAAAGCAGCGACTTGATAATGCGTTGAAGTGTGTATGCTCGGCCCTTGAGCAAGAACTCATTCGTCGTGTGACGTTCCAAGAACGGTATGATACCGGCCGATACCAAGGTCTCCTCATTCTTGCTGGTCTTGGCCGTTGTTGGCCCAACAGCTGTCGATTGCAGTGCACCGACCGATGAGTCATTGCTGTTCCAGTACTGACTGCCGACAGCCCACCAAGATTCGGATAACCTCTGCCATGTATACATGTTGGGGGAGTAGTAGTAGCCATCTCCGTTGGTGAGAGTGACTACAATGTGGCCGTTGGAGTTAAGATGAGCCGAGGTCACTCCAGGACCTGCCGTTGCTGTATGTGGATGAAGCGATTGAGTAGCGATTTCCAGCACGGGACCTAGGGAGACTGGCGGGTGTGGTGACGACAAGGTCTTGATGTTCCATACATGGCACTGTCCGACAGCGGTTATGCACAGCAGCCACCAATTTCGACACTCGAGGATCACCGGCTGTGACTCGAGGACCATAGCATTGATCAGTCGGCGGCCAGCCGGGGTCCACACATATAGACTTCCATCTTCGCAGGCGGCTGACCAAAAGTTCTTGTTGCCAGTCACAAGAATAATCGCACGGGGAACAAAGTCCTGCCACAAAATGTCGCCGCGCTTCGACGCCATGATATGGGACGGGTCTCTGATTGCTGTAGGGTTCTTTGCTTCGAGAATAGTGTTCTCGGGCACCTTTGAGGCTTCTTCCAGGGATGCTTCTTCCAGCAGTGCACCCCGTTCCAGCGGTCTGACGATGTGTGAGCGTATCTTGGGCACAGCCAGACGGACCTGCGATATCGCGATTGACGGATTCAAGACCGCTGGTCGCAGAAATTCCGGAGTGGGTACAACACCATTGCGCACAGGTTCGAGCGCGGCAGGCTCGAGACCCTCTACCCCATTTTCCAAGATGGGAAGGGGTCCTGCTGCAGGTCTCTTACCAGCGTGTTCCTCATCGCCATCGTCCACGGCAATAGCTTTGCGCTTGTTGCCAAGCAGCATCGATACCAGGCCGCCTTCTGGAAGTCCATCATATGCCTTGCTAAGATCGAGTATAGTCTGTGGTGCGTCATTCTGGGCAGCCTTGGTCGCGCTGGAACCAACTAGTTGTGTCTGAGGTAGCGATGATTGTCCCGTGCCCGAAGAAGAGATGAGTATGGGTGCAACCCTCTTCTTGCCGTCCTTGGTGACTGTGACCCGTGACTTCAATTCGTTGACCCTTTGCACATTCTTTTCAGCAATCTTTTCCTCTGCCGTGGCTTCCTTGTCCTTGTCACTATCATTTTCTGCTTCCTTTTCCGATTCCTTGGAAGCTTCTGCTGCGAGCTGTCCATTAGGTGTGGGTGCGTTATTCGGCGTTGCTGTTCCAGTCTTCACGCCGTTTGATGCGGGAGCAAGGTCTTTCGATACAGCATGGTGATCACCCATAAGAGCACCCATGCGGGATTCCGCGCCTCGTCTCTCTCCTTCTTTGGCGTGAGTTTCCAGCAGGAGCCCATCGACATCTTCTGCAATACCCATGGCCTTTCTGGATGCGCCGTACTTGGACAGGGCCTTGTCCGTTTCTTCCAGATTCGCAACCCAGCCAAGCTCGCCCGTCTCGAAACGAGCACAAATGATGCTTCCGTCAAGACTGGCAGCAAACAGCGTCTGACCGTCAGGGGCCCAGGCCAGATCTGAGATGGATTTTGCAGCCAAGTCTTGCAACACAACCACTGGCCGGGATGAGTTGGTGTTCCAAATGCTCAGAGTCTTGTCCTGACCAGCCGATGCGATGACAGTAACAAGTGCTCCGGTTGGATGCCCGTTGGCTGCTCCATTCTCAACCGGTTTCTCTGTGTGGAACAGGCGCGGAGAGAAGATACAGACCTCGGTCGGACCCTCGTGGCCGATCAGGTTGATGTCGCTATCCCATCTAGAGCGCTCAATAATGGCGACAGAGCTGACGGGCCCATTGACGGCGTTGGCCGCGGCAATGTGATTACCATCGGGAGACCACGAACACCGTCTGAAATAGGTCGTCAATGGCGACGACTTGAAGGGCGCGCTGATGGTATGCTCCAGTTGAAAGTTATTAACCATGTCATGTTGCGTCGCATTCGCAGCCGGTGAAGTGAATCGCCAAATCTTGATGGTTCTGTCGTCGCTGGCCGTCGCAAAGAACTTGTTGGCTGGATCGAAGGTGATGCCCTTGACGTGGCTCTGGTGCCCAGAAAGGACCTTAAGCTTTTCAAAAGTGTGCCCAGACCATATGACTATCTTGGAGTCCAGACCGACCGAAACCAGAATCGAGCCATCGTGGGCCCAGGCAAGGTCCTGGACGTCGTTTTCATGACCGACCAGACGCTTTGATGTCTTCCAGTTCTCGACGGGCGGAGGCTCGTTGCTGCCGAGGGCGACGACTGTGGGGGGCGGGCCACTCTCGAGCTGATATATGCAGATAATCTTGTCGTCGGCGCCAGAAGCAAGGTAGCGACCATTTGGAGAGAAGCGAACGGAGTGGATCGTGCCCAGGTGGTGGCTCATGTGGCACAGCTGCTTTGGTTTCGTGTACGTGCGATCGTGGGCATTGTACACGGACTCGGTAGACCATATACGAACGTGTCCATCTGCGATTGAAGGATTAATGCGTGCTGCACGGGGCATATTTTGGTGGGAAGATGCAAACCTCCTCCGGCAGTAGCCAGCCTCTTGCCATCGGGCGAGACGTGACAGCTGTACACCTCAAAGTCCTTCTGCTCGCCTGTCGCAACAAGTCAGTTGGTCGCATCGAAATAAAGAAACGGGCATCAATGGCGGATCGCACCTTGATGGCTCAGCCATGATGGCTTGACGAGATGCATCGTGGGTTGAGAAGCTGCCGAGCTTGTCGCATTCCGACCTTCTCAAGCATTGGTAAGGGAGTTGGTGTCTTGCTTTCTTACGTCGAAGCGCGCCTGCGCCAAAAGTCGCGACGCGGACCGAGCTCCAGCTTACCTTGGGCCTTTAATTAGTGGATAGGACCTGAACTGGCGGACTGGGTGGGCTTCTCAGGGACGGGACTGGACCTTTCAACGTTGGGTGGACCTCCACTGCCCAGGTCAGGTCCCGCCGCCGCATCAGTTAGCCGGGCCCGGAATAAAACAGGCACCGAAACGTCTTTATGCCCCTCAGGCACTCAGCTGGAGCTCCCAATTCGTTTTCAGATTCCGGCGCATTCCAGCACTCCAGCTCAATTGTTTCTTGGTCCATGTCATGTTGTATCTGGCAATTGGTCCTGATTGGCTGCAGCCGTGTTGTTTTTTTATTGTTTCAAGACGACTTTGAACATGCAGTGCAAACCCGAACACCAATGGCTGAGACGACTATTGCTTTTCCCATTCACACTTTCAGTTAACACTCTGCTATTGGCATCTTTCTAGAACATTTCAACAATCGAATCACTTCTGTGTCGGCAGACAATCTTGTGATCTTGTTGCTTCCGCTACCAATCAGCTATTCACAGATACACCTGAGCATGCGCGGACGTACCCCGAGCTCGTTGCGTGACTCGCGATAGCTATCTCTTTATGATATCTCCCAAGTGGACCTTTCCCAGTCCCGTCACCACTCTCGTCTTTCACAGGTGGCCCAGGCAATACTTTTATACTTGAAGGCAAAGAATGTGCTGCAATGTTTCATCGAGATCCGAGCATCCTTCGGAGCCGGCCTCTCACGCCTTTTCTGCTCTCCTGGCTGGCTAGAGATGTTCAGACAAGCTTCAAGGCTCGCTTAGCTTTCTCTTGCGAATCTGATCATCTAGCCACCATCCAATCGGCACTGCACTGCCGCGTCTTCCTGTGGGGATCCCAAGCCTTCGGGAGATGGACCGCTATAGTTCATATACACGCCATTCCCGGGGTCGTGAACGTGATCGCAGCGCATTGCAAAGTCTGCCACTTGCTTGGACGCTATTTCTTTTTTCAAGGTTAAAATTTCCATTCCATAAGGTAATATTATCCATTTCTAATAACGCGATTCCGATCCTTTTGTTCGCATCGCACATCACACCACCATTCACACTCAAGAACTACACATCTCAACGCCTACCAGCCGAGGTCGATGTGCAGACTATGCAGTCGCCACAGCCCACGTTGCATGGGAGGGAACGGATCTTCCGATATCTTGGAACGTTATCATCGCAACCATGTTGCCGAATGGTATTGGTACTCGGCGAGTTGCGGTAGCTTGTCCACCTGGTAGACAGTCGAGCCATCTGCTGCATACGAATCAAGGTCGTTGCCCGTCCAGTCGGGCACGGCCACTCAATGTCTGTAGTATCTACAATCTAGGTACAGGTATGGATGCCGGGGAAGATAAGAGCACAAACCACCACCAGAGCGCCCCCACTTCCGACCGGGACTTATACCCAACATCGAGATGTCCGTAGATACCACAGATTGGGTTGAGAGATTCGATCAGCAGCAAACAGTGGCACTTGGAGAGTTCCATTGTGAGACAGGTAACATCGTATCGAGAATCAACTATTGCGCGTCAGCGAAATGCTCGTCCAGTCAATTGGCTGGACCCTTCATACTCCTGGTTGAGTAGCGGCCCGCTCCTATGCCGAGTCGAATCAAGCCAATATCAAAAGAGATAAGACTAGGTGTCGTGCTTTGCCGTCGTCGTAACGCCGTGGGTCTTTCTCCGAGAACCTGGTTCAACATCCCGGGGACTATACAAGCGATACCAAGACGGGCGGCGCACGTCTGCCGACAAATTGCCTGCTCCGGTACGAATCAGTGGGTCGTAGTCGTCGTAGCCATACACCTGGGACATATATACCTACCAAACTGCGCTGCCCATACGAGATGGCGATCCCCTCCAGTGTCTCCGAATCTCGACCTCGAACGACCATTTTACATAGTGTCGTGCGCCCGGGCTAGCTGCCATGGCTTCAGAAATCCAGCAAGTCCCATCCGACAACTCGAGCACCGAGAAAGTGTCCCAGACCGAAGATGAGAAGATAAACACCAAGGACACGATCGAGCCATACGTGGCAGACCTCGAGGGAGAAGGGTACGAGGCAGAGAAGCAGAAGCTGGCTGAAAAGGCCGAGGCCAAAGAGTTGATACCCAACGAGGCGTTTACGTGGAACGTTGATGGCGACCAGTCGCCTTGTAAGTATTGTCGGAATGTCTTCGGTACTTTTTACGACTAACACGGCCTCAAGTTCCAGAAGTAGCTGCATGTGTACCTAATACTGACGACCCGAGTATTCCTTGCAATAGTAAGTTTCTCCAACGGCTGATACCTATAAACGTCAATCTAAGATGACCTAGCTTTTCGAGCTTGGTTTCTCTTAACCATATTCGTCATCATCTTTGCGGGTGCAAACCAATTCTTTGGTCTCCGATACGTGGGTTGCTCCGATCCTAGAGTCAAGAATACAAAACTGATTCATATTAACTTAGCCGTCGTTGACTATCGGCTATGTGGTTGCGCAACTTCTCGTCTTTCCCATCGGAAGAGCATGGGAGAAACTTCCAAGATGGCGACTGCCCCTCGGCCCTCTCTCGTTTGACTTCAACCCCGGCCCCTTTACAATGAAGGAGCACGCTCTCATCGTCATCGTGAGTTGTTCCTAAGACTTTACCGAGAGATTTCGCCTTCAAAACGCTGACCGCGGCAAAAGTGTGTCAACATCAGTGCCAGTGTCGCCTACGCTTCCGGCGCGCTTGTGGCCATCGTCAGCCCTGTATACTGGAACCAGGATAACGGTGCCGGCTTCTCATTCTTGTTTCTTCTGACCACACAGATGCTCGGGTTTGGCCTTGCTGGACTGTCACGTCGATGGCTGGTCTACCCTGCCGCTCTCATCTGGCCCCAGTCCTTGGCCTCGACCGTCCTCTTCCGCGCTCTGCACGAGCCCCAGGAGCATACCGTGGCGAACGGCTGGACCATGACCAGATATAGGTTCTTCTCCTACTTTACCATCTTTGCCTTTGTCATCTTCTGGTTCCCAGACTACCTGTGGACGGGTCTGAGCACCTTTGCCTTCATCACCTGGATCGTGCCCAAGAACCAGAAGGTCAACACCATTTTCGGCATGAACTCTGGACTGGGCTTGCTCCCGATCAGCTTCGACTGGACTCAGATCAACTACGCCGGATACCCCCTGGTGACGCCGTTCTACATTACTTGCAATGCGTTTGCCGTCGTGGTGATCTTCTTTTTGTTCCTGTCACCGATCTTGTACTACAATAACGTGTGGTACAGTGCCTAGTAAGTAGTTCAGGTTTTCACAATGAGCGTTGAGATTTGCTAAACCGTCCCAGCCTCCCGCTTCTGTCGTCCAGCACATTCGACAACACGGGCTCCACTTACAACATTTCTCGGGTCGTCGATGAGAATCTGGATTTCGTCTTGAGCAAGTACGAGGAATACTCTCCCATGTACATCTCCATGTCCTACTCGCTATCATACGCTCTATCCTTTGCTGCCGTCACTGCCATGGTGTTTCACACATACCTGTACAACGGAAAGGAGATCTGGGCCAAGTTCAAGAACTCTCGCGCCGGCGGAGAAGACGTTCACAAGCGGCTGATGAACGCGTACAAGGAGGTAAGTACCTGAAGCTGCTTCTTGCCCTTACTAGAGAAAGGACTGACACTTTTATGAAATCTAGGTTCCCGACTGGTGGTACGGCGTGTTGACGGTGGTCGTCCTCGCCCTGGGCATCCTGACAGTCCGCTACTGGGACACGGGACTGCCGGTCTGGGGCTTCATCGTCGTCTGCTTCGGCATGGGCGTGACGCTGATCGTGCCCGAGGGCATCCTCGAGGGCACGACGAACCAGCGCATCTTCCTCAACATCATCACGGAGCTGATCGCCGGGTACGCGTGGCCGGGCAAGCCCATCGCCAACATGATGGTCAAGTGCTACGGCTACAACTCGGTCAAGCACGGCATGGACTTTGCGCAGGACCTGAAGCTGGGCCAGTACATGAAGATCCCGCCGCGGGTCTTGTTCGCCGGCCAGATCTACGCGTCCGTCCTGGCGACGGCGACCCAGACGGGCGTGCTGCGCTGGATGATCGGCAACATCCCGGACCTGTGCAGCTCCAAGAACGCGCAGCGGTTCACGTGCGCGGGCGCCAAGGTCGTGTACAACGCGTCGCTGATCTGGGGCAGCATCGGGCCGCAGCGCATGTTCCAGGCGGGGCAGGTCTACAACGGCATCATGTACTTTTTTCTCATCGGCCCCGCCGCCACCCTCGCCGTCTACGCCGTCTACCGCCGGTACCCGGCCAGCTGGGTCCGGTACGTCAACGTGCCCATCTTCTTCAACGCCGCCGGCAACATCCCGCCCGCCAACACGACGCAGTACTCGCTCTGGTTCATCTTTGGGTTCCTGTTCAACTTCCTCGTCCGCAAGCGCGCCTTTGCCTGGTGGAAGCGGTACAACTGTATGTCCAAAAGCCCTTCCCCTTCCTACAAACCACATTGGATTGTCATGCTATTTCCGTTCATTGTTGACTGACGATTTCACATCTAGATCTGCTACAAGCCGCCATGGACACCGGCACGGCGCTGGCCACGGTCATCATCTTCTTCGCGCTCAGCTACAACAGCATCACGCTCAGCTGGTGGGGAAACAATGTCGGATCCGACACGGACGACGCCAACTCGGTGCCGTACCTCACGGTCCCGGACGGCTCGTATTTTGGAAAGGGGCCCGGCCAGTTTTGATGTGAACGCTCATGGATTACGTGTCGATTAGCCTTTTCGTTTATCTGTTATAGTCTGGATGAATTGATGAAGATGTCTGTCAGATTGAGGCAGTTCTCCTTGGATACGCGTGAGGGTTGGGCCTAATGCAGGCTGATGAATCCTGCGAGAAGAAACCTGTTCATCACTTCGAATCAAAGGCGCGAGAATGATTGTGGGACATCTCACGATGAAAAGCCCCCGAGGCTACACCTGGAATGATCAACGCTTGGCCAATCAACCACACTTATTAACAAGACCTGAGAAGTTGGCATCGGCTTTTAAATACATATACTACTACGATCCTACTTATGAGTCCTTAGTATGTAGTATTGCTGCTCTTCTTTTCAGAAACCGTTAGATCAGGCCCGAGTGTCGAGTTCCAGAAGAGTGGTACCACAGTCCTTGCGACAGCCGTTGTCTTATCATGATATCTTGCAAGTTAATTTCCAAGGCTGATAAAGGCAAACCGACCAGAATACAGGATTTCTAAATCTTTCCCAACTGGGACTCAATTCCCGGACTGCGCTCTACCGCGTCGGGAATTGTTTTTGCAGGGTGGATAAGAATCCGAGACGATCTCGAGAAGGTCTATCTGCGAGTCGCGTGACTGCAAGATCTACGTGCAGCAACAGGGTAGATTCCTACATCGTACCTGCTTGGTTTTTGTGGGAATATTCTCTCCAGACAGCTCAGCCTTGCAGCATTGTTCCTGGATTAAGAGAAAGGTGCATATCTTCCTGGTAGTACTGTAATAAGCATACTACCTACCTACACGTTGCCCTTCCCACGCGAGCCACGGGAATGGGCGAGGTGGATCAGATACTGACGTAGTACAGAATCCAGACAGACGTCGGGCTGCTGCTTGTCTCAGGATCTGGTTCCAGTGAAGAATGCAATCAAATCATCCCGTTGCGCCGTTGGCCATTGACAGCTGAAAGATAAGACTAATAGATCTGGACAGGTCTGGCGACTAGGATGCAAGCGTGTCGGACTTGGCGTCACCTTTTTCACCATCTCAAGGTGCTTCCCCGCGAGCCGCATCTTTTGAATTGAGTTTTCCGAGTCATGCAGAGCAAAAGCGACTTCTGGATTATAAGGCTTTTCCATGACGACAGTTTGAGAGATAGAGGAGAGTGATTACCAGTTGGAGGCTGATAATTGATTCCCCAAATATCAACAGCGCCGTCGATAGATCTGCAATTAGATTCATCATTGGATTTTATAATGATTCCCCTTCCCCAGAAAACGGGAGAAGACGGTAACTGTGAGCCCCTCCCTGTTTCTGTTTATCCCCCTGCAACTTCGCAACTGGAAATCCACCGAAAAAGTCTCGGCACGCGTTGCCTAAAAAGTGATAGCGTCCCGATTTCCCAGCGGCCTTCGTCTGCCAGAAAAGCCAATCTGTTGCCAATGAAGGCCACTGAAAGAGGGCGAAGAGACAAGCCCGTGACATCACCTCACCCATGCAGATTGTTATCTCGTAATGAAAACCTGCACCGTCTAGACCCGAAGCGGCCCCCTTCCTCCACTCAACTGTAGCCAAGACGACGGCTATCTTATCGCCATGCTGGAGCTTACGGAGTGCACTTACAGCGTGCGGGTGGGTTTATCTAAACACTAGGGGACTTGACTCATGGGCCATGCTGATGCCTCGGCTATGAGAAGCACTGGACATGCCACCAGAAGGGGAAAGGCGAGAGGTGAGAAGTAGATGCATGTCCCGACCCTAGGTTACCTAGCACCTTCGTTCCGCGCCGCTTTCCTCCCCAAAACGACCGTTTCTTTCTCGCCCTGGAGTGGAGAATGGGGGCGACAGACAGACACACGACAATCAGTCATCGACTCGCTCGCTGCTGCCCTGCTGCCCGGTAATTGAACAGACGAAACAGTCATAGCTATTGATACAGCCGATACACTAGATATACTTATCAATCCCGCTTGCTTCCTACCACCGCCGCTGCCACCACATTCCGGGCTCGTCACTTACTACTTATGCTTGGCTAATACTAAACCGTGCCGTGTCAGCTCACATCCGGCACTTTTGAGCTCTCGCCAGCTCCTCTGCCAAGTTCTATTTTACCTCACCGAGCCGCCTCGGATCAAGGATAACCACCAGAGAGCTCTCTCTTCTACCTTGGGACGACACTCTCCTAACCTGGGACGACAACAACAATGGCGGGCTCCGTTCTTACCGGGCGCAAGTCCACCGAGGTGGGCGCCGCCGACGATGCCCTCGCAAAGATGGGCTACAAGTCGGAACTCCCTCGGAGTCTGAGCATGCTGTCGGTTCTCGGTCTCTCCTTTGCCATCATGGCCGTGCCCTACGGTCTCAGCACCACCTTCTACATCACCCTGTCCAACGGCCAGTCCGTCACCATCATCTGGGGCTGGGTCCTCCTGTCCATCATCTCGACCGCCATCGCCGCCTCCCTGGCCGAAATCTGCTCCGTCTATCCCACCGCCGGCGGCGTCTACTACTGGGCCGCTCTTCTCTCCACGCCGAGATGGGCACCGATTGCCAGCTGGATCACCGGGTGGCTGACCTTGGTCGGCAACTGGACCGTCACCTTGTCCATCAACTTTGGTGGCGCGCAGCTCATCCTCAGTGCCATCTCGCTGTGGGACGAGGACTTTGTGGCTAATGCATGGCAGACCGTTCTCATGTTCTGGGCTGTCACGCTGGTCTGCTACCTGATCAACATCTTTGGTTCCAAATACCTGGACCAGATCAACACCATGTGCATATACTGGACCGGAGCCTCGATCATCATCATCTTGGTCGTCCTGCTGGCCATGTCGCCATCCAAGCGTAGCGGCGAGTTCGTCTTTGCCCACTATGATTCATCTGCGTCGGGATGGCCTAGCGGATGGTCATTCTTCGTGGGACTGCTCCAACCGGCCTACGTGCTGACTGGATATGGTATGGTGGCATCCATGTGCGAGGAGGTCCAGACCCCTGAGCGCGAGGTCCCCAAGGCCATTGTTCTGTCCGTCGTGGCAGCCGGCATCACTGGTCTCGTCTACCTGATCCCCGTCCTCTTCGTTCTTCCCGATGTCTCTGTTCTTTTGGCCGTCGCCAATGGTCAGCCCATCGGACTCGTCTTCAAGGAGGCTACCGGTAGCGCCGGCGGTGGATTTGGATTGCTGTTCCTGATTCTTGGCATCTGGTTGTTCGCCGGTGTCGGTGCCCTGACGGCCTCGAGTCGCTGCACCTACGCCTTTGCCCGTGACGGCGCCATTCCCGGCTCTGGCCTCTGGAGCAAGGTCGACAAGAGATTCGACATTCCCCTGTGGGCGCTCACGCTGTCCGCTGTCGTCGACTGCCTCCTCGGCCTCATCTACTTTGGCTCCACGGCCGCCTTTAGCAGTTTCACGGGCGTGGCCACCATCTGCCTCTGCACGTCATACGGCCTCCCGATCCTCGTGTGCGTCCTGCGCGGCCGCAAGCACGTCAAGCACGCGTCCTACTCGCTCGGCAAGTTTGGCTACGTGACCAACATCGCGACGCTGCTGTGGATCGTGCTGGCCATCTTCCTCTTCTGCATGCCGACCAACCTGACCGGCCTCGACGCCGCCACCATGAACTACGCCAGCGTTGTGTTTGCCGGCTTCGCGCTCATCAGTCTCGTCTGGTACGCCGTCTGGGGCCGCAAGAACTTCTCTGGCCCGCCGGTCCTCCAGACCCAGATGGCCGAGGAGGGCGGCGTTGGAGTTGTAAGGGGCCACTCTCTCGACGAAGAAGCGACATCAGCAGCTAAGGATGTGAAGCAGGGTGGCGAAGAGAAGATTGTATAAAGAGTCAAGTAGTCCTTCTTGAATGAATATGAGAGAACAATGTTTGTTGGATCAGACTTTTTGTTGTTTAGTGCCTTGTAGATTCAAGCGTTCATTTAAGCATAAATCCAGTGTAGATCCGTGTACCCTACCTTCACAATGTACACTTGTGACATCTGTTCGTATGCTCGCGGTGAATATTGTGTTGAAATTAAATAAATCATTTGCATGTAGAAAACAATGGCAATGTCCTGCGCCTTGGATAGACTTTAGCTGATCACCACTAGTCATGCCATGAAGCAAGCAATGGAACTAGGTTAGCCACGTCCCTCAACGCGGGATCGTCTGTTCATGGCAACATGGCCGTTGTTCGGGGCGTCTAATGCGGTCCAGAGCTAGAGTCTGTAGATCCTGAACTGGGCTTCTTGACATCAGTACGGATAGACAAGCACAGCGAGTTGGTAAGTTGTGCGTCTGAGGCAAAGCCCACGTGGCCGAGCCAGGAGCCACGATGTATCGACGTTTTGGGTCTTGGGTGATGGATGCTTTGTTGGCAATGGTGAAGTCCTCACGCCATTTTTATATTAGTCTCGACCGCCCGCGCAAAACGCTAGCTGTGGTGTGTAAGGCGCGTGATAAAGACGCGACCGTCATGATACTAGTACCGGTAGTCGTTCCTGTTGACAATTGGCCCTGACGAAGAGAAGTGCTTACTTCTTGGTGTTGGTGGTCCTCGAAATCGGCTCTCGCTTGGTTTGGAGGTGGCGATTGTAAGGGGATCCCCAAGAAGGTAAGTGTCATTCAGAGGGTGGTGGTTGAGATGTTAGTGGTGGTGTCTGGTGTGTATGGTGTGGTCTGGTAGGTTCGCTTCCCCCCTGCCAAAAGTTCGTATTGAATGATGATGCGCTTTCATGCGCAGAAATGCTATAGCTGTCGAGAGCATTAACAACCCGAGTTGATCAGGTCCATGGAATAAGGGTATCGATATTCAGACGAAAGAAAGCTCCCATGTACTTTAGGTCGAGAGGGTGTGCCCAACTTTTCGGGGCGTACTGCCGAGGAATATTCCCCGAATGTGTGGTTGGGGTGGCCGCCATGATTGGGCAAGAGAAGTCGTGTTGCGAGAAAAAGTGTCCGCAATACGAGAGCCGTTGGAGATGGCAGGCATTCTAGCATTTCCATTGGCATTTCTCGAAGGCCCAGAATGCTCGTCGCGATGGGGACACCCTTGGCAAAGCCGATGAAGCAGTGCTGAAACCTATTGTGAATATTGTGGGCATCGTGATGACCACAGGCTTGCCTCTCTCCAGGCGGCAGAGGGATCCTCGATGAGACCAACTCCTGGTGGGGAACAACAGCACGGATCCACACTTTTTTGGTAAGTTGGAACCCTTGCGGCCTGGGGTGGGAGATGCCGAAGGCACCGAGGGTAGATCACCTCTTGGACCCCTGATCGCCAACAACCATTGAAGCTAGAAAGGTTGGAAGAGAGGAGCAAAAGCAGCGACATCTCGTCATGTGCGACCATGATGGTCTTTGCGGTCCCGGTAGTATAGATCGATATTTTATAGATCGGGACTACCAATCAACCATCAGGCAGAAAACAGAGAAAACTATGCTCAAGGGACCAAAGGACGAACAGGACATGTCGCGACGCACAAGCTGTACCTACCCGTATGTCGTTCGTATCTTGTCAGACAATGTCATCGGCAGGATCGCCGCGCCACGACGTCTCATTTTGTACAAGCTGCTGTGCGTTGTTGTCGCACGAGTTGGGCAATTTGTAGATTGAACAGTCTACTGCTTGATTTAGAGAGTGTTGCGTTGCGTGTCTACTCCAGGGCCAATCTGCGGCTCTCGTATTTGTGCTTATTAGGTAGGCATTGGAAGGATGTCGACTGGATAGATCGCCATATCGTGAAAATGTCTGTCAGTTAGGCAGGTATCATTTGCCAGTGACTCCCTTACATGATAGCTCGGACCACTCGAGGTAAATCCCTTATACTGTGAGGGCATTGTATCAGCATCTTCTTTCGAGTTCAGACGAAGCACTTGTCCTGCGGCTGGTCCCATTCGAGCCTGTACTACAAGCACTGCCCTTGACGATAGTAGAGAGCTTTGTGGGGTATGTAGGTTGATGGGCTTGGTAATAACGTTCGAATGAAACTGTCAGCTGGACGTGGCGCCTCTTTCGTCGATGTATGTTCAGAGGCAGCCGCGAGCCAGAGCTCTAGAGTGAACAGTGCTCTGCTTCGAGAAGGATTTCCATCATGTCAAGAATGCCATTGGATTGTCCGTGTGGACACTTGGGACGCGGCATGGCCGGCCGACGATGAGGAGACGGACTCCAAGGACGGAATGGCGCGTGGTCTTTGCATCGTCATGCCCTGCAAGGCTCCTCTCTTTCCCAGCTGCAAGGGCGTCGATAATAAGGTGGCCTGTCAAAGACAAAGTTGACGTCTTGTTTTGCAGCTCTTTGACACGTCTGCTTGAATGGAATTGAGAAGGCGGGATGTTCTAAGTTACCTCGATGAGTGTTCCAGAGCACTGGGCCATTTAGAACAAGGTTGGGCGAATGATGATCGCGGTAAAAGGAAGCTGCTGTGTAAACCCTCGAGCATCTCCACATGTCTCGTCCTCAGGTGCTCTGAAGCAAAACATGGCATCCATCCCGCTAATGTAGGCTCTCTGCAAGCTCTGTAGCCAAAGTGGCCTGTAGCACGGTTTCCGTAGGGCCTAAAGAGCTCCCTGGCTTTTTAGCCTTTCTACCCCTGGCAGAATGGGCGGCCTGGCGCTGCTCGCGGGCTTGGGGACGAGAAGTTTAGCACACTTCGCGTTCTTCTTTTTTGCATTCCCACCCGTTTCCACCCCCTTTCGGCTGTGGTGCATTGGTGGATGCAAGCATTTTTTGGGGCACCTTGACGTCTCTTAAGAAATACCCGACCGACCTGTTTTCTGGGAAGAGCTTCGCGGACCGTCGGTACTTTATCACTTGACTTCGTTATTTTCTATCTTCTTGCTTCAACACAAGCCAACTTCTTTTTTTTCAAACCTGCTCCAACTCTGTACACTCGTAATATATCATTTCTTCTTTCGTCCACCACGTTGTTCTTTCCTCTGTCATTTCTAACCTAGCTGAATACTACACACTACATACACACTCACTATCAGTCCCTAATTCGTTAAATCCGCCCTTTTTTCTTGTTTTATCCTCCCTATCTTGATCTTTCCTTGTTCGTCCCTGCCTAGGCAGATCCTATTGCATCACTCACACAATCGCGGGGAAAGAAGCGGCCTGCGCCCAGTTTCGTTCCCTTCCCTTTCGACAATCGCGGCTGAAGACAAGTCAAGGAGAAGGAGCTGGACCCCGACTCAACCTCAGCCACGTACCTTTTTCTTTCCATCTTTCCACCGAGGCAGCAGTCAACTCCCGTCACTTCTTCCTGATTCAACAATCGCTTCCAACATCCCAGACGCAGCAAAACCAGATCAGCTCCAACTGCACATCTATCGATTCTTGGGATAATAAAGTTTTTATCGTCATTGCTGTCGCGCCTGTGAAACCACACACGAGGTAAACAGACGACAGACATATTCTGTACTACCAGTACTTCGTCACTTTACTAAGGTAGTGTGGGGTCGCTATCGCACCAACATCGTGCATCCCAACCACCAATCTTTTTTCACCGTATATCCGGCCGTCGCGTCGTCGCAACGCAACTGCACCTCGACAGTTGTACCAGATACTCGATTTGCCGGCACTCTTTCCAGTCCTTAGTCGCCAACATGTTCGACAATCTGCAGTGGGGTGTCGACCCGACTCGGAAGAGGGCCAGGGATGACGAAGAAGCCTTGAATGGATTTGCCGAGCACAGGAACAAGCGTCTACACTCTCTGCCTCTGCGTTCGACGCCTGGTCACAAGCGATGGACCGGTCCGCCTCCGACGTTTCCCAACTCGGGGCTCGCACCGTCGGCATTCACACCAAGCGACTCGGAGTCGGAAGATCTGCAACAAAGGCAGCAGTCGCACCAGCAACACCATTGTCCTGACTCCGTCATGGACACGGATAGAGATATGGACATGATGGTCATGGAGGACAACCAGCACCTGCATCCAGGATCTGCACAGCCAGACCCCGTTGGCTCAAGCATCACAGGCCGGATGCCGACACCGATACACGCCACTTTCGCAGCCCAGGTTCGCGGCAACAACTGGGGTGCGACCAATGGAAGCAACATGCAGGCGTCTTCTGGAAACGCCTTTCACAGAGCTTTCCCACCGCCCCAAGACCCCACCGTCCCTCGATCTGCAGAGAACGTTGCAGAGTGGTCCATGGTACAGACTAGGAGACTGCCGTCGCCGATTAGTGAGAGTGGTGGTGAGGAAGCGCCCACCAGTCCCGGCATGGTCTTGGACTCTTCGCCCGCGCAGCGACCGTACCTGCCGCACATGCCACATTCGACGAACCCATCCATGGCTCATCCCAATGTGGAGATCGTCACTCCAAGGGCCTCGACCGACGATGTGGGCATGATGGACACAGAGGACGGACAGGAAGGCTCGCCCACCTCGGCTCCTGCCACCCCCTCGCCTCGGAGCAAGTTTGGCCACTCACGCAGCAAGCACACTCTCAACTCGTGGACGCTCCAGCCCGGCATGAAGAAGTCATTCAGTATAGGATACCGGGCTGACTGTGAGAAATGCCGCCTCAAGATCCCGGGTCACTTCAACCATATCATCGTCTCATAGAAGGACGAGAACGGACAGAAGATGACTTGGCACAGCTTCATGGCACACCCCAGCATAGCCGTCGTGAAGAAGCTCATCGAAGTTCCGGACCTGGCCAAATATGTCGTGCCTCAACAAAGAGAAGGGGGCACCAGACGCCCCTCGTCTCGCAATCAAAATCTCCCCATGTCGGCGAGACCCAGTTGTGGTCCGTCGTGGGGTAATCAATACATCGGGGATATCAGATTCACAAACCACTGATTCTGGGAGATCCAGGTCGAGCGAGGTTGGAGGAAGAAACATGGAGAAGACGTCTTCTCCTCTTAGCGAGAATCATTTTCTTATCATTACTGCATTGTCTAGGACAGGGTTCCGTTTGTTTGCTTGTTTGCTTTAGGTCAATACCCACACGCTCGCTTGCATCTTGGTTTGTCTTTTGCAGGCGTTGGTCATCGCCACCAGAAGATCAGAAGATTCCAGCGAGACCGAGGAGTTTGGGACATGGTTACAGGGACATTGAGCGCCCTTTCTAATAGCTTGATCATGCCGCAGCTTGTAAGCGTTTTGCCATGAATTATATATTGCCAAATTTAGCGGTCATCGATACTGAGTTTTCATGCTGGCAAATGTGATGGATTGTGTCTACGGATGAGCACATTAGTCTTGCTGCACAACAGACCTGAAGCAATCACTTTTGCCTCCAGCCGCTAGCAAGCTCGCGGGGATACGTCATTATAGTATGTATGTTTTCTGCTGCCGCAAGGATATACAGACTATACCCTGCACATTCAATCAACAATTTCTTGCCTTCAGTTCGAATTCTCGGAAATTGCATATTGACGCCCGTGGAATTTGAGGGAAGGAGTGCTGCAAGCTGCAATTCCGTGAAGAGAGAAGGAAGGAACTGTAGCATATGCACGGTCGGGAATCGAAGCAGCCATTTGTCAGTCAACGCTTCCCGCAGCAAAACGCGTATGATGATTGTGATTCTATGGCAGGAGGTTAAAATTGGTTTGATTTTAACTTTCAACATTTCTTTTTCCAACATGAATCAGTGACGTGCTCTTGCCCAATCATTTTAAACCTGGTACGCGTTTTGTCCCCACAACGCGATAAAGTGTTCGCGTCGCCAAACCTACGACTCTAAATGCTATTTGGCATTGACTATCACCGACAGGGGAAGAGACTTGACTTCTCTCAACCTCTTCTGAATCCATATGGGCCGAACCAGGTCTCTTCCCACAGGCAGACATCACAATGGCAAAGCTACTACGTCTTCCAGATGAGCTTCTGTGTATGGTGGTAGACTTCTGTGACCACATTTCGGATCTGCGCTCTCTATCCGCAACATGCCATCAGTTCCACGACGTCTTCAACCCATTTCTGTACAAGCGCGCTGCATCTTGCTACCCGCACCTGCTCACCTGGGCTTGCGACACATCCCAAGTCTCTGTCGTCAAAAAATTGCTTGCCGCTGGAGCTGATCCGAACGCCCCATGTATTGCCTCCGCACCGCGAGAGGGCAAACTACTCGCGTCGGATTCAGGGACTCAGGATCATCCCAATGCCCAGGGATCTCCTCAAAGGCACCTACAAACACGAGAAACTCCCGAGAGGATTGATTACCAGGGCACAGGTAGTATTGTACCTCACACCTGTAGTGGATGATAATGGTGACGAGTGGTACGATGACACCTTTCGGGTAGACAAGGACGATGGGATCATCTATTACCGTGACGACTTTGGTATGCCGCATAGTGGAGCGCTGCACCGGATACCCTTTGCCAAGAACCCCAAAAGCTGGTCTTACATTGCTGGCCAAGGTCATTTCTGGTCAGTCTATTCAAGTTTTTTTCCTCCCTTAGGACACCACATAATCTTGTGTAGCTTATGTCAGGGGCTGTCTGACTGATTTACGTATATGTCGATGTGAGAAACAAAACGAGATACTTTCTGACTTCTAACATTCGAATAGGTTCCCACTGCAGTAAGTATTCAGACGTCAAAACTTTCCTGTTCAAATTCTACTCGAGCGGTGTCTTCACTTGATTTCGACTGCCACCTTGCCACGACCGTAGACTGACTCTGAGAAGCGCCGCCGCCCGTGCTGGATCACTAGAGATCACCAAGCTCCTTGTGGAATCTGGAGCATTACTTGAACCTCCCTCGTTGGGGTTCTGTGATTGTTTGGCCCATATGTGGGGTGAGAAACAGTCAGGAACGGAACGCTGGATCCCGTTGCATACTGCAATCTGCTGTGGGAACGATTCTGTTGCCCTATACCTGATCTCTGAGGGGTCTTCAATTTGGCTCAATGAATATCACACGATAACGGCAATGCACCAAGCTGCTGAGATGGGTCACCTTACCTTCCTGGAGGCTCTTCTTGCGAAGGACCCTAAATTGGATGTCAATCTAAAAGAGGGATCGCAAAAGACACCAATGATGTATGCTCATGGTGGAAAGCAATCCACCGAGACAATTCTATGGCTACTCGAGCATGGAGCTGATCCAAACGCGTCGATTGACGAGAATGGAATCAGCCTTCTGCAGGTAAGTGCTAGATAAGCCACAATCCCAGCATGATCAGAGTTCACGCAAAATAGCGCAAGAAGACTGTCAGCAAGATCAGCTGGAAAAAGAAAACCCACTGCTGATAATCTGTTTTGCTATAGGCTGCCTGTATCTTTGGCCGCTTTCAGCTCGCCAAGGCGTACATACGCGCCGGCGCTGACTGCAACAAAAAATGGAGGAGGCCACTCGAGGAAGCCTTGACACCATTGGAACGTTGTTGCATCGTCACCTCTGCTGCAACTGGTTTTTCCATCAAGTGTACAAACAATCACCTGGGAAGAATAAGTCCCGAAAAGGACGCATACTCGAGAGCACCCGACTCAGAGGACGACCGGCTCGAACTCATTGCCTTGATGATCCAAAAAGGCGTAGAAATTAGACGGTCGAAACCGGAAGAGGGATCTTTTGAACCATCACCTATGGTGTTTGCGGCCGAGAATCATCTGATCTCTGTCATGGAGATCCTCATCAAGGCCGGAGCTGGCGTTGGAGACATTGACCACCGAAAGAAGTTTCCCATCTGTGCCGCTCTTCACCATGAGTACATACCAGAAACGCGATTTATCCCAGAAAAGCCGCCACCTGATCTCCATACGCCTCAAACCGTTGCCTGGCTGTTGGAACATGGTGCCGACATTAATCAAAGGAGTGGTGCTCATCATGCGCTCCATTGCCTTTGTGGCCGCCGAGGGTATCAGACTGCTGAACAAGCTGCATCGCAACTTGAACTTGGCCGATGGCTGGTCGACAGAGGAGCTGCTGTGGATTTGAAGGGTCAAGACGATCTTCCGGTATCTGAGAGTCATTCCTCGGCAACTGAGGCTGCTTTCGGGCGTTGGAGATTATCTCTCTGTGACTTCTTGGTTCAGAAAGGGGCCGGGTTCCCGCAAAGCGCTGATTCGTTGTTGACATTGTTCGAGGAGCTTCTGTTGAACCATCGGCCTATATATGGTTCTGAGCGCTATGTGCCATCTCTCTATGGTAACGAAGAAGATGTCTTCAGAACGTTCGGGTCCATCAGATGGCGTTCGTGGAGTGATGAAGAGAAGCTCGAAAATTTAACAAGCCTCCGAAAAACGGTTTGTGATGGCCTCGACTCCCTAATCCGCCACGATGAACAACAGCTATTCATCAAGCATCCTCGTAGCCTCTGGGTAGCCTCCAGTTTACCTGAGCTGCCTCTGGTAGATAAGTTGCTGGAGGCAGGAGCTTCGGACGCGTCCTGGGAGGAAAATGGCCGTTCTTGTGAGTGACGCGTTTCCTTCCTGTTCCCCTCCACTTGTTTTCTTTTCCCACTATTGTCACTGCTCCCTGTACTTCTCCTCTCTTGCGATCGTACTTCATTGAACTGACATTTCGTCATTATTTAGGCCTGCATCAACTTCTTCAGCACCATTCGAGGTCCTTGTCACACACCGCCAAACAACTTATTGCCTTGGGTGCCAAACCGTCTCAGTCACTGCTATACAAAGCCATTGCCGGAGAAGAGCCTAGGCGGTACCAAGCAGAAGAGTTTGAATGGGTACAGCCTGACCAATCTCGACCAGATTGGGACTTGATACGCTTCTTCTTCAGTCACGGTGCAAGATTGGATTTAAATAATCCACCACCCGATTACAGGCGGAACCTCAACCCCCTGATCCTAATCATTCAGAAGTTGTCGGAAGAGGATGATTACGATAACTTTGAACTCATCTTGAAATCCCTCAGTGAGCCTCTTTCTCCCGAGCAAGGGTTCGAGTGTCTTGTGATAGCGACCTGCAATCCAGTACACCCTCGACCGGTCAAGGCTTTGATGGAAGCTGGTGTTGACATCAACTACTGGCCTTCGGGGGGCCGGTCTATCCTGGCGCACCTTGTAGGAACCTTTGAGGGCTTGCAATACGACTTCGACCCCTATACGCGCTCAGACGATCTCGGCTCGAGCGATGAAATGGTCGACACTTTGAAACTGGTACTCGAAGCTGGAGCCAGACTGGGCCCTTCGGATCTCTCGACCTCTGAGATGAGGGATATATATCAAAGAATACGGCACGTGGCTAAAATCGCATGGGATGAACAGGTATGGAGCGGAATACTTCTCCCAGAGCCGCAGGAAGATGTCCGAAATTTCCTTGACGACATGGGCGAAAGTTTGTGTCGCCTGAGCTTCAAAGGCGGCAAAATCATCATCAAGAACCGTGACGAACTTGGACCGGAGGACGTGGATAACGATGATGAGGATGAAGATAGTGAGGTGGAGTCGCAGGATGAAGAAAGCGAGCTTGAAGAGGATGACTACGACGATGAAAACGGTGCTGTTTAGTCCTACATTAAGACATGATCGAGTTGTGAGACTCGATTTGGAAGAAGCTCTGAACAGCTTGTCACTCGAAGACTCTCAGTCGCTCCACCTCGCCATCATCCCAGTGTTTCATTCCACGGTCGCCAACTTTGATGCCCCCAGTCCGGAGTGCATTTCACCTTTTCAGGGGGCTCATCAATCCAGCCAATCTTGGAATCATCGTCACCCCACTTGTCTGTCCATTTCGACGTGTACCCTTCCGAGTCCTTGATCCTCCTGGCGGCGCCATCCGAGTATTCAAGATTGACCGACGGCACCACGGCTATCTTGCCATAGCCAGCCCACCACAGGTCCTTGCAAAAGAGCGTCGTCTCCTCGCTGCTACATTCCCCGTCTCGCGAGCTGCGAAACGGCGCCTTGCCCTCCCGCATCTCCAGGACCGGCGCGGCCCCGAGCGCCACGGCCCCACTCCAGCACGCGTACGCCTGGAACGGCAGCTGGCTCGCGTACCGGTCGCGCGCGCCCGGGTCCTTCCAGAACAGGTTCCACGCCCAGTCCCAGCTGCCGCCGGCGGGCACGTCGAAGAAGGTCTCGCCCTTGAGGGACCGCGCCCCGCGGACGTCCCGGAACGTCGGGTCTTCGCCCACGTACACCCAGTCCATGGCGCACGTCATGTCGGCGCCCTGGAGCGCGCGCTGGTGCGCCAGCTCCAAGATGTCCTCGGCGCAGGCGGCCACGGCGTCGAGGAAGACGACGGTCGTGTTGGGGCCCGCTAACAGAGACGGGGTTTGAAGAGGCGCCAGCGCGAGGTTGCGCAGCGCCGCCGTCTGCAAGGTGCGGTCGCCCGTCTCGGGGCTGATGCGGCTCGAGTACGTGAAATAGTGCCGGAGCCCCAGGTCCTCGAGCTCCGGCCGCAGCGCCGTCAGGATATCCGGGGTCGCGTCGTCCGAGGCGCCGTCGACGACGGACAGGGCGCAGGCCGCGGGGCCCAGGAACTGGATCGCCTCGACGACGGAGCCCAGCAGCCGCGGGAGCACGGGGAAGGAGTTGCGCAGGTCGAGGGCGAAGAAGTACTTGAGTTCGTTTGCCTTGCCGTTATTGCCGCCGGCTTTCAGATGGTCGTACCGCGTCGAGTGAGTCAGTGTTTGGGGACACTCGAGGCGCGGGATCACGGTGTCTGCCGGGTCCATGATCGCGGCCACGTAGGGCGCCATCTCGTATAGCTTGAGGTCCTGGGCCTCGGGGGTCACTGGTTGGAAGCCATCTTGAGGTGGCTTTAGTATGATCTCTTGACCTGGATTGCTCGTTAGTCTGGAGTGTGCTCTGTACTTTTCTGTCTGCTTTTATCCCTTCTTCTATAGAATATTGTCCATGTATCAGAACATGACATACCTGCCGAAGCTGGCGCGGCGCCCCTCAAAGGCCGGAAAAGGAGCCGTTGCCAATGATCCGACGGCGCCGAGAAGAGCGTATAATAGCCGGCGAAGACGGTAAACGCCACCACGAAGAGGCCGGCCAACTGCAGGGCGACCAGGTTGGAGCACCTCATCGTGTAGTAAGAGATGCCGCGGCCCTTCTCGGCTCGGACAACCCACCCATTTGCCGTCGAGTCGAGGGAGAGAACTACATCGATTGCTTGTTCTTGGCGATCCGCACTTTTCAGAGTCTTGCTCGCGAGGTCACGTCTACAGAAAAGATGGTCGCGTGGACAGTGGGCGGCAGACGCTTTCCAAGGACCTGGATTATTGGATCATTTGTATTGCTCGTAACGGACTCTCTGTAGTAGACTGCTTCCTCAGCTACCGCATTAGGACTGCACAACGTCCTGGTGACGGCACGGGAAGGGCTTCTATACCAAGCTCCATATTATGGTGTCATACCAACGAGATCTGAGCTTCCTGTTTGGGAGTGGGTCTCAGTCAGTCTCTTGGATGTGTCCGGCAGCAAGAGCATTTGCTCCCGGTATGTTTCCAGACCTTGGACAGAGTCAAAATACAAATAGAACCGGAATAGGAAGAATACGCCAGTAATGAATGTCTGTACATTGACCAAGCAAATGTTCCCTTTGCCTAGTGGAGGCGGCGCGTGAAGTGCACATGTCAGTGCAGCAATGGATCGACTATTTACTGTGGCGGCCGGCTATCCGCAATGACAGTGAATATGGGACCAAGCCAATGCTGGATCAAGTACGGAGTATTTCTGGCATGTCAATGCTCATGTTGAACATGTCTTTCCATAGTAATTGTAGAGTTCAAGAACGATGCTCATGTCATCTTCTCAGCAACAAGTCCAGAACCACCATTCTAGCTTAATGACGTCAAATGGTGTGAACCTTTCGTCGAATGCCAGATGAAATCGACCTCGTACTCGAACATGAACCTCGAACTTGATATTGTACGCAGGGGATATGCGACTGATGTCTACCCATAAGGTCTTCCATGTATGGACATGCACATCTGGTGCACTAGCAAACCAGGTGGCTGTGGCACTTGAAGGTCGAGCATTCCTGCGTTCACTGGCCTTGACGGCTGGCTACAGAATAGCGCCGCTGCTCCAGTGCCTGGTGAGCTGGTGGGTTCCTGCGTGGTGATTGGGTCAAAAATAGATAGCGGCCCCGCTCTGGCCGCCGATTGCACTGGCGCCACAGATTTTTTTGGCCCGCACTAGCCACACCACGCTAGGGTTTTTGTGCCCTTCAAGAAATTTTGGCCCATTGTGGGGTGGGACGTGCTTTGCCTTGCGACTGCCAAACCCGGGTGAATTTTCATTTGCGTGGAGAGCGATCTTTGAGAGAAGGCATTGCGAGAGTTACTAACCCCAACAGCCGACAACTTTCCCTTCTCCATCTCCAGATCTTGGTCGCAAATCAGTCACAATGGTACGTTTGGCCATGTTGTCGTCCTCGGTCTCGGTTGGGCATGATTGCTGCATTTCTTTAATGCAAAGATGCAATTTGCCCTCCGAGCAAGAGGCTCAAATCGCAACCACCCGGCACCGTCGCTAATCAAGTTCGAATTTTTCTAGGCGATCAAGCACAACAACCAGATCCAGAAGAACCGTACGTATTCGACATCTACATCCACCGCGACTCGAGCGACGAGAACTTGAGAGAGAGATGGACACCCGCAGACAGCAAGGAGGACACGCAAAGACTGACAGTTTTCGGCAGACTTCCGCAAGGATTGGCAACGCCGGGTCCGAACCCACTTCGACCAGGTACGAATTGAAATCTCTTCCCAACCCAAGGGTCACTCGCTGCGACAAGACGAGTTCTCTCGATCATGACGAAATCATCAAACGCTACGACAGGAATTTTTTTTCTGACTTGGAATGGAAACATAGGCTCCCCAGAAGATCCGCCGCAGATCTGCCCGTCAGGCCAAGGCTGCTGCTCTGGCTCCCCGCCCCGTCGACAAGCTCCGCCCCGTTGTGCGATGCCCGACCATCAAGTACAACCGCCGCGTTCGTGCCGGCCGTGGTTTCTCCCTGGCTGAGCTGAAGGTATGAGGTCCCAGTCATCGAAACAGTTTGGAGAATGGCGAACGAAGCGACAAGCTCCGGGGAATCTATTCGTGATGGACCTGGGTTGCTGATGGAATTTTCTTTTAGGCTGCCGGTATCCCCAAGCAGTTTGCTCCTACCATCGGTATCTCCGTCGACCACCGTCGCGCCAACCTGAGCGAGGAGGGCCTTGCCCTCAACGTCGCCCGCCTCAAGGCTTACAAGGAGAAGCTCGTTCTCTTCCCCCGCAAGGGTGGCAAGCCCAAGTCTGGTGACAGCAAGGAGACCGACGTCAAGGACGCCGTCTCTACCGTCTCCGCCGCTCTGCCCATTGAGGCCGCCCCCAAGGGTGTCTACGAGATCAGCAAGAACGACGTGCCCAAGCCCGTCGAGGGTGGCGCCTACGCCAAGCTCCGCCTCGAGAGAACCAACAAGAGACAGCAGGGCCAGAGGGAGAAGCGCGCTCGGGAGAAGGCCGAGGCCGAGGCCAACAAGAAATAAGCGTCGTGACGAAAAGAAAGGGGACTGTTCTGAGACACGAGAGTTGAGTGAATGCACGGGAGTACGGATCAAGGCATCAATCATCGCAATTTGGGCTCTGCTTTTTCTTCTCATGCGTTGTATGCCTAGCATCATCATAGGCAGGCGATCGGTCATGGTCACATCAATCAGGGAAAGGGTTGGTTGCATGCCGTATGTCAACTAGAGAAGACGAATGAAAAAGATAAATTCATCATCTCTGGACAAAAAGGGAAAGATAAAAGCACAAGGTTTCTCTCTTCTTTCGAGCACATGTGTGAAGGGTGCGGTTCGTTTACTGAATCCTCTTTGCGTGACCAAGGGAGGATGAAAAGGACATTGGTGAGCTGTTCAATTCCATAGCTTCGTTACTCTGCTGGAATTTGACATGGCTATGAACCAGATCAGCTCCTCTTGAATTCCTACACCTGTTCATATGTGACAAAGCATTATCTAATCAGTATCAGCATGGGCATCACGGGCTGTATCAACCAAGTCTGACATCTCCGGTATCTACAATATTGAGCATACAACAGGCTGGCGATTTGATACGCTCCACCGATTCATTCCAACTATCTGATAACCAATGCCTACCTGCCTACTTTCAAGCGCATCTACATCTAGGTACATCTCAAGAGGATCCGAACATCCGGAGACCGGATATGCTTGACTCTCCCTAATCACTGCTCAGCAAGGCTCGATGACTTTCACTATCGGAAGCTGCATCGGAAATTGGGCAGGGAAGCCTCCCCAGCATCACGACCGCATCACTGCGAACTCCCGGCGGCCCGGTCGGTCAGGACCTGCTCGCCGCCCGCCCGGAGGATCTCGCGAAACGTGTCCTGCGGCAGCAGGCGCAGCCTGTCGGGGCAGCGCCGCAGCAGCTCGGCGATGAGCACGAGGCCGTTCTCGCGGTCCACGCGCGCCATGCCCGCCTTCTTCTGCTTGGCCGGGTCGGCCTGCTGCGGCTCGAGACCGCCGACGCCGCCGACGCCGAGGCTCGAGATGTCGGGCATGCCGGCGTCCTCGTGGCTCGACCCGGCGACCAGGTTCTCGGACCCGGTGACGGCGGCGCCGTGCAGCGCGCCCTCGGCGGCGAGCAGCTCCGCCTCCCTGCCCGCGAGCATGTCCTCGCCCGTCACGGTCTGGGTCAGGGCGCGCAGGAGCTCGACGTGCTGCAGGCAGGTGGCGGCGGCGTCGGCGCCCGGCGGGGAGCGCGACATGAGCGCCAGGACGAACCAGAGGTCGGACCGGAGGACGGGGAACTTTGGTTGGGTCCCGAGGAAGATGAGCGCGTTGGGGAGCGTCTCGTGGCTGCTGTAGAAGGACTGCAGCGCGGACGAGGGGTCGGGCGAGGGGTCTGCAGATGGCGTAGGCAAGAGTGACGAAGGATCCGAGGAAGAGTGGATGATTTTCAGTGCCGCGGCGACGGCCCGGGCTGCCTCGGTCTTGGTGGGCTCTTGGTCGGATCGCATGAAGAGCTCGAGGAGATTATGCAGATACGTCTTCTCGTGGTCCGGCGAAGACTGGTCCGCGCTCAGCGGTGAGCAGATTCTCTTGACATTCTCGGGGCTCGACACCAATAGTAGTCTGGTCAAAGAAACGGATGTGAACTGCACCTGGATCTGGGTATCGAGCTCCCAGATCCGGGGCAGAGCATTCGGCTCCAGCAAGCCGGCTTCGCCAAGCGCGGCCTTGTTGACCACGGGGATGGCCAGATTCTTGAGGAAGCTCAATGTCGAGTGGAGGAGTTGTGCGTCCGTGACTGAAGGATTGGCTATCGTCGCAACTAGCGAACGGTGAATTGCCGTCTTCTGAACGAGAGCGATGCATACTTCGTCCGAGCGAGCAATGTTGCCGAGGGCAAGGCAAGCGGCACTCTGCAGATCTGCGTGAGAACCTTCTATCCATGCCTGCAGAGTTTGTATGTCTGGGCTGCCAATAGGGCATGCTGCTGCAAAGAGGGGGTTTGCCGAGAGATCTGCCAGCGCTTGTGTGAAGATGGACTTGACTTTTCTCAGCTCCCCGATCTCATCAGGGTCGGAAGTGTTCAGGTCCAGACTGGTGCAGGCTTCAGAGAATGTTTTGAGGAATAGTGGTATCGAGTCGGGAGTCTCAAGAAAGGCGTCCTGGAACGTCTGGTTGGAAAGATAGGTCAAAGCCACCGAAGCCTGACCGAGGAAGTCTTCCACGTCGGCGAGAGACTCTGGACTTGTTGCGAGCTTGAGCAAGACAAAAGGCGTGGCCGGGTGGACGTAGTTTGCCTCGGGCTCCTGGTTCGCTACCAATGCCAACAGCTTGCAGATGATGTTCATCAAGTTCGTGGCATTCGCGGACCTGGGGCCTGAAATGAGAGTCACAAGCTCCGGATTGATTCCGGCTTGAAAGGCGGCCACTTGGGTGGGCTCTTGAAGGATATCAGCACGCTGGTTTTCCAGAAGAGGTAAGATAATTTTGGAGACATACCATAGTCTACGCAGATATTGAACAAGACCGGTATCGCAAAATTAAGCAGAGTGTCGTCGTTGATGAGGTTCACTATCCTCGGCATGCAGTTGGAGGCAACCACTCGAGCACGGTTCTCATCTTTTTCTGGTCAGTAAAGTTCCTTCCATGATAACCACTCCATGGTTGCTTGGTAGGACAATCCTCACCTGTGTCAGCGCAAGAGTTTCCAATCACGCGAAGTGCGTGTAGTGTGACCGTTTGCCGAAGCCCATCCTTCCCGATAAGACCGAGGAAAAAGTCTAGAATTCCAGACTGTCCAAGGGGCAGTCGCCACGATGCTGTTCAATGAGTCAGTCTTCTGATCTAGATACTTTTCAACATTGAAATGATGTCGATAAGAGTGATGATAGCGAGTCGATATAGACGTTCATGGTAACAGAAAGGGAAATTTGCCAAAGTGAAATGGCTAAACAGTCGCGTGGGAGGAGGGTATCGTGTTGGTATTTCATGCGATTGCAAGTGGGAAATATTGACAACGCACCGTCTCTGCTGCCATCGCCTAATTTCTGAGCAATGGCATCAAGCTCTGTACTCCCCGATTCGAGGAGTTTCGTCAGTGTGGACAGCACGTGACTGAGTTGTTCAACTCGCCACGAGAGTTCCTCGTCGGGGAGTAAGGACTCGTCCTCATCGTCGTCCAAGGAGATGACAGTCCGGACTTTTTGCAGTCTGTGTTTGCTGCTTTCGAATAGAGCCTCAATGTCTTGGGGGGTTTTGATTGGCTGTTCATCCGAGAGTATAGCAGAAGTGTTGGCGCCGGTAGTAGTGTCGGGGCTTACGACATCATGGGTTGCTGAAGAGTCGGCCATGGCTACTTTTCTATCCAGCAGGCGAGGCGGCCAGAGTCTATAGTCCCCGAGGATTCACTCTTCCTTTGCAGTCGTGTGAAACTTGGATCTGCTGGTTCGGGAGACAAATCTGAGTTTGATTCGTCCAGCTCGGCACAACGAGAATGCGGCGCCAGGGGCTAGAGCGTGGAGTTGTCGTTGAAGGAAACCGGCGTACAGATGCAGTTCTCTCCCTGGTAGGATGGCTGACCGAGTCTTGGCTTGCCTCCTGCTTGGATTGACAAAAATCTTATTTTATTGTCAAATCGGGCAATTTTCCTTGGTATGTACCAGGCAAACGACCAATATGGGATTAGTAAAGCACAGTGACCTCTGAATGGCAGCGAACTGAACTGGGGTGTCAGCGCCGCTGAGACGGTCCGCCAAGCTTGTCGTCCACGACCCGCTAAAGTCACGTGTAGCTCCCCTAAGGAGACTTGACAGTGGGGGCCTAAATACCTGAAAATCATGGTGTGGAAATGCATCATTCATTCATCAAGTGACTCTCTCACAATGTGCACATCTGCGCAGCCGTCGGTCATTATTATACTTACAAATCAAGCTCAGGAAAAGTAGTTTTAGCTGGCCTCTCGGAGTTTTCTCTCACCTCTGATTTGACTCGACTGCCACTTCCAATGCCCATCCGCGATCCAGCGGTCGCGCCTATTCCCGATTCTGATCGAGCAATGTCAGGAGATCGAATAGAGGCTTTGCAACCTGCTAGCCACATCTTGGTAACATCAGACATTGCGATCCCTGACTAGGCGAACGATGGCTAAAGCTTTTCGGGTTCACACGCATGAACATGACAACGGACATGGTATCTGTGGCGGTCCCAATTTAGTCTCGACACTCGTACCATGAACAAGACGCCGTTGACTAATTACCTATTCAGCGTTCCGCACGGAACTGATGCAGGCTTCTGACCTAATAGTCACTCCAGACAGAAGTTTCGCATCCTGAGGCGACGACCGCTTTGTTATAGATCACCTCAGTATGCTGGGCGCACCCTGAGAAACTACTTTCTCCCTCGCCCTGACCCCAGCATGACACCATATTCTGTATCTCTCGCTGCTCTCCGTGGAGGTGGCTCAGGAATTTGGTCTGAGTTAAGTCATCTTTGTGAATATCATGTTACCGCCGTTATGTGTACAAACGATATATACTTCACCTGAGTACTACCGTACCCAGAGGAGAGAGGAAGCAGGCAGCATCTCCATCGGCGACATATCTACGGACAAGAGGTTTCTGGATCACAAAGAAGTAGCCCGGCATGTTCATGTGCTCTTCGGGAGGCTCGTATCTCGTCTTATTATCCTATATGAGCACCCACCTGGGTACCTGGTTAGCCCATGTACCACAGCGGCGTTTGTACAAAAGTTCCTGCCTGATCTGAAACAAAGCAGATAATGTGCAACACGCCGACAGCTTTTGCTTAGTGGCCAGGTGCGACAGACCGGTTCGACGCAGACTCGACCCTCGGAGGACTGGAAGACTCTACCTCTCGAACGCGGCACCTGTCGCACCGCTTTTTTTTTTTTTTCTCCCTCCCTTCCTCTCCTTCTAATCTTGCCTGAGTGCTGGTCTAGAATATTAGGCAAGCTTCGAATACTAGCATTGGGCAATCATCAGAGTTTCTTCCTCGGGAAATACCTTTGGCTATTAATACTGGCAGCCCCCAGCTCAACCCCGCCACAATGCAATAAGCGACGAGATTCACTGCGGCAAGGCAAGGTTCACAGACGTGGACCGAGTATCGTGTATCTGTCTGTTGCTTCACCAACGGACCTCTGCGCGAGTCGGACGGGCGTTCTACCTATTCAACATAGCCTCTGTCCCTGCCAAGATCAGCCCACGGCCATGTCCTCCAACGCGACCCGCGAAACATGCCGTCTCTTTCGTGTTACGTCCTCCGGGTTCCTATCCGCAAAATCAATCAGCAATCTCTGGTCGTGTCCAACGGATTCGCCATCGTCGCCATCGAATTCGTCGTCTGACCTTGTCTCTAATATTGTCGAGTCGCTCTCGGCGAGATCACGAACGGCCGTGTCCGGGTGTTGTGCCAGGGTCTTCTCATCCAGCCGGTGAACAAGCCAGACCATGGCGAGCATGACGAAGATGACAACGATCATGGTGATCGAGCCCTTCTTCCAATACGGGGCGTCCGAGGCCGGGTAGAGGGCGATGCCCCAAAAGGTGTACAGGCAAGTCGACGCCGCGTTCATGGCGTACAGGATGACGGAGCGGACCGCGTCGTCGCCCCCGCGCTGGCAGATGATGTTGGCCCAGCCGTACGAGACTGGGTTTACCATGTAGGACGTTCCGGAGAGGTAGTAAGCGAAGGTGGCCGCGAACGGCGGGTCCGGGACGAGGAGGATAATGGCCGCCACCAGCTGCAAGACGCAGACGAGGACGCCCATCGGGACTCTGCGCCCCGTCGCGTCGATGTGGACGGCGGCCAAGAAGTTGGAGACGATGCCGACGGCCTGGATACCTAGAGGGTAAGTGTTGATCTGCGCCTGGCTAAAGAAGTCCTGGTAGTATTTCAGCCAAAGAAGAAAGAGGTTCTGCACGACAAACGCCTCGAGCGCTCCAGTCACGACGGCAAAGAGGCAGAGGATATAGAGTGCTGGCGATGTCAGTGTGCGCTTTACCAGCGACCACGGGCTGATGTCGTGCCCGTCAATCTTCTTCGGAGGCAGGCGCATCAGCGCGAGTTGGCGCTCTGGCTTGCTCAGCCATGGCGCCTGGGTGAGCTCGGGCGTGTCGGGAAAGTAGAGAAACCCCATGACCGCGATGGGGCAGGTGATGATTCCGTTGATGACGAAGACCCACTGCCAGCCCTTCAGGGCGTCATTGTTGATCCCGTTGTAGATGGCCGTCATCATGATGCCTGCGAACATGGTGCCAGCCTGGCCGGATGCGGTGAAAATGGCCGTGCGCTTGGCGATCTCCCGTGGCTTATACCACGACCCGATGATGTAGATTGTCCCGCAGTAGGTGCTGGCCTCCGCCACGCCCTGCAGGAATCTCACCACGCAGAGCTGGGCATAGGTCGTACAGGCAGCCGTACACATGGTCAAGCCGGCCCAGACCAATACCATGGACGGCAGCCATATGCGCGGCGGGATCTTCTGGATGATGATGCCGTGGGGTATCTGCCCGATGACGGACCCGGCCGTAAACATGGCAAGCACGACATTGTAGTTGTTGCCCTCCAGGTGGATGTCCTCCTTCAGACCGGCGACGTAGGCATTTGCAAACGCGGACCGGTCTAGGTAGTTGAAGAAGGAGCTCAGACAGCAGTAGGTGAGAATAAAAAAGTCTGTTTGAAGTCAGCCAGCCAAGCCTAATAATGGATTTGACACGATAATGAAGTTTTACCAAGCTTTTGGACAAGCCATCGCTCTTCCTTGCTCTGAGCTTCGTCTCCGAGCACAAAGACTCTGACCCTAGACGCCATCGTCGCCTCTTTGCGGCCAACCTCGGTGTCCATAGCGGCAAGGTTATCGAGCCCGGTCGTGCAGATGATCTCGAAAAGACGAGCACGAAGAACGAACCTGCTTCTCAGGCTCGCCGGGAACCAGCAGAACGAAGACGAGCGAGAACACTTCTTAAGAACATTTTTTGATATTTTGACGCGTGTCCGACTATTTCAGGTATCACCAAATCCCCTCTTCTGGTGGACATGCCAAGCGTGGGGAGCGGAAAAAGGTGTGTCAAGCGATTACGAGCGCACTGATTGGTCGGGGTTTCGCCAAGGCACACGAGGGATCTCATTTTCGGCCATCAAGGTGTTTTCCTGGACACTAGAGGGCGTTTATAAATCACCCACCAGCGTAGATATATTTTGCCTGAGTGCACTCATGTGTGATATATCTGGCGGTATCTTAGGGTGATCCCTGGATAGTTTCTTGGGAAAGCTTTTGGAAAACAGCATAAATTCTTGCCACCAGACGGAGCTTACTACGTACTATAAGACTAAGTAACATGATCGACAGCCCTTGGCCCACCGGGACCTATAATATTCTGTGCTTGTGGCCGAGGAACATGATCAATGGTATATTTCCCCGACCTAGCTTTTACGCGGTAGTACATCATAGTCTCCACGGAGAAGAAGTCCCAAGTCCTGTATCGCCGTCCCGATTTCTGCTTCTCGGACACGTCGGCCCGGGCCGCCAGGCTGGCTCACGATCATCTGAGAGTGGCGCGCCCACATGGTCTCCAGATCCAAGCACTTGGGGTCCGGCGTCATGCCCACGCTCTCGAAGTGGCGGTGCACTTCCGACGATATGTGCTTGCGGATGTATTTGAACCGCATGGCCTCGCAGATCATTTGCACGACAACGAGTATCGCTCGTGCTCTCTCCTGGTTGGACGCGCTCTCGTTGGAGAGCGTCTCCGCGGCCGATATGAGCTGCGGCTTTCCCAGGGCGATCTGCGTTCGCGGCTGTTTCGCCGCGCTCTCCAAGGCCGTGTAGCTGTCCCCGAAGCGCAGGGCCTCGGAGCCGGAGATGTGATGACTGCGGCCCTGGTGGAACTCGAACCAGCGCAGGCCGGCCGGCTCGGTCTTGTTGTATGGGTTGTTGTCCCTGGCGAAACCGACCAAGTAGAGGTTGTCCCTGCGAATCCTGAGTCTTGTGCCCCTACTCGGCTGTGTCAGGAGGACCAGGTCAAAGAACCGAGGGCGGCTGTCATCTTGGGATAAGAGGACCGGCAGCGAGTGGTGAGGCTGGACTGCCGGATCTCTGACTTTCTCGCGCAGGTCCGTGATCAAAGTTCTGTAGTGCTTCCACGACCATTGTTTGTGTTCCATGAGGAGGTCGAATCTACGTGTGAAGTCGGCCATTCTGTCAAGCGGAGATATTCCGATGATAACGAAGTAAGAATAGGGCGAGATAGTTATCGCTACAGTCGTGGTATGATTGTTTGCACTTTATTGTTATTGAATAAATATAACAAAGAATCTGGACAGGAGATTAATCGACAGCCGCGTGCCATATCTATTATACTAGACGCCTGGTCTCTTATTGCCGAGACTTGACGAAGAACCTTTCCATGGCTGAGTCCCAGTCGCATTGATCCTTACAGTATCAACTTGAAGCATGGCTCGAAGGATTGCAGCCACACTTCCATGCTGTAGTTTTTGATTGGTGAGCTGAACGGCCATTTGATCACATTACCGCCGGCCCCCATTCCAGCTGATGGTGTCTAGTCACAGCCTCATCATTTTTGAGACATGAGCATCATGTACAGTTCGAAACGACAAACAGTTACAAAAAATAGGATGGGATCCTGCTTTTACGAAACAAACCCTACGATGCAGGTATACGAGACAACGGAATCAAGGTGACCTTTGTCTGCCCATGTGGTTTTCCGATCCGCATCACTTGATCCTGAACTCAAACCCCCAGGATGGTTGTCATCTCTTCAGCCTTATGCCTTATGGAACTGCACTAGCATATTCAGTCAGCGATTACACTTTTTCGGCCGACAGCCGACCCTGCTTTACACCTTCTTCCATGGTGTGTTACAAATCTTACAGCCTTACCAAACTGCCTGTAAGAAGACCGATCCCATGAGCCGATCCAGCCTGACTGTATTCAAATCTCACCGATCACGTGGAATTCTAGCTGTCGTTTTGCGAGCCATCTTCATTTCCTATAGTCCTATTTTCTTTTCATGGTCACATCTATTTCTTAACTATGATCGAGTAAACAAGAGAATTTCTTGCCTTGAGCAAGAATTATTACGATTCAGCCTCGATAAACAAAATTCTAGGCAAGCCTCGAACTGCGATACGTGAATGAAAATGAATTAGAGCTTTAGCGGAAAGTTTTGCGTATCCAATACGTGAAAAAGCCAAGGCTCCAGATCTTCCACATTATTTACTTTGCAAATTGGATATTCAACTGTATCTAGCATATACACCCCCTTAAAGGACGCAGGTGTCCATATTTGTTTGAGCGACCTCGCTTCGTCTTTTCTCTGTCCTCTGGTTTGAAGTCGGGCTTGTCAATGTCGATCACGATCAAGTTTATGAGACGATCGCTGGAAAAGGAGACCAACTCAACCTGCCAGCAGACCCCAAGACGGATGGATTGGGTTTTACATTAACGACATTCTGGTCTTTTGGCGAATCAAGATGTGCTACACACGAACCTATCACATTTGTTAATTTTTGCCGTTGCCGAAACTCTGCAACCGAAATGACGCAACGTATAGACGTCCCCGCACCCGGCCTGCATATACTTCGCCTGGAGGTCAATTATTAATACCATTTTTCACTAATATCACAGGACGAATTATTACCGGTCCCAGTTCACTACAGAGGGCATTCTTTCAAAATCTTTAGCAAGAAATACTTCTCGCCCGTCAACCACGGAACAAAATGTCTGTACAAAGAGTCCAGAGTGTCGACATATACCACGGCCTCCCCGTGTACCCCGACGACGTGCAGGGCCTGACGGCCATCATCACGGGCGCCAACGGCATCTCGGGCTACCACATGCTCCGCGTGCTCGGCGCGTCGCCCCAGCGGTGGTCCAAGATCTACTGCCTTAGCCGGCGCCCGCCGTATATCCCGGGCGGGCTGCCGGCCAACGCCGAGCACGTGGCGCTGGACTTTCTCAAACCGCCCGAGGCGATCGCGGCCGCGCTGAAGGACAAGGGCGTGGCCCGCGCCGACTACGTCTTCTTCTTCGCGTACGTGCAGCCGCCGCCGCGGGAGGCGGGCGGGGCGCTGTGGTCCGACGCGGCCGAGATGGACCGCGTCAACGCGGCGCTGCTGGGCAACTTTGCCGGGGCCCTGCGCGCCGCCGGCGTCCGGCCGCGCCGCTTCATGCTCCAGACGGGCGCCAAGAACTACGGCGTCCACCTCGGCCCGACCAAGATGCCCCAGCAGGAGTCGGACCCGCGCGTCGAGCTCGAGGCCAACTTTTACTACTCCCAGGAGGACCTGCTGTTCCAGTACTGCCGCGACGAGGGCGTCGGCTGGAACGTGCTTATGCCGTGCGGTATTCTGGGCGCCGTGCCTGACGCTGCAAGTAGGCTTGCTCCTTTCCCCTCCTTTACTGATACCGGGATATATGAAAGGCTTTCATATTAGAAATGGAGACCACGGACCCCATCATGAAGAAATATTGACACCACATTTCCTAGTGAACCTATCCTTTCCGCTTGCAGTCTACGCTGCGGTATGCGCAGAGCTCGAGCAGCCGCTGTTGTTCCCATCCGACATCAATTCGTGGCAGTCGTACTGCTCCCAGAGCAGCGCCATGATGAACGGTCAGTTTTCCTCTACCGAACCACACAAGACCTGTGCGCACAGCATGACTCACTGACGAGATTTAGCATACATGGAGGAGTGGGCAGTCCTGACGCCGGCCGCCGAGAACCAGCGCTTCAACGTCTGCGACGACAGCGCCTTCACCTGGGAGGGGTTCTGGCCTCACCTGGCGGGCTGGTACGGCCTCGAGTGGCGGGGCCCGGACGACGACGGCGACGGGGCGGGGTACAGCGAGATCCAGACCCGGTTCGTCCCCCGCGGCTACGGCCCGAAGGGCACGGTCCGGACCACGTTCACCTTTGTCGACTGGGCGAAGCGGCCCGACGTGCAGAGGGCGTGGGCCCGGATGGCCGCGAAGCACGACCTGTCGCAGAAGGAGCTGAAGGACATCGACAGGGTCTTTGGGTTCCTGGACGGCAGCATCTCCCGGGCGGGGCCGCTGATGTACAGGTGAGATGCGCACTGCGAATGTTGTCTACCGTCTGGATCGGAGGGCGAAAGCTGACTGGTTTGCAGTATGGCCAAGAGCAGGAAGCTCGGGTGGCATGGTACCGTGGACACCACAGAGTCCTTCCTGGCCGTCTTCCAGGATCTTGTGCATATCAAGATGATACCGCCAGTGCCCAAGATCAACGTCTCTTTGAGTTGAGGTTTTCACAAAGGAATGATGATCCATTTGTCTGTGCATACATACTTTTTTTCGTTTTTATTAGTTTGAGTTTCAAGCTTGTCACTCGTAAAGTTTTCAATATGTAAGAGACAAATGGGGGCTTCGGAGCAATTCATGATAGGTTATTTGGTCAGCTGCGGGGTGTTGTATAATACCGTATATCCATATCCGCTCCTTTCACCCCTCCAACCAGCAGCGCATATATAACACTGGCGACCCATGATGCTGTCCACAAAACATGATTGGAATATGTCTTGCGTCTCCGAGCGACATGATTTTTTATACGACATAAGAATCGTGAAGACCAGAAACTTATCTTATTCCTCGGCGTTCTTCGGAGTTAGCCAGCTGCCACATTACTCCGTCGCAAACACAAACAGAGACGGAGTCGGCCGAGCTTTCTGCAAAGAGGAACCGCTAAACCTCCATAGTGCCTAAAATGATCAGGAACCCCACCGTTGAGGCGGATATTGGTAACGGATTAGCAAGACAAGAGCCGGACCTGATACGACGACCGCGTCTATTTTCCCCGCTTGGGGGGTCCTGTCGGGCTTTTTTCTGCTTGCTTGGCCTGCTTGTTGGTTGGGAAGAGTGGCAGAGAAAGAAGGATCTGACAGTGCGGGGAGGGCTGGGAAGTTGAGCCCGATGGAGAAGGGGAAATTAATCTCTTTTCTCTGATTGGCACATGTGGGTGACGGAGACGGGAAAGCAGCAGGAAGACGGAAGTGTATCTAGGTTTTGCCCATCAGGGTCCGCAACGCTTCTCCTTTGCTTTCTTGTTCATTATACTCGCCGTAGGATTAACTAAGTAAGGAAAAAAAAAAAAAAAAGAAAGCAATATAGTCAATATGGCCGCCAAGACCGCCCCGCCTTTCCGTGCCGAGCACATGGGATCGCTTCTGCGCCCCGATAACCTCCTCGAGATCCGTGCCACCATCCGGGACAAGGGCATCTCCGAGGAGGAGGCCGGCCTCCCCGCCGTCGAGAAGGCCGCCGTCGCCGACGTCGTCAAGCTGCAGCGCGAGCTCGGCTTCAAGGCCGTCAACAGCGGCGAGTTCAACCGCACCCGCTTCTGGGGCATGATGGTGAGTAGACCCTGCCATTTCTGGTCTGTTCCCGGGCGTATCTTGGCTCCTTTCTTTCCAGAAATCACATTGCTAAATCTCGACAGTGGGATGAGTTCGAGGGCACTGAGGCGCTCCAGAACGCCGAGGCCTCCATGTTCCGGCTGTACCACCCGGACGTGGTCAGCCTGATCGAGAAGGACCGCAAGGTGATGCCGGGCGACTCGCACATCGCGTCCAAGAAGCTGTCCCACGACCCGGCCAAGTCCGTGTCCAACCTGCACGAGCTCCGGCTCATCCAGGCCGCCCTGCCCGAGGCCGAGTGGAAGGACATCAAGCTGACCATGATCACCCCGGCCTGGTTCCACATGCGCTACAAGCAGGGCCGCGCCTACACCCCCGAGGCCTACGCCAGCGACGCCGAGTACTTTGCCGACGTCGCCAAGGTCTACCAGGCCGAGCTGGCCATGCTCTACAAGGCCGGCCTGCGCAACGTCCAGTTTGACGACCCCGGCATGGCCTGTAAGTTTTTTTGGTCTCTCTTTTATGCGTAATCAGTCACGTGCTAAGAAAAGTACTATAGACTTCTGCTCCGAAAAGTTCCGCCAGGGCTGGGAGGAGGACAAGGACAACGACGGCACCGTCGACGACCTGCTGGACGCCTACATCAAGCTGTACAACGACTCGATCAGCCAGCTGCCGGCCGACTTCCACACGGGCATCCACCTGTGCCGCGGCAACTTCATCGGCGGGCGGCACTTTGCCGAGGGCGCCTACGACATCATCGCCAAGAAGCTGTTCGAGGACCTCGCCGTCGACACCTTCTACCTCGAGTACGACACGGAGCGCGCCGGCGGCTTCGAGCCGCTCAAGCACCTTCCCAGGAACAAGAACGTCGTCGTCGGCGCCATCAGCACCAAGCTTCGCGAGCTCGAGGACAAGGAGGCCACCAAGGAGCGCCTCTACAAGGCCGCCGACTTCATCGCCGAGGGCAGCGGACAGACCCGCGAGGAGGCCCTGAAGCGTGTCTGCGTCAGCCCGCAGTGCGGCTTCTCCACCCACGAGAGCGGCTATCCCCTGACCCTCGAGGATCAGAAGGCCAAGCTCTCGCTCGTGCGCCAGATCGCCGACGAGGTCTGGGGAGAGCCGTAAATAGGTAACCAGGAACGAGAAATCATGTCAGCTGAAAATAACGAAATACCCCCAAAATTAATATACCAAGAGTTTCATGCTGCTATAACGTGCTGGCACAGTCCAGGTCTTTACGCACAATAGCGACATGGTATCAAAATCTAATTGATTATAAACTCAATGCTTTTCTGGCTTGCTTTTAATTACCAAGTCTAGCTGCTTTTCTTTTCCTTTTACCATCACTCGAGGTGAATTATCCAGCCGTCGCCCTCACGCTCGCCCTTGGCATTGATACCACCCCATAATGCGACATCACGCTTGTTTGCCAGTACAGCGCATCCAAACGAACTTCGCGGTCCGGGATGCACTTTGCCTTCTGGCTCGGGTAGATCTCCAGGAGGCTTGACCTCGACCTCGGCCCAGCTAAAGGTCCCAGTGTCAGCGCCAAATCTCGATCGGATGGCGTCCTTGATCTTGGCAGGCTTGATTGCCTCGGAAATGGTAGTAGTTCCCTGAGCGCTGAGGGGACTAGCAGGCAGCTGGAGAGTCCATATATCACTCCACTGGAGTGGTGGTCCGGATTGCGCCTCCACTGCCTTTTCAGGTTGACGGTCACCGAGGAAGTAGAGAAGATAGCTACGGCCGAATCCCGTCGTGACGTGAAGCAGGCCACCGTTCTCACGCGGTCTCGGGCCTGGGATCAGCGGATTGGTTGGGAATTGCACCGCATCCCATGCGGGTGGCTCATCCCCTTGGACGTCAACCTCGAGATGGTGAAGAGCACTGCTCAGGCTGTCGGTCGCGGCAATCAGGTAGAGCGATCCTTCAGCATAAGCCGCACTGGTTGTCGAGACTGGCGCGTCGGGTAGACGGGCCCAGGTCTTGTTTGAGAAGACAAAGATCCATACATCGGTAAGCGAGCTACCGTGCTCGTCGTTACCTCCATAAAGCAAGAGATCCTCGCCGTGGGGGAAGATGGCCGCTCCGCTTCGAGCAGCCGGGGTCATGGTAGAGGACTCTGCAGATACGGCCTCCCAGGCTGACCTGAGTGGATCGTAAAGCCAAACCGTCGTCTCGTCCAAGACCTTGCCGTTCTCGTCCAGGCCACCGAATATGACCAGGCGCTCGCCAAGGGCACAGGCGGCATGGCCAGTCCTGGGCTTGGGGACTTGGGTGCCCGTCTCAAAGGTGATGGCGGGGGTGAGATGATAATCCGGCTGAGGCTTGTCTGCCGTGGGTAGTGCAAAAGAGTGAATGTCATTGTTGGCAATGGTGCCAGACTCGGTCTGTCCACCAAATATGTAGGCTCTGTCGCCCACTACAGTCAGGCTGTGGTGTGATCTGACGAGTGAGTTGCTACGAGTGTGTCAGCGAGATGTTCTAATCCATCGTCGAGTCTGCCTTTCGGCGCTGCCATCATACCTTTCTCCATAAGCCGCGGCAGTCGCGAGCTGATTGAGAGTGGCCTTGAGGCCGTTCGAAGGCTTTCCAATGGCATAACCGGCAGCACTAGCTTCCAGAGTGGTGGAAAGCACCTGCTCGGCAGCGACGACACCTGCTGCAACTTCGGCCATGTTGGGTTCAAATGGAGGACTGTTGGTGATTGATTGAGGGTTGGGAGAATTGATTGATTGATCGATGGCAAGATCGAGTGATGGTGATGATGACAGGTTGCCGTACTCAATGTCCAACTGAATGCATTTATTTTGTTTGTTTAATTAAGACGCCCATCGCAAGGGGCCGATGACGTAGTGAGTCTCATCGTTCCTTCCGCGATTGCTTTGTCCACTATGACGCGAGTAACATGAACGACCCCACCACTGGCAATTGTGAATTATTGTCGGCCATGCTCTGCTATTCCACCCTCAAATTTGACCTGATATGAACGTGATGCCTACGGAAAAGATATAGTAGAAACACTACAATCCCAATTACCAATTTCCAGTCTTGCTCAGGCCAACGATTCCCCAACAGCTTCCACGACTCGCACTCTGATAGGTATCAAGAAAGTGTGGAGACATGACAGGCGCTAATGCATTATACCCGTCAAATGTCATCAGCTAGGCTTTTTAGGGGTATCGTTCAGAGGCTGTTTCTAGCCTTGGTTAGTGGTGTATACACATCTTGAATGTGCAAGACAGATCAATGGTAGAAGCCGGGATACTTCGGTAATTTCTTTAATGATCGCTTATCGTGTTTCCGCTCTTGCAAGCTTCTAGGTCTTGATGAAGTTGACATGTTGAATCTTAAAAGACAAGGAAAGAGCAAAGGGTAGCCGAATGAGAGTGCATACTCTGCATACTACGTATGTTCTCAGCGCTCCTCGCCCGGGGCGCAACACTGCTGAGCTTTTACACCTGTACTATGTATGCTGGACGACGACGACCAGCAACAGCAGACGTCCAACGTAACTCGGCAATGGCAAGATTCGGCCCCCAACAGACAACCACGACGTGCCTAACCTAGGCATCGGGAGTGTGGAAATAATACATTTGCGGAGAACGTGGGGTAAAGTGGAGTGGGGTATAGAATAGTCGTGATGTGATGCCGGTCTATTACCACACTCACTTAGGTATATCCATGTCCGTGGATGACTGGTAATAAAGTCATCCTTGACATCCTCGAAATATCATTCAGGAGTATTGATTCTTGCTAGGCACAAGCATAACTTATTCGAAATGACAAATGAAAGTAATGCCCAAAATGGTACCAATGGGGTCAATGGGACCAAGATTGAAGACGGCATCACCAAGGCGCTCTGCAAATTCGTGGCAGACGCAAAATACGAGGACCTCGGCGAAAAGAGCATCGAGAAGCTGAAAGATCTCATCACCGACCACATCGGCATCTCGGCCGGCGCCGCCGTCGTGGCCGACTCGTCCGAGCCGTTCCTCAAGGCCGTGGCCACCCTGCACGGCGACTCGGGGCAGTGCACCGTCTACACCAAGGGCAGGCGCTTCTCCCCGCAGTACGCCGGCTTCCTGAACGCCGCCTTCTCCCACAGCTTCGACTTTGACGACACGCACGCCGCCTCCATATTGCACCCCGGCGCCACGGCCATCCCGGCCGCCCTCGCCCAGGCCGAGCTGTCCCGCTGCGACGGCAGGACGTTCCTGCTCGGCGCCGCCGTCGGCTACGAGATCACCACCCGCATCGGCCGCGCCCTCAACTTTGGCGGCTACACGCGCGGCTTCCACAACACGGCGACGGCCGGCATCTTTGGCGCCGTGTCGGCCATTGCCAAGGTCAAGGGCCTCTCGGCCGCCCAGATCGAGAACGCCTACGGTCTCGCCCTGTCCCAGGCCTCCGGGTCCATGCAGTTCCTCGACAACGGCTCCTGGAACAAGCGCCTGCACCCGGGTTTCGCCGTGCACGACGCCTTTGTCGTCGTGGCCCTCGCCGAGGCCGGCGTGCTCGGGGCCACCCGGCCCATCGAGGGTCGGTACGGCGTGCTGCACTCGTACTCGACCACGTCGACGGCCGAGAGGATCCTCGAGGGCCTCGGCACGGAGTGGATCTTCACGGCGACGGCCATGAAGCCGTTCCCGGCGTGCCGCATGACGCACTCGGCCATCGAGATCGTCGCGGGCGTCGCCCAAGACACAGACCGCAAGAAGCCCGTCGACGCCGTCCTCGTGGAGCTGTCGCCCGGCTGCTTCCCCATCGTCGGCACCGAGGACCCCAACAAGCTGCAGCCCAAGACCATCGTCGACGGCCAGTTCAGCATGTACTTCCAGGTCGCCGTCGCCTGGCTGCTCGGCATGGACGTCGGGTGGAGGATGTACGAGAGCCTGGCCGACCCCGAGGTGCTCGCGTGGTGCCGCAAGGTCCAGGTCGTCGTCAACCCGGACGTGCGGGACCTCGAGGCCCGCGTCAAGTTCACGTTTGCCGACGGCGCGACGCGCGACGAGACCATCGTCTACCCTCTCGGCGAGGACGAGCACCCATTGTCAAAGGAGCGCGTCCACGCAAAGTTTCTGGGCATGACGGAGCCGAGCTACGACGCCAAGACGCAGCGTGCGATACTTGACGCCATCGAAAGCATTGACTCGCATCCGGTGGTAGACCTGCTCGCCTTGCTGTAATGTGAGGGTAGGAAAGGTTTCGATGGCGTGAACCTTGGTGGAATCTTGCAGAAGCGTTGGGAAAGAAAAGGGGTCCCACTTCATGCCCATGGTAATGCGCATTTTGAGTCTGAGAAATTTTGGGTTCTTGAGGGAATTTATTTTATCGTGGACTTCCAGATTTTCTTGATGATATAAGAAAATGGTTCCGTCTTTCCGGAGTGTACTGATTGCGCACTTACGCATATGACATTTGGTCGCGTGTCCAAAAGAAAAGAAAAAAGTCACTGTCACTTTTGACGATCCGATGAATCATTTTTCGAGCAGAAGGTGGCCTTGAATGTCTTTGTCTGCAGGCAGATCCTAATGACGGGCATTGCACCTTGTCAACCTCCATGCATGTATGTAGGATACAAAACCCAAAACCCGAGAACCGACATAACCAACCTCCTCGTACCCACGCCCCTTCGCTGGGGATGATCAAAGATGCCGTACCCGTTGAATTATAAAGCTAGGCGTGGAACACAGTCAGGGCGCAAGTTTTCGAAAGCGGAAGAAGTCCCGAGAAGTGCTGAGCCCAACATGAGGAACCCTTTCGCAGGCCGGAAGGAGACACTCGCCGGCGAGGGCAGAAGCATCCAGCCCGCTCCGAGCCCCGCCGTCTCGGAGCAGACGGCCATCTTCAGCCCGGTCAAGGTCGTGCCGCCGACGCCCGACGAGGAGGACAGCTTCGCGAGGTACGATCTGGTGTCGACGCATCGCAACCTCACCCGCATGTCGCAGTACCTCCTCAAGCTCGAGGCGCGCACCGCGACCGCCTCCAAGATCCACGTCCGGAAGACGCTCGACGCCATGGTGGAGAACGTCGAGTACGCGCGCGGCGACGACCTGAAGGGCTCGCGGTCGGAGCCGCACTCCCCCCACTCCCACCACCAGCTCATCTTCGACATCGAGTGCCTGAGCAGCGACGTGTGGAGCCGGATGCACCAGCTGGACCGGGAGTTCCGGCGGCTGAGCCGGGAGGCGCGGGACGCCGAGACGGGGCGGTCGCGGGCGTTCGAGCTGCGCGGTGAGAGCTACGTCAAGCGGTGGCTGGCGCAGGAGCTCGCCAACAACGGGCTGCGCGCCGAGGAGACCATCTGGTACACGGCCACGGACATGGCCAACCAGCGCTGCCTGCGCGACTGGCTCGACCTGCTGGCGCACGTCCACAGCCGCGGCGCCACGCCCATCGCCGACGAGGAGCGGCTCGTCCAGCTTGCCTGGCACTACCTCGACCGCGCCATCCGCCCGCCCAAGCCCGAGATCGCCATGAAGGCCGCCGAGTTCATCAACTGGTGGCACGACCTCAGGATGAGCGGCGCTTTCGATGGGGCGAAGAGTGATCCCGACTCCCAGAAGCGCGAGGACGAGGATGCTCTGAAAGCACTACAGTCGATATGGGCGACGAAAATGGTTGCTTGAGTACCGTCAAAAGGAGTCACGCGAGTATATACAATCCACAAAATCAGATCCAATATGAGACCTGCCTTTATTACTGAGGATACCAACTTTGAGCTACAAACAAATCTGAACATCGAATTAAATTTTGTTGGCACCAAACTCCCAAGGTCTTGATGACACTCCCATAGCTTTCCCTTCTTTAGTATTCCAAAACAACAATTGGCTCATCGAGGGGAAGGTCGTTAATGACAATTGGCTCCTGGACGGGATGCCGGGTGATGACGACGGGCCTGTGAACGCCGTGATAACTATAGTCGAAGAGCGGCTCGTGGACGGGGTGCCTCTCAAAGTGGACAAAGACGTAGGCCGCAGCGGCGAGCAGGACGTACGGCCCCCACAGGAAGTCCCGGAGGTTGAGCCAGGGAAAGTACTGCCACTGCGTGTAGCCCAGCCAGCGCTCGGGCTTGTTGATGTACAGGTGGGACATGCGCAGGAACCAGGCGGCGTAGAGCAGCCCGAAGAGCACCGCCTTCTGCACGTCGCCGTCGACCCAGTAGGCGTAGGGGATGGACGGCAGGGCCGCGACCAGGCCGAAGAAGAGCGTCGATGCCCAGGGGAACGCCCACAGGGTCCGAAAGGTCGAGGCGATGACGAGGTCGACGACCTGGACGGCAAAGACGGTCGCCGTGTGCAGCAGGAAGCAGGCCCAGTCGAAGACGTACCGCGGGATCCAGTCCAGGCTCTCGAGCAGCTTGAAGAGGAAGTGCCCGACGTGCCGGGGCTGGCGCTGGTAGACGGACCGGACGATGTACTCCTGGTGCGAGGCCTCGGTCCGGATCAGGTGCGACGTCGGGTTCCAGATGTTCTTCTTCGCCCACTGCACGACGGGGTTGGGAGGAGGAGCCAACTTGGAATGCCCCTTGTCCCTGTTCGCAGACCTGTACTTTAGCGGCTTCCTTGCCTTCCCCTTCGTGCCGTCTGTTTCTGAGCCGTCACCTGTCTCTGCGGCCTTCTTCATAGCTGCCTCTTTCTCAGCCTTGATAAGAGCATCCGCCTCATCCCGCCAGCGTTGCGCGGTGGTGGTTCCGATCAGGGCTTCCATGATGCCGATTCGTACCGAAATATTCATAGAGAAGGATGAATGAGTGGGATTGGTTTCTTATACTGCTGCACAATCACTCAAACCCGTGGTTGAACGAAACAATTGAGGCAACAGGAAGAAACTGGAAGACTAGCGGTTATTTTCCTTTTCCATTCATTGAATTATAAATGCTGAACTTCATACTAGAAGCGGAATGCGCATTTCATTGTCTCCTGAGCCCAGGAGCTAGGCCGCAAACAATTGGGTATACATGTCTCAGAATTCCCGAGCGGCCATGGCAAACCGAAAGCGACACCCAAGGAAGAATTCCTTTGTCTCACCCGCTCTTCCCGCGCCGACTTCAAACTTCTAGAAACCTCACAACCACCTCGGCCGCCAATTGGCTCGTGGAGTCCCGGTCAATGAGCTTGAGCGACGTCTCGTAGACATCATTGTCAATCATGCCGCTGCTCCCTAGGTATTCCGTGAAGTAGTACAAGATGCGCCGGTCAAACTCGGGGTGGCCTTGATACGTCAGGACCCGGCCCGGCTGGTAGAGCCCCTGGATCTTGCACATGTCGGACGACCCGACCGACAGCCAGCCTCGCGGCAGTGGCCGGCTCACGACGACCTCGTCGCTGTGCAGAAACTGGTATCGCATCGCCTGGCCCTGGAGGAAGGGGAAGTGCGCCACGAATTGTGGTGTGAGCTTGACGTCGTGGACGCCGTTCTCCCAGCCATACTCGGCCCGAGCCACCTGTACTCCGTGCTCGCCCAGAAACACACGGGCAAGGACTTGATGGCCAAAGCAGCCGCCAAAGAACTTGATGTGTGGGTGAGTGTCGTATACCACTACATGGAAACTCTATAATTAGCACGGGACCTCCCCAACATGCATAATTCGTATAGAGTGGTGACGTGGACAACATGAAACGAACCTCTGACGAACTCCTCCAGGGCCCGGATCCAGAGAAAGTCGTCGTAGGCGCTGCAGATGGAGCCCGTGATGATGAAGGCGTCGATCCGGGTGACGTCGCTCGGGTAGACCCCGTGTACCACGGGCCACCGGCTGATCTCGACGGACGTGCGCTTCTGTGGCGGCCTCTTGGAGTTGACCTTGTCGACGCCCGTCTGGAGCCAGTGGTCGAAGATGTCGGCGAAGCCGCCGTAGGTCTCGACGATGGGGCCGGGCAGGGTCTCGCACTCGAGGACCGCGACGTGGACGACCCCGGGCCTGCGGGCCGGCCGTTGGTCCTCTCCGATGGCCATGGTCTGAATCTGATTTGCTTGCCGTGGGCTCGGCAGTGCAGTTTTGTATTTTGCCCCCGTTCGGCAGTTATACTCTCACTCAATTAGAGTTCTTATGACGTCTCGGTAAACTGCAGTAAGCACTCAAAGGGCCCAGACTGTGTTACGGTTCGATGGCACGTCCAGAACTTGTCCACAGCCGTGCATAACAAGTGCTGACTCCCACCGTTTTTGGGTTTGTTCTCCGTGTATGCCCAAACTCTGATGATGATCCCAACATCTCTCGGGTTTTCGTACAATACTTATACCCATGAAAAGTCACCTCCCCTTTCCCCCCCACTCGCTTGCGTTCCGTAGGACTATCCAGAGACCGGTTGAAATATACGACAGGAAGAAGAAAGCACGTCGAGTGTATTTCGTGCTGTCCGCCTGCGAGGAGCTGCATCTGCCCTGCATCCGCGGGATCCCAGGGCGAGTTCTGTCTGGTCCAACAACGAGTGGGAGAGTGGTGCCTCTGCTTCTGCGAGGGGGCCAACCCAGGGGGCCCTCCTGTCTGTCTGCGTCCTGTACGTACGTACGATCAAGGGGTTTCCATGGTTTGGGAAGCACAAGCGAAGGTCCGAACTGGCTAGCCTGCCTGTCCTTGTGCCGAGTGGGCCTCGCAAACTCCTGCCTCAACATTGGGTTGCCCCAGGTTGTGCATAGGAGGACAATCCGTACCATCGTGAGTGGTCGTTTCCGGAGACAACCCCCCCAATTTTGTCGTTCGCCCTTTTTGCTCCTTTCTCGAGACCACCACCACAAACCTAGGCGAGTAGCACACGCAAACTATTTAATTTCCCTCTGCGCCTCCCGTCTGCATGATCCAATCCACACAAACTTGAGAGTTGTGGGCCAACTCTTCTCTCGTGGTTCCACGGATCGGAGCCTCCGATCTCCCACGCAGCAGCCACCCCGGACAAGCGAGCCTTCTGATAATGTCCTATTGGCAAGCGGTATGCACAGTTTCGACACCCAATCGGCTGTTCCTTGGGCTCGACGACCAATTGGCCGCAGGTCGACCTGTTTTCTCCAGAAAACCTGACGCAATGTCCCCTGCAAGTCATTGGCACACGGCCTTGGTGATTCGTACGCGGATGCTCGCTGACATAATGTCGCCGCATAATGCGCTTCCTCCTTGACATTTCTTTTTTGTTAGCACGTGGACAATAGGCTCATATGCTTATCCGTCTGTATTGCTACCTTGCGAGTAAGGTTAAAGAGAGATGATGGGTAATTGCAGACACAGTCCCTCTCTAATGATTAACTCCCATTCAATGTCGATGGTGGATGAAGATTTTGAAGTACAACACATGAAAGAGTTCCACGTCGACTAGAAATTCCAAATATTTTCAGATGGTTATATTGTGCGAAATCATATGATTTTAAAAGTGGACTTTGTCATGGTTTAGTGAGACTATGTCAACGAGACTTAGCTGATACGGGGGGTCTCCCTAGTCTCAAAATACATGGAATAAGATCCATCTCATCGCTTCGCTTAGAGTCAGCATGGGAAGATGATGAGATGGTGGTTTACCAATGTGACAAATAACCTCAAAATGAATCATTAGCTCATAAAAAGATTTCGATAACTCGTGGGAATGGCATCTCATTCTGCTCTCAACCAGTGTGTCAACATTTCGTCGTGTATCTCGGTAAACCCCCAAATCAAATGAGCATGGCCAGTCACGAGAGCACTCGTAGTGTCATTTCGATCTGATAAAAGTCGTAGACAGCCAATATGAACGAACCCAACATGAACTACCTGTACGCTGTAGGCGCTCTGATTCGATCCATGCGGCTCTTCGCCGTCGGTGTTTGAATCTGCATACTCAACGAGCTAGCCGCGCTACGTAACTCGGCGCAAGAGACTCGAGTTGGAATAGGGGCCAGTCTTAGCGGACACGAACCACCAGTCGGATTCCCTCCGGACTGCTACTCGTCTGTTCAGTCGTCGTCATGCTCCTGTGCGTTGTTCTCGACCGGTCAGGGTATGTTGGATGCATCAATGCAGACCTTGCGAACCGGTGAAAGAGAAATATTGCAACTATGTTCTTCGTGGTTGTTCTTCCTCCTAAATACATTCAAATCATATGTAGTAACTTTGAAACGATCTTTCCGATCCAGGCAATGCTTCTTATCGTGGAAACCCTCTCATTCTCGCTCCTCAACTCCTGCTTTGATCCTTCTCGGCCGCCTCGACCCACAGGAAAAGCCGTCATGTTGCCACCCTTGCCCCTTTGCAAGACCAAACGAACAACACCAAGAACAAGTGACAGCACGCTCTTTCCCAAATGGCCATCCATAATTCCAAATGATTTTTTATCCCACCCTCTGATCCTTCTCAAGGACACACTCATACCCACCCACACCCTTTCCAAATCACGACCGAGCCCACTCGTGCTCGCCCGGCGTCCCACCAGACGCATACGTCGCCACGGACGCAGCCAAGATCTTATCGACGACCCAGGAGGCCCGCCAGTCGGCCGCGGCGATGAAGCCCAGGACGGACCGCCAGCTGTGCCAGTGCCAGAGCAGGTGGCCCAGGCGCGCCGCGATCCAGAGGAACGGGCTGTAGACGGCGGCCGTCCAGCCGAGGCGGGCGAGGCCGACGTCGACGAGCACCCGGAACGGCGGGTGGCTCAGCAGGACGGCGGGCATGGCGGCGGCCGGCGCCAGGGCCCACGGCGTCAGCGCGCCCGACGCCACCGTCAGCGCCCAGAGGAACCACCAGAGCCCGGCCTCCTGGACCAGCGCGTCGCGGTCGTCCACGCCCGCGGCGGTCTCTAGCATGTCGTCCGCCGCGGGCTCCGCCAGGCCCTCGCGCAGGACCTCCGACAGCAGCATCGCCAGCACGAACAGGTACGTCCACAGCGTCCACCGTAGCAGCGTCGCCAGCGTCCGCGGGTTCCTGAGCAGGAATATGGTCAAGACGACGGTCCATATCACCGGGACCGCCAGGATGAGGAGGTACATTTTTTTTCGTCTCTCTCCCGCCTCCCCCGTCTTTCTAGAGTCGGTGGTAAACTAGTCCTTTTTCCCCCTTTTCGTTTTCGTCTTCGTCTCCCGGGCACACACCGCCCGCCCGCTTCAGTCGTGTAAGTGACCGGTGTTTGCTCGTAGCCGGTTCGCAAAGTATTTCATCCGAAATTTCGTCCTAGTTGTGCTCGGCCGATGGCGCCCAATTGGCTCGCTGTGGATTAGTCGCTGGCGCCGTTGCAAGTTTCTCGTGAGACACGACGCGCGCGGGTGTTGAGCCATCATCTCAGACACAGAATGCCAGTCGAGCTCTCGCGGAGGGTGGTTCTGACGGGAACACAGGGGCCCAATGAATGAGCCCTTTCTTCCTTCTCAATCTTTTGGCCGCATCCGGTCTTGTTCCCAAACAGTGCCGCCTTCTTTGTTCCCAAGTAGTCCGTCCATTGCACTAATTGCACCTCGCTCACTTGATAGATCTGCACCAGAATGATGTAATACTGTAATTGTGTCAATTCAATGCCGTGGAATATACAGAAAATGCCTTTTCCTGTATTATAGCCAAGAACCATATATAGCCATTCCTATGTACATTGCAAGCTAGATTGTAAATTCTCGAGGCCCGCCTCTTACTCCCGCACGAACAGACCCGCCATGCCCATTCCGGTGCCGACGCACATGCTCACGACACCGACCTCGCCGCCGGAGCGGCCCAGGCCGTGCAGCAGGGTGCTCGTCATGCGGGCGCCGGTGGCGCCGAGCGGGTGGCCGAGGGCGATGGCGCCGCCGTCGGGGTTGACCTTGCCCTGCTCCCAGGCGGCCTCGAGGCCGAGCTCGCGCACCGAGTAGATGGCCTGGCTGGCGAAGGCCTCGTTGATCTCCCAGCGGTCGACGTCGGCGTTGCCGAGGCCGAACTGGCCGAGCAGCTGCGGGATGGCCAGGGCCGGGCCGATGCCCATCTCGTCGGGCTTGCAGCCGGCGACGGCGGCGCCGACGAACTTGCCCATGATGCTCGACGTCAGGCCGAGCTCGGTCGCGGTGCTGCGGCGCATGAGCAGGGTGGCGGCGGCGCCGTCGCTGACCTGCGACGAGTTGCCGGCCGTGCTGGCGCCGTCGGCCTTGAAGGCCGGCTTGAGCTTGGCCAGGCCCTCGAGCGTCGCCGAGGCGCGGATGCCGTCGTCCTTGGTCACCTCGATCTGCTGCTCCTCGCCGACCTTGTTGCCCTGCTTGTCGACCTCCTGGAAGCGGGTCCGGACCTTGACGATCTCGGCGTCAAAGGCGCCGTCCTGCTGGGCCTTGGCGGCGCGGCGGTGGGACTCGACGGCGAACTCGTCCTGCTCCTTGCGGCCGACCTTGTAGCGCTCGGCGACGTTCTCGGAAGTGAGGCCCATGGCCATGATGCAGTCGCGGGCGTCCTTGTTGGGGCTCTCCTTGAGCTCGGGCCACAGGTCGACGGGGATGGCGCGGCTGCCGTAGTTGCGCGTCATGCTCTCCATGCCGGCGGCGATGCCGGCGCCCTCGATCATGCCCGTCCGCAGCTGGGCGGCGACGAGGGCCACGCTCTGCAGCGACGACGAGCACGCGCGGTTGACCGTGTACAGCGACGTCGAGTTGGGGAAGCCGACGTGGTTCATGGCCATGCGCGCCGCCTTGGAGCCGCCCAGCTCCGAGAGCACGACGCCGACGGCCACGTCCTGGACGGTCTCGGGCGGCATGTTGGGGTTCGCATCGAGCGTCGCGCGCAGCACCGTCGACAGCATCTCCTCGGGGTAGGCGTCCTTGAGCTGGCCCTTGTAGGACCGGCACACGGGCGTCCGCAGCGCCGAGAGGATCACGATGTCTGAGGGCGCCTTCGCGAGGACATTGCTGAGGCCTTTGGGCAACGCCATGGTGATGCTCGTCGTGGTGTTTCTGGTTGGTCGGATTTACGGACTTCCGGTTATCGGCGGCGCGACAACAAGGCGGGTACTCGAGGGTTGTATGCTCTGCGCAGTCAATTGACCTCTTATGACACCAGTATTAAGAAAGATTACAACCACTGAGAGAAATACGTCACATGGAAAGATACACAATAGCAAAAAAAGAAGAAGAAAGAAAAAAAGATCCAAAACACTGACGATGAAGATACCCCACGGGGACGAAATAGCCCCAAAAGCTCCCGACCTCAACTGCCATTCCGGGAGTGGGGGATAAAAGCATTCCCGGCCCGCCCCCGGCCCAATGATTATGAGACTGAGAAGCGATTTCCGCCGCCGTCGGCAACGATCCCGGCTAGGAGACAAGGGTTGTCCCGACCTTTTTTCTGGATTTGTATTTCAAGCTCCAACATGCCCACTAGTCGTGCCCTGAATAGCCTCTCTCTGTTGTAGAGTCGTCAGTTCTCTGGATGTTGTGATGATAATGAGCCAGCAGGAGAATTGATCATTTCATAATTGAATGGTGATTTATTTTGTTCTATCTATTTTCCCTCCAGTATCCTCCCATATTGTTATTACGGTTGAAAGCCTGCCCAACCGTTCGAGCTAGGATTGATGGGAGATCTCCTATTCCCAAGAAACGAAGCAAAAAATAGCAACCTGGTTTTACATAAAAGGGTATAACACAAATTTGCAACTCCCATGGGCCTGCGCCGTGATCATAAAATCGTGATGCGTCGTCTAGATATGATTGTTGCCGAATTCTTTTGTTTCAACCACGTCGCTTTGAAATTACTATGATCGTGTTGTTTCGAGTGAGTAGTGACGGGATGGGCTCCGAGATCGGGCCACGCGCTTTACTCGCCGTACTGAATACCCAAGCCGACTCTGCGGGCATCAGTGCTTCTGGGCTCGACCCTCAGCTTCTTGACTGGATTCGTGAATGAATCCGATTTGCCGTCTGGGTATGCCGAATGGTCGCCAGCATATTTGCGCTTGTCCGCACCCATACCGGACTTGTTGATAGGAGCAAAGAGTTTTGTCTGGAGCTTCAAGCTCTTCTCGGCTGGAGCTGGCGTGACATCTCGAGAGTTTGTAGAGCTTGCCACATCGCCAAAGCTCTCTCGAGGATTGCGTCGCAACATTTCGGACGCTGCCTGGCTTGCCTGACTTTCGTAGACTTCCTCTCCCTCCTCCGGCCGCCGGGACGCCCTCGGAGCAGGTCTTTCAGAAGTAGCCGACATCATGGATCTGTTGACAGCAGCCATACTAAGGGCAGCTCGGGCAAGCTCCTCGTTGTCGTCGGCTGAAATGGTACTCTCTCTGCTTTTACGTCTTTGCACAGATCGCGGCTCCGGGATCTCGTGAGCCGGCGCAAAACGAGGCACAGGGGCTGTCTGTGGAACGAGGTCGATGGAAGGCAACAGTGTCGAGTGTTGACTGCGAGGTCTGGGCATGGGCGTCGTTGGCAGGGAGGACATGGATTGGGCTCCGCGCGTGTGCTTGGGTGCCGTCCTAGGAGTTGGGTGGTGGCTGCTCGTGGGAGTCGAAGGCGCACTGATATTGTCATGATTCAGTGCTTGCAGAAGCACTTGGAACCCGCGTTGGCCCTCGTCCGCTTCCCGGCGATGGGACTTGGGCGTCTGTCGAGGGGTCGTTCGGTGTTGCTGAGGCGGAACTATGGGCGGCAATCTGGACAGGGCAGATGCGGGCGGAATCCCACCTGGGCTGCTACGGAGCATGTTGAAGTGTTCGCGGTTCTCTCGGATGCGCTGCAGGAGCAGCTCGCGGTCGTCGGTCAAGCCAATAATCTCGTCCTCCTTTTGCTGGATGACCTTCTTGAACTTCTTCTCCCGCTTTCTCATAGAGCCCATATCATCCACGGCGCTTTCGTACGAGGCTTTGAGCTGGATGTATTTGAGCTGGATACTCTCATTGGCTGCATCCTGGTCGCGACGGGTCTGCCGCTCGATCTCGGCCACACGTAGAACCTCAACTTCACGGCGAGTCATGTCGTGCTCGACGGCAGCCCTCTTGGCAGCCTCATCAGCTTGCATGCTCAACAGGTTGTACTGAAGCTTGTGGTGAGCAATTTCCATTTTGAGACGGGCGTTTTCTGATAAGGAAGCGCCCAACAATCGGCGCAGCTCGTCGGCGGAGGCGTCGTGGATCTGCTCGCCAGTGGGTGCAGCGTATTCGGCAGGCGCCGCCATTTGGCCATCACGGCGCAGAGGAGCGGAGGTGGTTGCTGGCGGTGAGAACATGCTACTTCTTTGCGAGCCGGCAGCATAACCCAATGGTTGGCCAGCGGTGCCGTTGGGCTGTGGTGGTTGAGACGAGGGCGGCGGGGTCAGCGACGAGGGAATGACTAGAGGGGAAGCCGGGCGGTCTTCGTTGGCTTCGGTCTTGAAAGACGAGGCGGGGTCTGCGGGCGAAGAAGGGTCTTCAGTCGAGGGCAGCGACAGTTGCGACAATGCCATGGCAGCCTCGGGAGGGGTTGAAGGTGCGTGTGCCTCGTGTGCCTCGTGGGCGATGCCGTTTGGTTGCTGTGTGCCTGCAGCCATGGCCATGGGTGCGGATTTGGGAGCTTGGGGCACAATCCGAACCGGCGACCACTGACGACTGATTTCTTCGGAGCAACACTACGCGCACGGCAACAAGACCTGAAGACTGGCCTACAATATTTTGTTGCAGTGAGTCCGCGCAAAGGATTGCAATAGCCGAAGCGGGAACAGCGACTTGTACGTGGGAGATGTCAAGGTAGGTAGAGGATTGCAATCGGCCTGAATTGGCGCATCGAGAAAAGGCAGCAGGTTGGAAATGGGCGGGCTGGGCGCTGCGCTGGGCGCGGGTGCTGCGATAAGTGATAAGAGAGACGTTGCACTAATTGTGCTGCCGGTGAGGTCAGAGCCAGAGACGGACCAGAAGTCTCACGAAATGCAGTCCAACAATAACAGGTCGTCGGGCTTGTTCCTTATATTCGCATCCGTTCTATCAGGAAAATAACGACGGTATCACAAGAAATGCGAACATTGAGAAACGAGGGGAATCTGATGAGAGAGTGAGAAGGATTAAAGTTCCAAGCTGAGCTGGCCTTCTCGAGAGCTGGTTGCCCAGCCAGCGCCAGCCATAAAAGCCAAATGTAAGGCTCGAAAGAGTTTAGTGAACCCCGTGGGCACGGATGAGGAGGCTGGATAAGGTTGGCATCACCCCAGTCAGGCGACATGTCATAGCGAACAAACCCAGTTCGTTTTTTTTTTCCTCCTGTCACTGCAGACATGGAAAGCATCATTTTTACAATGCATTGATACCTCATTTTGCCGAAGTGTACATGGACAGGCCAAGCAATGCACTGGACTACAGCAGAATGTGTCCCGATTCCAAGTGCATTCCGCTGGGTGTTACGGTCACTGGGTATGGGGTGCGCCGTACACTGTAATTCAGCCAGTATCAAACCATGATTGCAGTTATTCTCCCGAACAACTGTTTTTTGTATTCCTTCCAAATTGTACTCCATGCAGAAATCGGAAAGCACTGCTGCCTTTTCGTCACCATTCAGTCCCGGGTTCAAGTGTATATTATACACGTCTCCTTGAAGAAGAATTGAACGTTGACTCAGCTTGGGGGTTCCCCCTGGGAACAGAGCAGTTCCAGCAACGACGAAACAATTTGTGGAGACGAAGTCTTTATAACAAGCTTGTATCTTTACACATGCCACTCATAACTCATACAAGGTTTCGTTTCAGATGACATCTGGATATCGTATTCCATCTGGGGTTCATCACGAGATAGCCCGCCTAGCCCGTGTCTTTGTGTCAATCGATTCGGCTCAGCCTTAGGGGAAGCTGAGTACCTCCTTTTCAGGATGAACGTGTCTGAATTGTCTCGAATCACAGTCTACACACATATTTTCTGCAGCGTTTCGTTGCTGGTAGTCTGGCCAAAATACAGACTTCTATGGCGATCCCGTAAAAAAAGAAGTACTGCAAACGTCCAATCTCGCCAATCGTCATTATTATAATTTCGTATACGTGGAGTAAATGGCTGCCCCCACCAAGGGAAAGATAGTGGCTCTTCAGACTACCTAGATCAATCTGTCTGAATCGATATCCTCCTGGCGAAATGAGTCGAACCCCATATCTATGGTGGCCGGGCAACAAAGACTAGCATCTGAGTCTTTGAGAACACTCTTCACTTATCTGCAACGATCTTACAATTGTTACGCATCAAGTTTCTTGCTATAACCTCTGTAGCCGCATCGCTTACAAGGTGCGTCAGGCGTCCCGTCCGTTTCATCCCAACTCTCCAGCTAATTTAGCCCGCTCAAGCCTTCCGCCGCCCGCAAACACCCCCCCCCCCATTGGAAATTGCTTGATCCCAGTCCAGTGCTGCAATCGAACTCCCGGCCCGCATCCAGACGATCTAGGTACAAACTGCCCCTCGCCAAACAAAACTTCAATCCCTTGGGCTGGCGTCACGAAATTTCCATGCTGCCCGACGCTGCCACGTATCGAGGCCTGGATGGTACGGAGAGCAGATTGGTAGCACTGCGTTAGGTCAGCAAGTGAGGTAGCAAGTCCACCAGCGAGCGTGTCGTGTTCTTGCTTGCTTCGACGACTCGAGAGTTGGTCTTGTGCTGCATTTGCATCCGCATCTGCATCTGCGTCTCTCTGCGCCCATCCATCCTTTCCAAGCCCCTCCAGCTTCCTAAGCTGGCCCCGAGCAGCAAGTCTGCATCCAATCGCGCCGCTGTGAGCCCCGAAGGCGCATGAAAGCATAAAACGAGCGAGCATGGATCAGAAACGTCAAAGCACTTCCGCGACGGCCAATAGGTCAAGTGCTCTTCCAAGGCCGAGGCCGGTCTCCCGTCTCCCGCAACCGAGAGCCTCTGGCATCCCGACGCCCACGCCATCGATACGAACAGCTCCGTCCGCGGAAGGCCTGCGAGGTCGCTTCGGCGCCCCAAGAGCTTCAGTCGAACCCAAAGCCGCGGAACCAGCCAACGAATCTCGGCTCCGGGCCGCAGCCCCTAGAGAACAGCTCAGGGCAACAAGTACCGGCCCGTCCCCGTCAACGCCATCGCGGAGACCCCAGAGACTAGCAGGTCCTCCGCTGAGCTCGCAACTCGCCCTCCGCGGCACCAAGAGTAGGAGCATATCTCAAGAACCCCGGGCTGGGCGCGCCACACCGGAATCTCAAGATGGACATGTTAAACACTCGATGGCCTACGGGAGGCGCCCCTCAGGCCAATCCGAATCAAATAGTCTCCTGAATGGATCTGCGATCGACGAGGATGGCCAGCACGATTCTTCGCCATCATGGCCACGTTCAGCCGATCAGGACACCACTTTTGATGCTTTAGGAGCCCACGCTGACCACAGCAGACCTTCTCTTGCCGAAAGGACCATGGAGACTCTCTCGCAACTGACATCTCCAGCAGCGAAGCGCCGAGGATCCAACTTTTTCGATCCCGAGGTGTCATCCAGGAGGCCGTCTTCCCGTGCTGCCAGTGGGAGCTCCAGACCTGGTTCTAGCTATCAGAATGATGGCTCAAGTGCGAGGTCTCTCAGCCGCCCAGGCTCTCGATTGGGACCGCCTGAAAACCAGTACAGCAGTTTCAGAACCCCGGCGAGCTCCTCCAAGCCTCCACTGAGTGGTGCGTATGAAGCTCACTTCGGCGCCGCTTCTGGGCTCGTAAAGCCACTTTCTTTCCGTGGAGCTGCAAATGCGAAAAGATCGTCATCGAATCCCCCAATGCCTGCTGCTGCTGGGCGGCGAACGCCGAGTCCAGAAGACCTGGACGATACCATTTCCAAGCCCGAGGCCCTTACGCCGGTAGCACGCTCCATGAGGCCAAAGTCTACGATCCCTGGCTTATCGAAAAAGTCTTCGCTACCAAGCTTGAGTCCTTCGACCAGCAAATTAGCCCAAAGCCCGCGACGTCCTCGCAAAGGATCCGCGACATCAACACAGTCTTCTGCTACCATGAACACGGCTAGCTCGCTTAAGGACCGAAAGCTTTCTAACGCATCGACCGTGTCCACGGCTTTGACGAGTGATACTGTCGAGGAAGGCTCCTCGGCGCCCAGTGGCCCAAAGTCATCAAACGCATTGCGGGAGCAAATTGCTAAGGCCAAGGCTGCTAAGCGCGCTGCTGTGAAACTGGCGCCCGCGAGCACAGTGATAGCGCCAATGAAATCTCCTTTGATCCCTACCGATGCGTCATTCGACTTTGGCCTCGCGGAAGAAGAAGACCCTTTCAACCAGGCACAATTTGAGGGCTCGAATCGCAAGGTGATGCAGTCACGGATCGAAACGGCACGGACTTCAGGCAGGTTGAATATTGCAGCGATGGGCCTGAAGCAGATGCCGGAAGAGGTGACCAAGATGTATGATCTCGAATCGGTTGGCCATGGAGGAAGCTGGGCTGAGAGTGTCGATCTCACGAGATTGATCGCAGCCGACAACGAACTCGAGTCTCTCGACGACTTGATCTTTCCAGATACAGACCCCCTGGATTTCGCAGACGCTGAAGAAGGCAACGGACACCAGTTTGGTGGTTTGGAGGCTCTAGATCTGCATGGCAACTCACTTATTACATTGCCAGTAGGATTGAGACGCCTTCAATACCTGACATCGCTCAACCTTGTAAGTATATGACCTCACCTGAGAAGACAAAGTTCCATACTGACTACTCCTATAAGGCTCAAAATAAGCTGGCCAACAACGCTCTCGAGGTTATATCACAAATCGGTTCGCTTCGAGATCTGAAGCTTGGCGGAAATCTTTTATACGGCAAGATGGATCCATGCTTCGCTTCATTGGTCAACTTGGAGGCGCTGGATCTAAAAGGGAACGAGATTACCGCCCTGCCAGACGGCTTTGAGCGGCTGACACGACTTCGTGTGCTCAATCTCAACGACAATGCATTCGAGTCACTGCCGTTTGGGGCACTCGCCCAGCTGCCACTTACGGAACTGTTTGTGCAAAAGAACAAGTTGATAGGCACACTGGTGGATGTCGAGGTCGAGGCGCTTCCGCAATTACAGACACTTGATGTCTCGAATAACCAGCTGAACTTGATCGCCCTGGGCCCGATATCCATGCCTTCACTTCTTCAGCTCACGGTTACCATAAACCGGCTACAGTCTTTACCGGATGTTAGTTCCTGGAAGAGCCTCTTGACCATCAACGCCGCCGAGAACAGCATCAATGCGTTCCCAGATGGATTCATCTCCTCTAAGAGCATCAGGTCTGCAGACTTTACGAGTAATGACATTCGTGTAATTCCTCCGGAAATTGCACGTATGGACTCGCTTGGGCTCCTTCGCCTGGGTGGCAATCCACTGAGAGACAAGAAGTTCGTCTCCATGACAACAGAACAGCTGAAGGATAATTTGGCAGCAAGACTCGAGCCGTTGCCGGAAGAGCAAAGTGGCGTCGAGCAATTCGGCAACGGTGACGGCTCGGCAGACCAGGAGTCATACTTTTATCAACCGAAGTCACGAGGCGATCAAGATGACAATGAAAGTCTCGACACTGACAATTTTGCAACGCCTCCCACCTCGGCTCCTGTATCTCCAGTTGGCGCCAGGGCAAGACCTCTGAGCAGCATCACATGGCCGATCAAGCCCGGCGGCATCCTTGATCGTGCCAATACCAGCTCATCGTCGCTCAACCCCGTCATCTGCTCGAAGCTCGTCGCTGGCGAGACCGTTCGCGAGGTTCGCTTACAGCATAATGCTTTCAGCAGCTTTCCAGACTCGCTGTCCTTTTTTGCCGATACTCTTACCTCTCTGAATATCTCTCACAACAAATTGGCTGGCGAAGCATTCCTGGGCGAGGGATTTGACCTTCCCGCCCTCACGGAGCTACACATCTCCCACAACCAGATTGCCAGCTTGACTCCGCTGACTACTCACCTTCGCGCCCCCAACCTTCACAAGCTTGATATCTCTTTCAACCGCATCACCACGCTGCCCGTCCTACGCGAGTCATTCCCGAGCCTCGACATACTCTTTGTCTCCAATAACCAACTGGAAGACCTGGACCCAGCTTCGGTCGCGGGACTCAGAATCGTGGCAGCCGACAATAACGAGATCGCACACTTGAATCCGCGCCTCGGTCTGCTGAACTTGCAACGCTTGGAAGTCAGTGGCAACCGCTTTAGGGTACCGAGGTGGGATGTCCTCGATCGTGGCACCGAGGCCACTCTCCGATGGCTCAGAGGTCGAGTGCCTGTGGAGGAGGTGACTGAGTGGAAGGCAAAATTCGGCATTACGGATGACGATGATGAATAGACCGAGGTTTGAATTTTACTTTCTCGTACAAGTAGTGTTTCGAGGCTGGTTGTCAGCGGATATCCTTTCCGCCTCGAATGATCGAACACGGGCATAAAAGGAGTTTTGGGGAGTGCAAAGACCAGAGATACCATGTTGATTTCCAAAGATCATCCTTACCACGGTTGGCATATACGTACAATGAGATCGGCGTTGAAGAGGAGGGGATTGTGGGTGCAAACATGGAGACATGGATTAGCGCGGTGGAAACGGCCCTGATTAGCAGATCTCTATATAGCAGTGATATACAAGTCTCTGAAACAAGGAACATGAGTTTATTTCTTGGCTTTGGGAAATGCACAGCCTGGAGACTGGCACTCGCACACCATGCACTCTTTCCAGAATTTCCTCAGTCCTCAAAGCACGATCCAGGGTTCCAGTGATTCATGACCCTTGGGCTGGAGTCGCTGGACAAGAAAAGGGAAAGACTTCGGACCATCCGCATGAGGCTTGCGGGCAGGATGTTCGCCCTTTAATAATAACGCAGCCGGCCCAGCTCAATACCATGTGACGGGCAGAAGCGCATCCCGTGACGACTGATCGACACGTTCATGCCAGGAACCATGGATGATGACCCCAAGCCGCGAGAGAGGAGGGGGAGAGGGGAGGCAGCGGGGCCGGCGGTTAATGCCTCGCCTTGATCTTCAGGCTTTTCATCTACAACTGATCCGCGGGTGTTGTTGATACCGGAGATAATGATAAAGGAATCAAGAATTGCATATATCCAAGATGTGCAGAAAAAGGCGGGGGAAGTTGGTTATGGTGGAGTCGGTCGAGTATGAACTTATCAAGAGAGTAATACGCGCATACTTCCGCACGTCTCACATCAAGGAAGATGTCGTTTTGTATTTCGTCTTTTCCAGAAATGCTTTGTAGACTCGTATCTCGAAATGCTGGACTAAAAAAGTTGGGAGATTCCATCGGTAGGAACTCCGAGCACAATGTGGACTCCATTCTGTGTCCCCGCTATCACCATGTGATTATAAACAATACGAAGAGCAGAGACACATACCTACATACAAGACACGAAGAAAGATGTAAGCGCTATCCGCCCGGATGCACGTCTTCCTCGAGGGTCATGGCACTCGGGAAGAAGGGAAGAAGAAAGATGAGATGATTTAGACCCCGACTAGGAACCTAATAAGCTTAATTTCGTTTTTTTTTTTCGCGTAGGAAAGCCTCCGCTGCTGATGTCAGATTGCTCTCCTCTTCGGATTTAGTATACCTACGAGAACAACACTTGCTTGTTCCCGGGGTGCCGAGAGTACTCATCTCGAGATGATATGAATTTCATGCGGGTGAGCAAGCCAATGAGCTTGCCAGGACTCGATGCCGCATTTCGCGCTCAGACTTGCTCCGGCCTCGTGGGGTCAGATATCATTAGGCCTTTCTCTACTATCTAGGTAGTGATCATAATCATAGCCCCGAGAATCATGATGATAGGCTGAATAATATTAGGCGCGACAAACTATAAGGCCAACTGTTGCTAAACATAGGAGTTACCAAGATTTGAGTTAATATCAACTTCAACTCGTGCCGTGTGGCGGGTACTCGATAGTGTTGTTCGTGAACCACGATAGCCTTGCGAGCCTCAAATCTCTTGAGCACTTCAGGTGCTCGGGGCGCGAGACACTCTTGTCTGCCGGGATTATGCAGGCAGGTTATCAAATTGATCAGCTCTGAACTATCTATACTTTTTTGTAACTAACAAACCACGTGCTCGCCCGATTTATTTCCACCGGGCACTTACAGAGGGGCCATATATGACATACGAAAGGGCTGTTGCAATTACAGCCAAGATACAGTCAGCCTCTTCCCTTGATGGCTGAATGTGGCTTGCTCCCCTTTGTATGATAGATTTCCCTGCTCGACCAAAAGTACCTACCTACATATAAGCGTCCATCCTGTCTAGCTCCGCGAGAAACTTCCAAGAGTCAAAAGAAACCAAATGGAAATCGGAACCGACCCCGACCTGCGTGCTAATTGCTCTTACCCGCGGCTACATCTCCACGAGAGGGAAATAAACCACGGCGCGCCGTCGAGAGAGAAATCCTCTTGTCTGCAAGCGGCGTGGTGCTCCTCCTCGTCGTCCAGCTAGGCCAAGCCACTGGGCTTGTTTATCAACTGCCGCGAGATGAGGTCTCTCTGCTCCTGCGCAAGGCTGACCAATCCGGCCCCACGCCCGACAGGCGGCCAAGGCTCTTGCGGGGAAGTGGAAGGACGGGTCAGGTCGGATAGGAGAGAAAAAGAGAGTGGAAGAAACGCGGCAGATCCTCCGCGATATGGCGTGGATGCCCCCGTACGTTGGCGCACAGCTAACGTGTAGGGCTCGCGGCCGGTCGGTCAGCCTCCATCTCGCGGTCGAAGGAAATTAACCACTAGGTTCGTACAGATAGCGGTATGTAGTCGACTGCGCATCGAGTTTGGCTGATGAGAGAAGAACGACTCGGCAAATTTGCCCCCAAGCAGCGTACGAAAGCAGAGTTACGTACGATAGCCCGAAAATAAGTAGGTAGGGAGGCAGCGCTATCGTTCGCGCACCGACAAAAACGGCTGACGGCAACTGGATGAAAGCAAGAAACAGCAATGTCAGCGCTTGGGCAAAAGGTTCCTTCTCCAATCAAGGGTACCTGGCATGGCAACTTTTTTTTGGGTGACTCGAACCCAGCGACACGGTTCTCCAACAAAAGGGCGCCATCGAAGCTGTAGCCTCTCAAACTACTGCTGTCATCAGACTAGATGCAGACAATAGATTCCATGTCTATCAGACGATGGTCAATATCGTATAGGTACGCCTTGAACACAGGGCTGCCGTCTCCTTGCTTGGCATCATCAACCAAGGCGCGCCGAAGTTCAGATAAAGTTTCTGGGCCGGGAAAAGCGGAGGTCCTCCCTGAACTCTGTCCCTCGCTCTCGCTCTGTGTCTCTGTCTGCTGGCCCTGAAGGCTGACAGAAGTGCCGGTAACCCTTTTCGCCGTTGACATGAGAAAACGTGGAAGCCACAGAGTAGTGGGCAGGCCGGGTCTCGTATAGTCCCAGGCACCGTCGCCTCCTAGCCGCGGCCCTAGGAGAACTAGGTAGACAGACCAGCTATAACGAAAGGGACATCAGCAACTAATCAAACCGGGCTTACGAATCGAAATTGGGTCCCTTTTTTTGCTTTTGCTTCTTGATCTTTCGCATTCGATCTCTCATGTTGTGCAACAATTGCATGGCATGTCTACCTATTCATTCGAGAGAGAGAGAGAGAGAGAGAGAGAGAGAGTGCCAAGGCCCAAGGGTACGTGCTGGAAAAGAGCCGCAGTACCTCCTTTATGTAGCCCCTCTTCGCAACACATGCCTGACTTTTGGGTTAGTTGTGCTGCGTCTCTCTCCCCTTGCCGCCCGTTTGTGAATAGTATGGGGACTCTCTATGGAGTTCTCAGTTGGCTGAGCCCGTTTTCCTTGATAGGATTGGGTGCCTTATGATGTAACGGCAATATTCCATTGGACGGCCCCTGCATGCTGCCAAGAACGTCCAAAATGGTCAGCCCGTCGATCTTTATCTGCTCTTGGACCACCCACTCTCACCGGGGAGCAAGGGGGCGCCAGGTTGCCAACGGGGGGGCTTGCTCAGGAACCGCTCCCCACCAAGACAAGGTCTTCCCAGCCTGCCAGACAATGTATGGAGACGACATCCGCAGCTAAGAGTTATTAGTGTAGGCTCTGCTGCTAGGAACGGGTAGGAGGTACTGTTGCTCCTCAGTTCACTCTGTAAGCCGGGTCGACTCCGAATTGCACCAGCGCCGCTCGTCCGCGTGCCAAACGTTCGGATGCCCGGCTTTTACCTCTTAGTGTTGGCAAGTATTTCCAGGTTCGGAATACGCAGTACATGGAGCTGCTGGGTGGAAAATGTGACTGGTCTGCTGCATAGCGTCTTGATCAAATCTCTCTCTCTGCGCGCCTACTGCAAACACATCACGGGCCAACTGCAAGCATGCTGCCAATTAAGCTACTGGCTCATCGGACAGTACTTTGTAAAAACAGACATCCATTGCGGCGATCATTCGTTATTGGATCTCGGGCCAGCTTCGAGCCTTCGACCATGGTCGAGAACGAATTCGTTCTCCTATTTTGCCAAACCCCCCGTATTGCTCCCGGCGCTGTGGACCAATATATTTTGTCCTCCGGAGTTGAGCGATGGTAAAGATTGTAACAGCGGCAAATTCTGACAGATTGATTGATTGTGGGGGAGAGGAGATGTATGAGAGCATGGTTCGCAGCGAGGCCGTATCATACCACGATGGAAGACCTGTCAACCCAGAATGGAACGTTGTTGGACATACCGAATGTGACGGGCAATAATGCTGGGCAATGCAGCAGAGTGGCCCAGCAGTTCTTTCGTATGGTAGGGTTCTGCCTCCCAACTGCCCCGGTGGCTCATTTCACCATGGCCCCTGATCGGCCACGACGGCTTCGAACCCCACAGACCGGACCTTTGGGGACCTTGCAACCACCCATGCTCACGTCCCCATCCGTGGTTTCCGCTAATTGCCTATTCCGGCCGCTCGATTCCGTATTCAGAACGTTTTTGTGGGATAGTAGATGCTGATCGGATGGCTTCCATCCTGTTTGCCCGTGAGAGCCAGCTTAGGTTGCCGTCGATCAGAATTACAACTTCGAGCATTCCATACGGAATCCATCTCGACACCACTCTGGCGCGCCCCTGTACGATGACTGCCCTCCTCTGCTATCGTGATCGCTGCCCGCCAGCAACGGCCCTGCTAGGGTACGGGTACTCGTGTGACTGACTGCCCTCTGCTCCATCGCATCGCGAGCCTTAAAGGTGAGTCGATCTGCCGTCGAATCTGTACAACTTTTTCTCTCCATCACACTCTTCAGTCGATCAGCTACTGCTCTTTTTCGTGCTTCTACAGCATAGTCATTCTTTTTTCAGGCAGTAGTTCGTCTACTCCAGTCATTCTTTACTGAATTAGTCCTTCCTTACAACTAATACCATGCTTTTCTCAGCCACCGGCCCTCTGGCCGTGGCCTTGGCCGCCGCTTCGGCTGTCTCTGCCTCCGCGCCTCACGGTGCCATCACCCCCGTTCAGGCCGAGCGTGACCTCCTCGGTCTCAACCTCGACCTGGGCGACCTGAGCAAGCCCACCAGCCTCGACATCAGCCTCGATGCCGACCTGACCGGCAAGACCCTCGTCGAGGCTCACGTCGCCGTCGGTGCCGATGTCGACGTCAATGTCACCGACATTGTCGACGCCTCCGCCGACGTTGACGCCGATGTCAACTTGTTCGTCAAGTGTTTGGACTGCTACGTCAAGGGTGACATCAACGCCACCGTCTCCCTCGACAACCTCGTCCCCGCTCTCAGCCTGAGCCTCACGGACATCGAGGCCGAGCTCGACCTCGAGCTCTACGTCGGTGTTGCCACCACCGTTGCCGTCAACCTGTACACTCCTCTCGAACCCCTCCAGCTCCCCATTGCCGGTCTCACCGTCGGCGCCATGGTCTACGTCGACCTGGTCCTCCAGCTCGATGCCGCTATTGATGTTACTGCCGGTGTCTACGTCAAGCTGACCGAGGAGGCCCTCCTCGAGATCGACATCCTCAAGGGTGAGCTCCTGACTGCCAGCTTCACCGGCTTGGCCGTCAAGACCCTCCCCATCGAGGTCCGCATCGGTTGTGCCCGCCTCCAGGCCGACCTGCGCATCCGCATCCAGGCCGGTATCTCCGCCGAGGTTGACATCAACGACCTGATCCCTCTCGGCATTGACATTCCCGAGATCGGTGCCGGTGTCGAGCTTGGTGTCTACGCCAACCTGGCCGAGTACGTCGGTTTCTTCTGCGACACCCCCAGCTGCCCTCTGTCCCAGGAGTCTTGGGGTCTCAATGTCGGTGTCATTGCCGATATCGACGTCGAGGTCGGTGACCTGCTTGACATTGACGTTGCTCCTACCGTCTCCGTCGCTCTCCTGACCCTGCCCACTGCCACCCACTGTGTCCAGTCTGGCGGCTCTACTCTGTCCACCCTGCCCGGCCACCCCGGACACGAGGCCACCACCTCCGCTGGCAGCTACCCCACTGGCTCCGTCTCTGGCTCTCCCTCTGCTGTCACCAGCTCCGAGAACAGCGCTGTCACTGGCTCTGCCGGTGTCTCCTCGCTGCCCTCTGGCTACGTTACCTCGACCGTCCAGAGCACTGCCACCTACACCTTCACCCAGTGCGCCGCCTCGGTCCCCAACTGCCCTGCCAGCTACCAGACCGGCCAGACCGTCACCAAGACTGTCGACGTCTACACCACCGTCTGCCCCGCTACCATGTCGCTCCCTGCTACTACTAGCGCTGCTGCCGTCACCTCGTCGTCTGCTCACCCCACCACCATTGTGACCGAGGTTACCACCCTGGTCCCTTGCTCGCAGACCTCGACCTTCACTCCCCCTGCCGGCGTGACCCCCTACACCAGCTCTTCCACTGCTGCTGTTACCACTTCTGCTTCTGTCTCCAGCGGCAAGCCTTCCGGCCCGGCCTCCGTCTCCGTCCCCGTTGTCAGCTCCGCCAAGACCTCTGCCACCGTCCCTGCTACTGCCCCCGTTGTCAGCAGCTCGGCCAAGAGCTCCGCCACTCCCTCCGTCTCCGTCCCCGCTACCGCCCCCGCCGCTAGCGAGACTGCCACCTACCCCGGTGTTGGCAAGGGCTCCAGCTCTTCCTCCGCCAAGACTGAGACTGCCTCCGTCCCTACTGGCGAGACTGGCAACTACCCCACTGGAAGCGTGAGCTACCCTGCCGGTGGCAACGGTGGCAAGCCTTCCGGCTCTGTCCCTGCTACTGCCCCCGTTGCCAGCGAGACTGCCAGCTACCCTGCCGGCGGTAAGCCCTCTGCCTCGTCTGAGACTTCGCCCGCCACTGCCCCTGCTTCCAGCGAGACCGCCACCTACCCTGCCGGTGGCAACGGTGGCAAGCCTTCCGGCTCTGTCCCTGCTACTGCCCCCGTTGCCAGCGAGACTGCCAGCTACCC